>CAFUXE010000459.1:234802-246580 GCA_903364295.1 Serranus cabrilla
AAATTCAATAACACAAAGATTTCTAAAAGAAATATAATGAAGTTAAAGTTAAAGTGTTCATATTCTCTGTGGGTCTTGCAGCAACTGAAACACGTGAATCTGGTCAACCTGCTGGAGGTCTTCAGGAGGAAAAGACGGCTCCACTTGGTGTTTGAGTTCTGCGAGCAGACCGTCCTCAACGAGTTGGAAAAACACCCTCGAGGGTAAGTCAGGGGAGCCGCAGCGCAGCCACCTCTGTGTCCTGAATTAGATCAGTGAGCTGTGAAAGATACTGAAGGGCCGCAAATGCCGAAATCTGAGGATAATCATCCACTTGAATCTTTAGAAGTGTTTCTATTTTGCTGGAAACTGTGACAAAAGTGCACATTTACTCAAGTAGTGTGCTTAAGTATACTTATGAAGCACTTTATGGGTCTTTATGCTTCACTGCATCCAAGACAGAAAAATGGTACCGTTTACTTCACTGCCTTTTATTTATTTTACTTTCCAGATTAAGAAACGTAAAACCCTGAAAAATCATGCATTGTTAAAGATGGAGTATAATTATATTTTCAATTGTCATTTATATACTCACAAAATTGCCACAAATCACAATATGACACCCTCCGTCCATTGACCCTCACAACAGACAAGGAAACTATCCTCAGAAAAACAACAAAACTAATTTAACAAAGGGGGAAAAAAGAAGAAACCTCAGGGAGCAACAGAGGAGAGATCCCCTCCCAAGACGGACAGACGTGCAGCAGATAAATGCAATAAATTGCTAAATAAATTAGGGGAAACCTCGCTCTCAACTACAAGGTTGTAATGCTGCTTACACGTGAATGTATCAGTGATGATTGAATATAAACTAATGCACAGTCATTACTGCATAGTTCATACTTTACTTTTAATTTCATTTTCCTTTAAATACAATATGTGTGCAGGACTTTTAGCTGTAACGTAGTATTTTTTAGAAGGCTTCTCTTTTTAAGGATCTATCTGTTTGGCGTGTATTGCTTATAAGAGACGTGCAGCCGAAAGAAACAGGGTGAATTACAAAGAGGGAGTCAGGATTCTTGCCAAGAGATTTGAAGAAGTAGAGCGTTGGCAGCGCAGCGAGGGAGGAGCAGCCGAGTCCGAAGCATTATATAACTAAAGTATTTAAGGAAGGGGTTCTTTTCCCCTCCATACTTCGAGCACTTCTCATGCAGTTTAAAGTCATGATATGAGATCGTCTTTGTCATGTGAAGTCACGCAGCAAGTCCAGGCCACAATGGCAAGTTGCTATCAGACCGTCTTGGCCTTTTCCCACAATGCTGTGCAGCAGAAACTCTAGCTGCTCCTGAAAACAAAGGCGCCGTCGCTGTTAGAGACCAGCCTAAGGTTACCCGGGTGACAAGAGGGCTGTGTAAAGCACCACTTGTTTTTTTTTTTAAATAATAGACAAGTAAAACATGACTGGTCAATAGGTTTTGTTTTGCTCCTCTTACAATGATCGATATGCCTTTGTTCCTCCTCTGCAGGGTACCAGAGGCTCAGCTCAAGAGTATAGTGTGGCAGACGCTGCAGGCGGTCAACTTCTGCCACAAGCACAATGTCAGTATATTTAAAAGAATCTATATTACATGCCTTTTTTTAATTTCTTCTTCATATCTTAAAGAATATGTGTGGAGCTTTTCAAGAATGCCTTAACGCAGTACTTTAATGATGGGGACATAATCCACAGCCTCATATAAGATCCAGCTTCTTAAAGTGTGTTATTTTACTAAATGAGGACTGTGTATTTTTTTAAAGTGAAAGTACAAATTACTACCACAGCAAATAACTCAACATACAGCATCTGATTATTGTTTCAGGAGATTCTTGAAAAAGCTTCAGTAGTTTTACTGTGGATTATTTTATTGTTTTATCACCAAATATGTTATATATTATGTATTTATTGCTCGAATATTCTGCTTCAATTTGATTCTACATTTTAATCTAATAACGTGAGTTCCTTTTAGCTGCATCATTGCATAATCAAGTTATTATAATTACTATATCAGTTAAGCACTTATATTTCAGTAACAGTTGACCTGTTGACTGTGTGTAGCTCAGTTTTTAGTACAAATTAATTCTGCAGCCAGTAGTTTGGATTGTGAAATTACATAATCTAAAACTACTCTCACTAAAAAAAGAGCAGAATTCCAGCCCACAATGAGCAAACTGAGTTTGTTTAGGCTTCAGTTCCTCCATTAGGATTCACTGAAGGCTCCGTGTCTGTGTTGCAGTATTCAGTTTCAACATTTGGTTTCTGATCTCTTACTATTGTTCCTCCACACCTGCGCACATTCCCGATTTGTCGGCCTTAATGCAACACAGATTACGAGGAAGTTAGGAAGCTAAGAGTTAGATAAAAGCAGAACAGTTCAGAGTGTATATTTACAGACACAGAAGTTTATCAGTTTGAACATTAACTTGTTAAAACCTGGTGAGGTTTAGAGGGAGGTGAAGGGTTAGACCAAAAAAATGTTGAGCCAAAGCTCTTTTCAGCAATTGTGTCTGTTTAGCAAGAACTCAAACTACATTAGTTATAAAACAAAACAAAAAAAGTTTTTGGGACTGACCCTACTCTTACATACGGATGGGCAGATGGGTTTTAAGAGGTTAAATATATTGTTTTTGTACTGTTTTAATTGGTTTGCAGTAACAAAGGGTTCCTAAATGATCATGTTCTGCTTTATTAATTTGTGGAATCAGGGTATATAAATCCTCTTCCTCTGTCATCATGAGAGCGTGTATCACGTGTCCAGACTTGATGCTGAGTGTTTATGTTGCAGTGCATCCACCGTGATGTAAAGCCAGAGAACATCCTCCTCACCAAAACCGGAGTCGTCAAGCTCTGCGACTTCGGCTTCGCCCGCATTCTGAGTAGGTCATCCAGAGAGCGAGTGCATTTATGTGCTTTTAGGGTTAATTTGCCTCTAATTACTTATTCAACACAGAACCTGAATCAGCTCCTCACTTTCAATGTTACACTGAATGCATTGCATAGGGCACCATTCAGCCAGTGAGTGCGTCTCTGTGTGGTGTGTCTCTGTTTACCCTTCCTGCTTTAGGTTTCCGTGTTATGTTACCATACATTAACATGTAGTCACTCAGCATGCCTTGTAATCCCTTCCTCTACAATGTACGCGTTATTTAGTATTCATTATTTAGCATCCAAGTGTCTGTGTGTCCGTACGACTTATCCCCATCTGTCTGTGTGTGTGTCGTATACTCAGCAGGACCGGAGGATGACTACACAGACTACGTAGCGACCCGCTGGTATCGGGCCCCCGAGCTGCTGGTTGGGGACACTCAGTACGGGCCCCCTGTGGACGTGTGGGCTCTGGGCTGTGTGTTCGCAGAGCTGCTCCACGGAAATCCACTCTGGCCCGGGAAGTCTGACGTCGACCAGCTCTACCTCATCCGAAAAACTCTAGGTACACTAAGAGACCACATCAGTGGGTGCTTAAAGGGACGCTCTGTTTTTTTATGTGTAAGTGAGTAACGGGGACACCGGTTTCTGCAGACTGTTCAACCATAGGTTGTTTGTACAAGCAGCAAAATACGACTCATATTTCGGTTTAAGACGGTCCTCCCCCTCCCTCTAGCAGCTGAAATAATTAAAAATGATGCAGAGACGGAGTGTAAAGCCCAGGAGTTGCACTCGGGGCAGATGGGACTGCTGGGATGAGTCGAACAGTCTCCGAACTTTAACCCAGAGAAAACAACGTGATTCAAACTTCACTTGACTTCCATGCATCACGTTTTACGTAACTATGTCACTTCCAGTCGTCACGTCATCTTCGTAACCTCTTCACTAGCAGCAACACCTATTCTGTCGTTTAGGTTGGAGATCTTGAGTACTGAACGAGATAGACAGTCAATGTACATCCATTTAAGGTGCTTGTTTTGCCACTGACAGGCTCAGATTATTATTATTATAAGTGTCGATATGGAAAGGACTCCACAGAGAAGAAGGAAAGGAGAAGTCTCAGTCTGATATTTCGCAATGTGACTTGTTGCCGGGAGACAACATTGGAATCTTGAGTGAGCTGGAGAAGAGTGCAAAAAAAAAATTGCATCCAGCTGTCAAATAAGGAACTTCTACAGATTGAAGAGCAGACGAGAGAAAGAGAGAAAGAGCAAAATTGTTGTCCTCATTATTCACTAAAACACCAAACACATCAGAAAACTGCACCAGTTAGCTTGATGATTTAACAAGTATTCTTTAACGCTTTCACACTTTTCCAGGTAACTAAAACCAAAAGGGGAAAACACTCCAGAGTATGTTTGAACTAAACCGAACACGTCAGCCTTCAGAAACTTAGAGACTTTCTGAAAAGGAAACTTGGCCTTCCTACTTCCTTCCTACTTCACACAAGTCCTGCTCTCATTTCTAAGTCAATAGATCCTTCTGAAACATGCAGTCAACAACAACAGTCAAATTCCTCGTACGTGTTCATGAAAGATCTTAACGTTTGCAAACCATTCACCAAACTGTCCACCACTACACACGCCGATTTAAAATTCAGCTTCTGCGTGAAGACGTTAAGATCTCATTTCTGACCTCAGGTGACCTGATCCCTCGTCACCAGCAGGTCTTCCGCTCCAATGTTTTCTTCAGCGGAGTCAGTATTCCTGAACCCGACACAACGGTATGAATCCTGTTACCATTAAGAATATTTTTTCTCTTTATATGGAGGCAATCCAGTGTCGCTAATGTTACTATTTGTCATTTATTTTTGCTCTTAGGAGCCCTTGGAAAAGCGTTTCTATGGTGTGCCTCTTCACGCCCTCCAGGTGATGAAGGTACGTTGAGTGTGACACAACCTGACAGACATAGTGGCATCTAGCTTATCAAAGATAAATCTGCATCCGTTGACTGTAAATGTTACAAGTAACAAAAATTTGCAGTACAGAAAAGTAGAGCCCGACAGATGTATCGCTTGACAGATATTATCAGCTGATATTGGCATATAAAAGACATATTGTATGGATGTATGCTGTCCAAAATGTGAATTGAATGTGAATGAAAACTTTTTCCCCTTTTCACACAATATATAAAGCAGGAAACGTTGCTTTGCATGAATAAGAAAGGATGCAAGCTATGTATTTAAAAAAAAGCTGTTTATCTTATTCCTATATATTCTTTATTTCAGTGATCATTTATATAATTAGCTGACAATGTAATACATTGTTTGTATAACGTATAACAATATAAATACTATTAAATAAAGATTTATGTTTGAGAAAGTAGCTCTGTGGGTAAATTTGCAGAGTGGTAAACATTGTAGCACCATCAACATAAAAGATCTATTTTCATTCCAGCTTAATAAAAGTACTATATCGGCCTGTTATTGATGAAATTCCATCCAAAATCAGGATCAGCATCGGTCTCAAAAATATCATGTCTGTCGGGCTCTAGTCAATTTGTTTTCATACGATTTTTCTTCCGGCCACATCTACATTTACGACATGTTTGAGGTGGTTTGACAGTGAAGTCAGTGCTCTGAAATGACTCCATGTGCTCTTTGTGTGGGCAGTCCTGCCTGGTGATGGACCCCTCCCTCCGGCTGTCCTGTGAGGAGCTGCTGGAGCTGCCTTACTTCCAGGAGGAAGGAGTCACCTGGGGCCGGGAGGGCGAGCGGCCGGGGAGACGACATGACAAAGGCTCCCGACGGAGACAGCCCGGCGTGAGTACCAACACGGCCGGATTTAACCTTATTAAACACTGCTAACATAATGCATTGATTCAAATCATCTAATAATATATTTGAAAAGTATAAACAGTCTGAGTGGGGACATTCTGATGTTGATACTTTTGTAATTTTACTTGTGTAAATTTCTAAATGCAGGACTTTTACTTGTAGAGGAGTAGTTTCAGTGTGTAAGCAGTCTGTTGCTAGGCAGATAAAGCATCATCAAGTCTTTTTCTCTCTCTGTCTTCAGGCTCAGTACCTGCCTCAGTTACCAAACAGCAACATCTCACCAGCACCGGATGTGAAGAAACAGGTGAAGCATAAATATCACCTGCCCAATATTTAATGAAGAAACGAGTCTGTGGCTGAGCTGAGAACGACGGACTTGTGCTACGCTTTGTGCAGTCATTTGTCTGAAGACGCATAAATTCCTTGTGTGAAAGTCAAAAAGTGTATTTTAAGTCTATGATCATCCCTTAAAAGTCTTAACACAACAAGCAGCAGTAAGGGTATTTAGTTTTAGGTTACACTTACAGATCTGAGAGTACTGCGTCTTCACATCTCTATAAGATTATATTAAATAGCTCAAATGTTGCCAGTGTGCCATCATCACTTGTACGACAGTTTTATAGTTTTCTGGTCAATGACAAGAACTGATTCCCATATTCGTACTACTACAAAATATACATGTTAGAATTAATCCATTTAACACGTAAAAAAACCACAATTTTTAACATTTATTTCCGATACATTTTATTATGAAAATATATAGAATCATGATATAGCAATGAATTAGCTTTCAGTAAAGTATAAAACAAAATGAAATACTGAATATATATGATAGAGTAGCACATATAATGCTGTAATGCTTACTCATCAAGCTTGAATCAAACCTGCCCTGACAGTTGACACTCTGTAATAATTTGATGGGTTTTTAACAAATTGAAAACAACAATCCCCAAAGATGTTCCTTCTGTTGTTTGGGAACATGACAGTGATGGACGGGAAGATGCATCACTGACACTGACAGCCTGACACACAGCCTGACTGATGACCTGACCTTGAACTCATCAAATTACAGATGTAGCTCATTGCTTTTCATCACTGAGCTACAGGCTGGAAACCAGTTTACAAGCTTTCTTTGAGGAGAAATATGCTCTCAAAACCTTAGTTCCTGTTTGTAAATCTACCCCAACTTCATGAAAAACCAACAACTAAACGGCAGTATTCTATATTTGGCTGTATTTAATTAAAGAATACTTGCGATTTTATAGTAAAACCTGCTCTGCACGTTTCCAAATGTGGCAAAATAACATGTATGATGGCGTCTGTTAGCACATGCAGCATTTTTCCTCCACTTCTTTGTGTAAATAAGCATGAAAGCAGAACTGCTGAGGGTTCAACAGTTTATACACTTTCCCAAAAATCATCCGTTTGTCGCAGTCAGCCGTGGTTTCTCGTTTACATTTGACATTGAGCACCAGGAACGCTTTGAGGTCAGAAGTTTAAAATTTCAACTGGGAAAGGTCCGAATTTGGACAAATCACTCAGTTTGTCTTCTTTGTCAATAAAATACATTTATATTCAATTTTGTTTGTGTTTTTATCGTGTGATTTCGGCAAAATGTTTGCAAAAATACACAAGTGTGAATACAAAAGAGCAAGAAATTACCCCAAATAACTATTTAAATCAGTACAAAAAGACGCTGTTTCTCAAGAAGTGTTAACAAATGTGTTGGTTGGCCGTTAACTGTTGTACCAGTGCCCTCTTGTGACGAAATGCACCGCTGCTCAGTCAGTGATTAATAGACATAACAAGAGCTCTGAGCAAGAGGCTGTTTGGACGAACAGAGTGCAAAGTGCACTGAACTGCATGAAAATGGAAGGGAAACACACCTCATTACAGTATGATACTACAGCTTATTCCTGGTTAAACGTTTAAACATTCTTATATATAAGTTTTTGTCATATTTTCTCAAACTTTCACCGTATCCTGAATCAGTAATACATGGAGACAGATAAAAAGCTGTCAATCATGTCAGTGCTCGTTCACTGCAGGCAGCTCTGATCATGAAGAGAACAACCCACTCTACTTTAAATTCTTAAATATATTATAAAGGACGAATCCAAGATCCTAAAGAGCTTCACAAGCAGCAAGTGTATCTATTCATGTATTAACAGGTGGTTTGTATCAAGTATACATAAATTAGACAATCCTTTATCTGTTCTTTGGGATCATTTCAGATTATTACTAATATAGGAAATGAACTTGTAGGAACTGTGTGTGTCTGTGGGTTTCTTACTAAACTCAACAAGTCAAAACAAAATGTGAGGTAACCTTTTTTTTAGTTTTTAAATGATTTAACTCTTGACTAAACAGAAACATTTGAGATTATTTAGTGAGAATCTCAGTTTCAATACAACCATAACAAATGCATCTCACTGCAGCTTCATTTCTGTAAACAGTTCCAGTAACTCTGCATTTAAAGCAACAATTAACGTGCTTACAGATGACAGGGATTTTTTTCATTTTCTACGTCTTGAGGTTTTGTGCCCGAAGAAAGTTTGAAAACACAGCGCTTTAAATATCAGCAGCATCGAGGGTTTGCAATGATCTTGTACCTGCGAGGCACATTGGAGAAGCTGCTGCACTCGGGGCTGAGATCGACGCTGTCCGGGCCGCCGGGGCACGAAAAGGTGAAACGCTGCAGGAGTGACACCAGGCAGAGGAAGATCTCCATACGAGCGAGCGCCTCCCCGACACAAGATCTCTTTCCTGAGAGGTAAACGAAAAACAATGACAGGCTTAGACTATGTGGCCGCTAAAATAATCGTAATTTAGTTAAATAATACAGACTATATTCATAATAATCATCATATTCTTGTGCTTTACAAGCAGCAAATAGGTCATAAAATCATTAAGTAAAAAGAAGCAGATCAACAGTTTTGTGTAACAAACCAAGATATGATGACACACAGTATTACTTTAGGAAACAAGGCGGTTAAGTTAAAAAAAGGAAAGGTTAAATTAAAAAAGTGTCTTTTAAGAAGTCACTTAATCTTGTATAAACTTAAAAATGTAAATTAAAAAAAAGAGCAATAACAAAAAACAAACCTGTCACTGGTTTATAATTGGCCTCTTACACACATTTTAGCTCAGAAAAGAGCAGGAAAACAGTCATTTCTATCAAGCAGGGCCGATGTTCAGACATGCTTTCTGGTAAAACATAGTTAAAAGACTTGTACTTCATCATTTACCTGCAGAGAATGGCAGGAATGCAGGATTCTTCTTGAAGTTTCCATTCTTGTCCAGGAAGTGTTGTGGGTTAAAGGACCAGGGCGTCTCCCACTGCTTCTCCTCTTTCAGCACCGAGTGCAGCAGAGGAATGATGATAGTACCCTGTTTAGACGAGACATCGTGCCAGATGGGACAGTTTTAAATTATCTGGAAAAATTCTGCATCAATACCATTTTGTGTGAAGAAAGCAGAATACCTGGGGAATGGTGTAACCTCTGAAAGAGATGTCCTGCAGTGCGTAGTGAGGCACGCTCATGGGGACAATATCCATAAGACGCTGAATCTCATGGATGACTGCGTCTGTAAAGGGTAGGGACTTCCTGTCCTCCATATAAGGACAACGCTCCTGTCCAATCACAGTGTCGATCTCCTGCTGCATATTCTCTTCAGAACGAGAACAGATATTTAGCTGGATAATTAATTAGTAAATCATCAAAGTAAAGTTCTCCATGCGGCAAAAATCCACTTCTCACTTTTGTGAATTTGTTCGATGACATTTATCTGCAGTCTCAAGAACAATGAATGCAACAGCAGAGGAAGTTAAAATCCTGAGACAGACGCCAGGTCTGGAGCTAAACTGACAATCAAGAGTTGTAAGATTTGATGTAAAAGTCATTGGACTTCCAGTTCGTGTACATTTTCTTTCCGCTGGTTTCTGTGACCTACCCTGTATTCTGGGGAACTTGATCAGCACGCTGAGTGCAAACCTGAGAGTTGAGCTGGTTGTTTCAGTTCCTGCCAGGTACAGATTTAAAACTGTTGACGTCAAGTTTTCCTGGTGGAATTCAGTTGTAGGAATGTCCTTTTCCTAAAGAAACAAGACGCGCGTCGCTTTAATGAAATGACAATGGAACCTGCAGGAGCCGACACAAAGTATGTAGTAGGCATGCTTCAAATGTCTTCAGTAAATTAAACATGACTCACAGCTCACAGAGCTTAACGGACTCACATACCTGAGTGATTCTCATGAGGAAGCAGTCGATGTAATCTCTGGGTGAGCTGGGGTCCAGAGTGTCCTTGTGTTCCTGGATCTTTTTCAAGGTAAACTCTCTCAGCTTCTCAATTTTGGCAAATGTCTTTTGATGTTGACCTGGCAGCCTCTCCATCAGCCAAGGGAAGACGTTATACAGCTGTGATGATAAAGGACTCGTGAACAATGTGTTGATAGAGGAGTAAAACTTCTGGTATGGAGGTGCTGCCCAGATAAAGATACACAGGTTGTCCCTGCATATGGACCACAAAAACCTTTAAAAAATGCCTAACAGCTAATGCACGCAGCATGCCACTTCACTTTCTCTGCACCCCCGTCTCTTACCTGACCCCAGGGGCTGCTGAAAAATCTCAGGATTTCTGAAAGCATCTACAAAAGGGACAGAAAGTGGTCGTCGTCATAGCTGAAGCGCTGACCGAACACCAGGCAGCAGATCACGTTAGACACGGTGCAGCTCAAGAAGAAGGTGGGATCGAAAGCTGAGGCTGGAGAGAAATTCACTTTTAGTGCGAGTGTTAAAAGGTCAGCAACATTTGGACTATTCTGTCACATCTGAGTCTTCAAGTTTTTATCTGAGAAAGTGCATGAACTCCCTCCTGTGCCTCTAAATGAAAATGATATAATCTGAAATTTGGACTTTTAACATGTTAAAAGTCACAGACTATGAAATGTTAAACCCTTTGAGGCTTTGTTTTTTTTGGTGAAAAATGTCAAAAAGGCTGAAAATCACAATTTTAAAGCCCAAAATTACACCTTATTGAGAGTTTATTCAAGCCAGTTTAAAGTCTTTGAATATTGAATAAACAGAGCAAATATACAGCACATACACACCTTTGGTATCATGTATGCGGGCCACCAGATGTTTGCTCTCCTCCTGGATCCACTCCTCCATCCCTTTGCGTCCCATCCCGAAATCTCTCAGCGTCATCAGGGTGAAACGCCGCAGCTGCCGCCAGCGTTCCCCGTTGCTGATCCCCAAACCTTGAAAATGTATACATGATAGTTGAAAAGTCATAATAAATTGGAAGTTACAGCGTGAACCCTTTAAAATAAAATGTGATCTGATCTGCATCAACAGTGACGTACAGTGGAGGGAGCATCATGATTTCAGGCTGCTTTGCTGCTTTACGGCCTGGACTGCTGGCCATCATCAAGAGGAAACTTAATTCCTTATCCTTAGTTTATCAAGGTGTCCTACAGGATAATGTCAGGGTGGCTGTCCACCAGCTGGAGCTCAGTAGAAGTTGGATGATGCAGCACCCTAAACACCGAAGTAAATCTACTGTAGAATGACTTCAAAAGATGAAAATCCACCTTTTGGAGTGGGCCAGTCAGAGCCCAGATGGATGCGTTCAATACAGACATTAAATTGTTTGTGTGTTATTAGGGTTTTAAACACATTGTGTTCATCTATACTTGGGACTGATCAGATTTTTACAAATGAATGCAGAAAACTAGTTAATTTTGAAGGGTTCACTTACTTTTCTTACCACAGTATAACTATAGATGACAGAACAAATGAAAGAAAACAGCAAGTTAAAACATCTAAAACAGCCGGATTGAAACATGTCACTCTTTGGCCAGAAGAAAAATAAAATAAAGTATTAGAATAAGTATTTGGTAAATGTTGGGTCACCCAAAATGGGGATACAGGACAACAGATTTAAAAACCTTTGGCCAGAAGAGATCAGCGACACAGTGATTTGCAGCTGAACTCCAATAACATGATGTCGGATTTCACACATCACTCAAAAACCCTGCATTACCGTAGCCCCTGGTAGC
>CAFUXE010000459.1:246807-265076 GCA_903364295.1 Serranus cabrilla
AAGCAGTTAATTTTAAAAACAAATAAATACAGAAGTTTAAACATAACTGCCAAAAGAGACAACAAACTAAACTGATCCTAAAAGGCAAATAGGTGCAGAAATAAATATGCATATGACTACAAGTTGTCACTCATATTCTCACCTTCAGCATGGTTTTAAATGGCGCTTTTTTGTCCATCTGTAGCAGGTTTCCTATGACAGGCAGAGCAGACGGTCCTGGAGGCAAACATGCGTGTTTTCGCTTCTTCAGCCACAGAAAAGCAAGAACAAGACCCGCTAAAACCAACGTGACAGTCAACTCCATGATATTACACGATCAAAAATACAAAAACTCTGTCCTCTGCAGTGCACTGAAGCTTTAAATCTTTACAGAAAACGACTGATTGGGCAACTACTGGCAGCTGACACTGCTGGCGGTCAAACTTTTCCCTGAATTTCACGTGGATCAGCGGAAGCAGGAAGAGGACGGAGCTGGGACGGAGGTTACCTCAGGTTTCCGGGAAGTGAGCAGCCCTGCCGCCCCCCGCTGCTTCAGAGACGGATCAGTGCACCTACAGGTGTCCTGCTATTGTAGTTAACCCGGATAGGAAGTGTGCCACTGTCCGCGGGAGCGCGCATGCATTCAGTGAAGGACAGATATCTCTTAAACTGCAGAACAGGTATTCCAGAATTCGTGAAAATAAGCAACATTATTAAGATAAATGCATCAATATAAATTATATATTAATTTTTTTTGAATGCCAGTGATGAGCTTCTATAAACAGAGACGACACATGTGATGTCTTCCAGCCCTTGGTATTTATATACTGACACTGTAAGGACATCGGAAATTGTTACAATGCAAAGATACAAAAGTAAACACGTCAAATAAAAAAGGTTATTATTCCATCTCTATTAGTGGGTAAATGTCCTGGTTTGACAGCTCTTTTCCAATTCAAATGTCATGTAGAATTAAAAAATGACTTTCCAACTGGTATGGACACAATTCTTGCACAGCAGGAAGTCAATTGTATGAATAAAAGGTCCAACTGCTTTATAGTAGTAATACATTTTTAATGTACATTTGTTTTTGTTGTGTGAGAAAGCACATTGACAATTTATACAGGAATCAAGATTTGATTAGAAAATATATACAAAAGCTCACTATATTAGGCAGGAATCAGCAAACATCAGCAAACATTGCTGTGTCTCAATGAAGTGTTGTTTAATAAGCTCTCAAGTTGTCCTTGTGTGGCTCAGCATGCTTCAAGCTATGATAGACTGTTTGAGAGGAACTCCTCTTTTCACCGCGCTGTGGCGATGAGGTTGTAACTGCGAGGCACATTTGCAAAGCCGCTGACCTCTGGAATGACATTCATACTATCGGGGCCATCAATGCAGGTAAAGGTGAAATTCTGCAGCAATGAAACCATGAAGATAAAAAGCTCCATACGAGCCAGAGACTCGCCAACACAGGCTCTCTTTCCTGAGGAGAGACACAAACACAAACAAATAGTTTTTTAAATAAGAAATTAGAAAAATAAATAAAAAGGCCCATTAGTCATTGAGTAACCACACAAACAGGTTGATATGAGGTTGCTCATGTGCAGCGTACTTACAGTATAAAAAGTTCTCATTTTGTAGAATGGCCCCACTCAGATTGTTTTATATATTCCACATACATTGTTTGGATTATTATTAATAATGAATTTATGTGAGCAGTTTTTAGAAAAAACATTTCTTCAATGTAGGGCTCATTTTTACTTCATAAACAGTTCTAAGGTTTAATTGAAAAAAATGTCTAATCGCTTTGAATGTATCATGTTTTTCATGTTAAATCTTGACCTAAAAATAGTAACAGTTGGCTTAATGTAGTAGAGTAAAAAGTACAGCATTTGCCTCAAAATGCCGTGGAGTAGAAGTATAAAGTTACATGGAAATACTCAAAAGTTAGAGTAAATCCCACCACTGGTCGGGACTTTGTTTACCTGCAGCAAACGGCAGGAATGCAGGATTTTTCTTAAAGTTGCCATTCTGGTCCAGGAAGTGTTTGGGGTTGAAGGACCAGGGAGTCGCCCATTGCTTTTCCTCTTTCAGCACCGAGTGCAACAACGGAATAATCACAGTGTCCTATTGAGATTGAAGATGGATGTTAGTGTTATAACATATTCTTCTCTCTATAGATTATGCTGTCAGAGGAAAGACAGTACCTTGGGGATAGTGTAGCCCCTGAATGAGATGTCCTGGAGTGCGTAGTGAGGGAGGCTGAAGGGGACGATGTCCAGGAAGCGCTGCACCTCATGGATGACTGCATCAGTGAAGGGGAGGGACTTCCTGTTCTCCATGCTGGGAGGCTGACCTTTTTCAACCACAGTGTCAATCTCCTGCTGCATTTTCTCTGTACAAGACAAAGCAAAAGATATATGTCTCTGTTATTAGGCAGGTACAGGATTATTCTGTTCTCGGCCATAATGTCTGTAATGTCTATGAAAGGGTTTGTGGAAAGGAAATTTGTGTAATCAATGTACTTTCCAGGGACTCCTGCTTTGGGAACCTACCCTGTATGTCGGGGTGTTTGATCAACACGCTGAGGCCATATCTGATGGTGGAGCTGGTGGTTTCTGTTCCTGCCAGGAATAGATTCAGCACAGTAGAGACCAAGTTGTCATGGTTGAACTCTGATGCTGGATTGTCCTTTTCCTGTGAGTACAAAGTGGTAGAAGTGCTGTAAGATGCTCAGCAGAGCCATAATTTAAACTTTTAAACCACTTCAAGAATTTAAAGAAATTAGATCTGTGCAGAATAAATCACAACTGCACAACAGGCCTGTTTAAGGACACAGAGAAGCTTTAAGATGAACCTCCAGGGAGAAAGTTGTATCTCTCCGTATGCTTTCTGTTTCCCTCAACAAAACAAATGATCCTTTCAAACCTGATTGATTCGGATGAGAAAGCAGTCGATAAAGTCCCTCGGGGAGCTGGGGTCCAGTGTGTCTTTGTGCTCTTTGATCTTCATGATGATAAACTCTCTAACCTCCTCCACCTGGGAAAAAACTTTGTGCTGTTGGCCGGGAATACGCTCCATGATCCAGGGAAAGATGTTGTACATCTGTGGGAGGGAAGCAATCAGCACGATGCAGCTGTGTTTCTCAGGGGATAATCATAAAGATATTGTAAATGAGGACACCGAATGACTAAAAAGAAACTATCAGCCTCCGACTCTCTGGCTCCCACTTCAGCTTACCTGACCCCAAGAGCTGCTATTAAACTTTAAAATCCCATTCATGACATTTAGGAGGTGCTGGAACTTCTTGTCTTCATATGTGAAGCGTTCACCGAACACCAGGCAGCAGATTATGTTGGACACAGTGCAGCTGAGCAGGAACGTGGGGTCAAACGGCGTGCCTGGAGGAGAAGAGGACAACAGGTTGGATTCATATATTAAAGGTATTAACCGGGAGAAAGGGAGTTTTTTCAGTGTCTTAGGTAAAATGTCACAACTTTGCTGGAGTTCGAGCATTTTGCAGCTGACTGAGAGAAAAGTTTGGCACTTCCACAGTCATTTCAGTTCATACAACTTATCCTGCTGTGTCAGCGTTTTTAGTTTAGTTCGAGCACAATCCTCGGCCGTACGTGTGCATGGCACAGAGTTATTTGCAACCTTTTGAATTTTAGACTCCTTATTTAATCATTAACTTTCATTGCTCAGTATAAAAAAATACTTTTTAAATTCTCATTGATTCCAAGTTGATCGGCTCCAGTGAGGAAATGTATCACACATGCTATTTATTCACATTTAAATGCAGTTTAAAATGCCCTATTTCTATTATTTCTAGGTAAATCAAGGCTGCGAGTGAAGCTCCAGTGTTTTAGCAGGTTATGTAACATATTCTGTGTTTACTTTGCGCAGACTGCCGTCAGAAAGAGATAAGGATTATAGTGCAGCTGAAGCAAAAGAGATAAACACAACGTGCAACAAAGCTTCCACGCTGTCTGTCTTTGCAGTTGTGGACAGGAACTTTATTAAATGTTGGTTCAGTGTATTTTTTTAAGACTTTAATATTCAGACCTATGTCTTGTGCAGATATGCACAGTTTTATTTACTACATTTTTGTATGATTGATGAGGTTTTCTTTGTTCTCAGTGTCCTTTAGTGCACTGAAACAGGCGTGAGAAACTGTTTGGGACTGAAGCTGCAATTAAAGGCTGTACAAAGGAAACTTAATGTGACTGATGGCGCAATGAGCCTCTTTCACATCAACCCTGTGTGAAATATGTGCTCTCACATCGGCAGCTGAAAACACACCTTTGTATGTTTCTATGCGGGCTTTCAGGTGCTGGCTCTCCTCTCTGATCCACTCCTCCATCCCCTTGCGTCCCATCCCAAAGTCTCTCAGCGTCGACAGGGTGAAACGTCGCAGCTGGCGCCAACGATCTCCATTACTGATCCCCAAACCTGAAAAAATTAAATGGTTGTTGACCAAGTAGAGATACAGAGACATGACACCATTAAAGAAGATGACATATTAGAAGAGCCTTGTGTTACCGTAGCCCCTGGTGGCTTTCATCAGAAATGGCAGCGGCCCTCTGCCCACAAACTCGTCTGCCTGATCCACCAGAGCCTCCTTCACTGCATCATATCCTACCAGAACCACCGTCCGCTGCCAGCCCAGGTACAGCGTCATCACAGGACCATAGCTTTCACTGAACTGCAAAAAGACATGCTTTGTTAGGGCAATAAACCATCTGATGCAGGTTTAGTTGTTTTTGTGCCAAAGTCAACATGCAACGACAAATCTAATTCAGTTTGAATGAGGTCTGCTTTCAGGATACATTAGTATACAAACTTAGATAAATCTGAATCTTGCATAATAAATTCTCACCTTGACGAAGCTTTTAAAAGGTGTTTTCTTATCCAGTTGTCGCAGATTTCCTATGAGAGGAAGTGCAGCAGGTCCTGGAGGCAAACGATACTGCTTGCCGTTTTTGATGGTTAACAGCCACAGCAGAGCTAGAATTAGCCCTCCCAAGATCACTGTTGTAGAAAACTCCATTTTGATCTGAACACTCTTCTTCTTCTTCTTCTTCTTCTTCTAACTCTTCTCTGCTCAACAGATCTCTCTTATATTCACTTTCATGCTCTGACTGGTGCTTATATGTGTGTTTATATAACAGGTTGTTGGCAGGAGCACTGCATTAGGCCACAGGTGAACCACGTGAGTACACCTTCACCTGGTTATTACTTTTCATTGACTAAAAGCCAGAATGACAAAGCAACACGACTTTAATTATAGGGACAGACACTTTCTCTCTTTCCCAAGGTTGATGTTGAAGAAAGTGTCTGGCAACAATAACGTGTATGTGTTTCAAAGTTCATATGAACACCAAGTAGCATTAACTTTGGAGAATATTTGTCCTGCTGAAAGTGTTTGGAACATTAAAAACCTGTAGGTCAACAGGCGGTCAGTAGTTATGGCTGGATTAACATGCTTAAGGGGGCAAAACTGAGTGGACCTCTGCTCATCTTTTCATTCCACTAAAAGATTGAGTGAATTAATTGATCTATTCAAAATAAAGGTCGGCACAGCTGTAATTACAATCATGGAGGTATAAACAAAAGGTTCCTGGTGACTTATTGTCATATACAATAAACAACATAACACAAAATCAAGACATGCATGTAAATACAGTGACTAGTCATCATCGTTGGGAGAGTTTTCAGTGCACACTGCAGTCAAATACAAATATAGTTCAATATAACATGATGCATGTTGTGTCTGAGAGTTTCAGCAGTTATGTAACATATTCGATGCTTGTTTTGAGGATTAGAGGATGTGGTTGAAGAGAATAACTGAGTAATCCAACAAAGAGTTAACAACATGATCCATCTTGTTTATTGGTCAATGTTCGGACCCACAAACAAGATGTTTAAGTTTTTTATTTGCTTCATGATCTGATGTGTTTTATCTTCTCTTAAATCCACTCTTCGACCTTGCTGCATCCATCTCATGATCCCTTTGTGTGCAACTTTTTTTTTTTTTTTAAAGACAAAAAGTACCTGAAACTTTCTGCTCTTTTATGAGTTTCATCGAACTGTTGGTGTTTACATCAAGCTTTTCTGATGCGAATCTTCAAAATGTGGATAGAAATTATTTGATGGAAACACAACTAGTGTGTGAGTTTGTAAACACGTTATTATATAGTTTTGCTGATTACTTCTGTTGTTTACTCCAGTTCTGGATTATTTCTTCATCGCGGAGCAACAAAAAGTTTTCCTCAAGGATTTAAGGTAAGTTAGTGTGAGTAACTGATATACAAATAATCATTTTGTGAGTGAGGTATTGATTTGAGAGCTTCACTGAGATTTTTTTTGTTTTTTAAACTTTAAGGTGGGACCTGGCCAAAAGAGCAGCAAAACTAAACTTGAACTCTTACTCGACATTTGATCAAATTTGATGGGAGTAATCAAGGATCAGCAAAGTCAATGTGATCAAAAATAAGAAAGTAATAAAGTAATCTGTAATAATAATAGCACTCACAATGATTGAATATTTCGGGGGACAGCATTGAAAAAGCATTTGGCGGATCAAAAACAAGAGCTGGACAGGGCTGACCTGCATCCACCCACTCAGTGGACACACAGAAAGAGTAAATGCAAAAGAGAAAACAAAAACCAGAGAGCTGAATGCACCTTTCATTGGTAACTTTGAGTAAAATCTGTGTTTGTACTGAAGTCGTCTGCTGGTTTACCAGAACCTCCTTGACCTAATAACATCCCACTGTGAGCCTGATGTCATGACAGACTTGATTTGACAGACTCATTATTTTACAAACTTAAGCCCCAGTTAAGAATGCAATTAATTAACAGCCAAACTCTGAGTCAGCTGCGTTTTCAGACTGAGCAGCCCTGAAACATCACTCCTTATTTTATTCTTCTTGTCTCCTTGTTTGTTAGTTAGTTTTTGCCGTTATCTAGCATTGTATGGGAATAATTATTATTTAGAAGTTGGTGGGAGGTTTGAATTGTAACTGTTTATTATGATCATTCGTGTGAAGTTAAAATATATAAGAATAACAGCAGAATCTTAACCTTAAAAAAAATACATTTGAGCTTTTTTTTTTACTTTAATGATACAGCCGTAACCTCTGACATGTTTCAGCACATATGGAACTGAATTACAAACTAACACGACTCGTTCCTTTTCAGGGGCGGGCAGTCAGGTAGTTGGCTGTTTGGCCTTGTTGGCAAACATGTCAATATTGAGCAACAAGGCTTTGAAGTATTGCATAACATTCATAATATAAGTGAATGATAAGTGAATTTGTAAACCAAAGATGATAAAAAAAAAAGACTTCTAAGCAGAGATATTCATATATGAATGTTTTTTAGGATGTCAAGAATTTATTTTCATCTGTGTGAAAAATAAAATTATATCCTTGTTGTTTTGCTATTGTTATTCTTTCAGAGGTAGTTGCAGGCTTAATTTTATGACTACAGAGAAGGTATTGATATATAAAACTAGAAGATCTCAGGAATACATGGTAACAATTATGCCATGATGGCGTGTGGGGAATGGGAATAACATGCCAAAGTTAGGCTGTTTTTTTAGTAAGGACTCTGACGTCTGACCTCAAGATATCTGAATGGAAATGAGCTCCACTGGTGCCCACTCATTTTACTTACATGCCCACTTTATGCTGATAGCATGAAGTTTAAGGCAAAAACCACATAGTTGTTATCATTCAGTGACTTGTAAGCATTATAGACCCACACACAAACATACACAAGTCCACATGCAGCACATGAGCCATAAACCCAAAAGATTATCTTTCTCTGAGCAGCAAAATCTCAGATAAGCACAAACAGCCATTCAGGCTCCTGGTTAAATCTGCTCCATCATCCCTCCTCTGCAAACCTTGGCCCGCTGTCTGCTCTGCCGCTCCACGCCAGCCAGCAAACAGCAGATGGATGTAGAGAGAAAGACGCACGGTCATAGTGACAGCAGGATTTATTTAGAGTTCACCTTCGGACTGCATTTCATGTGAGATACTGCTTTGTGCAGATGGTCGGTGATGGGGCCGATTTTGGAAAGCGGGGCAAAAGGAAATTGTGCAAAGCGCCAATGAAATGGGGATGAGGGGGGAAATATTCAGGTCAAGTTTTTAAAAAAGTATAAAATGAACACTGATGAGACAAACATTGGAGAAAAACACCTGTTAAAAGGCTCAAATGTCCTCATAAACACGCGTGGCTGTCTGGAGTCATTACACTGCTCACTGAGTTAACCTCGAGCCGTCCTGTGGCATGGAAAGACTGATACAACACAGACAGACAGTGTTCACAGGAGTCAAGATCATGAATGATTTACCTGAGGAGCATGGGCATAAAGCCAGGAAGAACACCTTCATTAATTTATAAATTAGACGCATAGATAACAAACGACTGATTAATTAATAACAATGCCCTTATATTAAAAAGGAACAGCAACACAGGGATTCAGATGATGAGAAGAAAAGGTCTTTAAACAGTTTCTCCCCCTCGTCTTTCTAGTCAGAACTAAAAAGCAAATCCTCCACAGTCAAAAGCATCAAAGTCGGAGTCTCCCTCGAAGTCGAAGCTGTTGAAGTGAGGGGAGTCGACGTCCTGGCTGCAGGCGTGGAAGGAGCCTCCTGCAGAGAGGTCGGAGAAGCCCCCCGCGCCGTGGGCGATCTCTGGGGCTCTGCTGGCCAGAGGAGAGGAGGGGGAGCAGGAGTTGAGGTAGCCCAGAGCAGAGGAGGCCGCTGCCCCTCCCATCAGCAGGCACACCGCCCTCACCGCCCGGGCGTCGCTGCTGTTCCCATGGCGGAGACAGTCTGAGACGCGGTGAGGGGGGGCCACGGACACGCTGCGCAGAGGGCGCCGTGGGACACTGGCTGTGGATTTAAAAATAATATCAACAACAGAGCTGCAAACTACCTCTTTATAAGATGGGACAGGACAAAGTATAAACACCAACATTAACCATAATATGTTTCCTATAGTGTCTGTGTCAACTCGCTGGAGTTCCAGTTTGCAGTATTTTTTATAATACTTTATAATACAAACTGCTTCGCTCCTCATCCTGCAGCTCTTTTTGCCTGTTCAGGCTTTCCAACTGTTGCTTTGCACCATCCATTAAACCAGTGCTGCAATGTAACTAAGTACATTTACTCAAGTATTGTACAGTTTTGCACCGTACTTGAGCATTTCATTCATTCATTTCATTTAATGTAACATCATTCTTCTATTCCACTACAGTTAAGGAGAATATTGTGAATCCACTACATTTAGCTGCCAACTTTAGTTTTGCAGATTTCTGTCCTGTTCTAAGTTGTAATAAGCAGCCGTGCAAGCATGTTTCTGGATCTCACTTTCACTTATTTTGCAGTTTCATTGCCATTAGTCATCACTCTTTTCTTTGTTTGTTTGGTCCTAGTAACCGTCTACTCACAATGCTACAGAGACCAAAAAAATACAGCACACCACTTCACACACAAATAAGTAGAAGAGTGAGTTTGTGGTGTTTAGCTCCGCCTACACTCTCCACTATCACCACTTGTGATTTTTAATGCAGCTTTGGGTTAATACATTTGAATGATGTGATAGCGGACCTTGGTTTTGGCCTCTGTCTCTGAAGGAGCCTCCCCGTTCAGTGACCCGGGACAGAGGAGGGGTGCCCTCAGAGATCCTGGGTGAGCCGGGGTCTTTGTCGCTGGAGGAGTCGGGCAGGGGGTCTCTGTCGGTGATGCAGGGAGTGATGCTGCGCTGTCTCTGAAGGGTCAGGGGGGACATGACACCCTGGAAAACAGGACGAGGTCATTATATGAGAAAGATACCCAGTAACACAAACGCCTCACAAATGATGGGAACATCCGTTTAACTCCCTTTGGATGTTTGTAGATACTTTGATGTTGGAAACTTAATAATGACATGACGTGTTAAAATGGAAACAAGGCTGAATGAGGCAACAGCACCAGAAGACTCAAGTCAAAACTGCTGACTCACCTCTCTCACTTTCCTGATCAGGTTCAGCCAAAGACTGTGAAAGGTAAAATGACGAGTCATTATATTTGGACCAGATCCAGGCAGCAGCTTAGACTCTCAGAGCAAAACAAGACAACGTGCAGTGATTGTCCTCAATCTGATAAGCATCTGCTGTAAACATGTCTGATAGTAAGTGGGACAAAGGAGGCCTAAATTCCAGCATGTGTGTGTCAATATGTCACCATGTGCAGAGTTAACATCTGATAATGAGTGGGGCAAAGGACGGAAATCCGTGTGCGCGTGCGTGTGTGTGAGACCTACTTGCACTCATCTGGGTTGTCGGTGAGCAGCAGCAGGAACTTGTTCTGCGGCAGGATGAGGGCGAAGCAGCAGTCCCTCCTGCCCCCTGGAGGCAGCCTGGGCAGGTCCAGGATGTCTCGTCCCTCTGCGATCGACTCGCAGCTGGTTTGCAGTGCGACCACCTGGTCCGGAGGGGACTCTGCATCCCGGCACACCAGCAGGCTGCCCTCCAGGGTCAGCACCAGGTACTTCTCCTTCCACTGCTTAAACATGAAGCCCCCTGCAGGAATAAGGAACAGAGACACTGATAATAGCAGCATGCAGGATGCTATGACAACTTGCCAGTGGTTTGCAGGTGTATTTTTTTCCTAGTTTAGACTGCTAGCATGCATGTTTGTTTTACTGTGAAAACGGGTTAATTTATGTTGATTCTCAGGAAAACAAAAGGCAGATTTCTCAAGATCATTTCTCACAAGAAGTCAAAGGAAGTATTGATCTATTCATGCTGGCATGGCACTCCTGGTAAATGATGAACATAAATAGGAGTTTTTCTTGATAATGACTTGATTATACTGACTATACTGATATTGAAATACCTGAATTTTTAAAAATAATTGCAAGCACGGCTATTCTTGGTCACTATAAAAAACAACCTTAGTTTGGGGAATTTCTTAATTTTGGCCTGATGGAGAAAAGTCAGGAAATCAATAAAAACATTATAATTTATCCTCCGGGGACCATGAATGTCTGAACCAAATTTCATGGCAATCCATCCAATAGATATTGAGATATTTCAGTCTAGACCAAAGTGGTAAACCAACTTTCCATGTAGCACGGTTAAAAAAAAACTGGTGCTGGCACTCTGTCTGTGATCGTTTCCCCTTTCAGCTTTAACCATTTGCCATCATTTTCATAAATATTTGCATGAAAATATTTTTGACATTTTGAATGCTCAGCTCCGACAGAGTCCTCCTTTAGTTCTTGCAGCTGTTTTCTATTCAAAAGTGAATTAAATTCAGTCCAAATCATTGATATACGTAACTATTGATACAATAATGAAATATTATTATGGATACAATATACTGCACTAAGATAAGATAACAACAGCACAAACTAAAGTCTCAAATAATGACCTGACAGCTGATTAATCATATTTATGTCAACAACAATAAATAATTCAAACAAACGTTTGTAACATAGCAGTGATAAACAAAAGAAAACTGCCAGGAAGTAATAAGTGTAAAACATAATGTTGCTTTATAAATTCCGTTGTCGCAGGAACAATTATTTAAATGGTTGTAAAGGCTGTAATATAAAAATGACAAATAAAAATCATCTGAACGCGGCCTGAGATCTGAAATAACTGTAGAAATGTAAACGAGATACAAACAGTGAGACAGATCATATAAACTATTAACCAGCAGCCGTCCACTAACGTTCATCCTGCAGAAACAAAAAGGAGCAGCTCCTGTTTTCGGAAAGTACAGTGAGTTTTCGGGACATGACACACATGGTGCCGTCCCAAATAGGCGTCCATTGTGTAATAATAGATGTCGAGCACGTGTTGATGGACGGGGAAGATCTGCTCCACTTCTCCATGCAGAGGATTACAGATGAACAGGTGGATTTTGCAAAAGAGAGAGAGAGTGATAGAGGTGCAGGAGTTAAATGTGCTGCCTGTTGTCCTGCTGATGTGCTGACAACTTAATCGATTTGACATTATTAAATATTATTGTTAAGGTATTTTACTGTCATTACTGCATGTTTAAGAGAGAACGATAATAAATAACTGCTGACATCAACTGAGTCTTCTGCCTCAGTCACCACGACGCCGCTGTTAAATCAAATCAGTGGAGATATGAAACAGATGTAACATCAGCACAGAGACACGACACGCTGGCTGAGTCCTCGCTTGGCTTTGAAAACAAACATCTCGTCATTCTGTAAAAACACATCTGGGAGCGATCGTATGGCTCTCAGACTGATATCAGTCATCTTGGAGCTGGAGTGTTGATCTGAGGCAGTGTTCCTCTTCACTCATTGTTCAGCTTAGAGGAATAAATACTGAATATTTATTATCACTGCTTGGAAAAGCATCAGTCTGAACATAAGTGTTAAAGTGGCATTTTGTCAACCTAAGACCTCAGATCCTTCAAAAAGTTTGTCCTAATTTGTGGCTGTCAATAAAGGATTTTTATTTTTCACCATGATTCAAACACAAAACTCTCATTTAAATGCATCAAATCGGATTCACAAGTAAAAACTGCAGTGGTTGTGCAGAGAATTTTGAAAGCACTGTGCATCAAGTGACCCACATTTAATGCAATAAAAAAAGAAAAAGAAAAACAGTCCATCAGACATTAATGAAGGCAGAGAGCTGCACACGGATGAGGAAATCAAAGCAGGCCTACCATATTTCCTGAGGAAGCCTCGATGAACGCCTGCTGTGCTCATGCCTGTGGTCATCACAGCAACAGGGACCAAATGAGAGGCAGAGCGTTTGATGCAGGAAAATAGGGTAAGGGAGAGAGAGAGAGAGAGAGAGAGGGAGAGTAATCCCCACTATTTAGGCCTTCCTTCTTTAAACCCGTGCTGTTGTGAGTGGAATTGGAACTGTCCCCGTGTCCGCACACATAGAGGCCAAATCATCATAACAGCGATGGATAAATCCCGCCAGGACGTCGATCCTGTGATTTTCATGGCGGCGGCCATCACCAGATGTCACATTGGACTTCTCCCATCCTGCTCCTCTGTCTCAGCAACAGAGTTAAGCCTCTGCTTCCAGTCCTGCACACAACATATGGGGGATTCATAATAGCTTATCATTAAACTGTCATCAAACCGGTGTGCCAGTGTTTCTCTGTGCCCTTGGATGGCCTCCGAACCAGGGCTTGGATCACCTCCCGCTCAGGCAGATTAAAGCAGAGGGATTATTATTCTTGCACAGCTGGAAGTCTGTTGTTGCAGCACCATGGACGGGCCCAACCAAGATTATAATCCGGTCAGACCTGGGATACGTTCCCCATTACAAGCAACAACCTCAAAGTTATGAACTGCCCTTCAATGTCATATGTATCCCAGCTGGATTAACCGTCGCTCATTGTCTCGGCTTGTGCTTGCTGATCACAGCTAGAACAACATTACGTAACGAGGGATCGAGGAGAGACGCTGTCACACTGCGATCATGAGTCCAATACTCGTGGATAAAAGGTTGTAGAGGGTCGTTTATTTATCTCACTGGGGAAATCATGTGAAGTAAATAGGATTTAGCAGGAGATGACAAAAAGAATTGATAAAAAATAAGCAAAAATACCAATAAAAACAAAGCTGGAAAACAATAAAACGGGATGTAAACATAATGCTGTTTATGGTTCCTTTTCACTTTTCCCTCGTTGTGGGAGTTTGGAGGTCACATTCTCCGAGAACAAAAATCTCTTCAGTGACCTCCTTAAAGTGGCCTGACTATAGATGGGTCTACCTGGCTCAGCAGCTGGATCAATGCCTCTGTTTACAAACTAACACAAATAAATGACTACAGAGAGACACAAACTGACTGTAAAGTGATGCAATCTACCACAATAAGATGAAAAATGACTAAACAGGAACTTTAAAATGATTATATACAGATGCAAAATAGCAGAGTTACACAAAATCAGCACGAAGAGATGCAAACTAACTAAATAAGACATGACAAAGATGCGAATGACTACAGAGAGACACAAAACAACCACAAAGACACACAAAACAGCTACACAAAGAGTTTATATCTCTCTTTCGGTCCGGATGGCCTTCCCTTTCCAAATACGTGCTTATCTGGGGGTCTGTGATTCTGAAACATTTGCTGAGGCCATTTTTCTGCATTTAAGTACAATCATGACACAAAAAACGTGAGTGCATTTTTTCAACCATTAGCTGATGTTGAGCCTCACATTTTCAACCAGATTCAAACTGTCTTACACATGCTTACTGCCTGCATTCACACAGAAAATAAACTACTGAGAACCTCATAAAAGATAGATGACTGAAGGATCATGTCTGTCTTCATGCTTAATAAAGTTTTGAGAAGATATTCTCATTACATCAAGAATAAATCACATTGTCACAGTCCTTTCATGGAAAGAATTAAAAAAATATATGTTATTCCAACTTTATGGGTGATCGTGTATATAAAAAAAAAAAAATATACATAAAGAATTTCCCCAAAAGGTTGTTGAAAAGAGAAAAAGCTCTGAAAGCAGCAACATGCCCAAACATTTATCTGAAGCTTATTCAGTTGTGAGTGATTCCAGCGATAACCTGCTGTGTTTATGGTTTCTGACAAATCATAAACAGAGCCGGTTATTAAAAGCCAAAACCAGGTTCTCATGCTTATAGTGACTGTTATTTTTCCATCTGACGTTTCTTTGCTATCAAGTGGATTCTGCATGAACTCATACGTGAATAAAAGAAAGCAGATGTTGGAAACCTGGGAGTGTCACACTTCAGTGAGGGTTGGGCTCATTTAGGAATCTGCTTCTCTGGGATGAGTTCACTGTTGCTGCAAATTACCCAGTATGGATCAATATCTGTGTTAATGCACATATGGGCATGTCAGGATTATTTTGAACTTAAAAAACGTGAACTCATCCTTTGTTACATTTAGGTTAAAGCATGTTTTGGTAGCTAAAAGTACCCACACATATAATTGTATGTGTTTTCTAGAACGTATCGTTTTACGCTGCTTTCTACTTCTGCTACAAGCAACTTTTCAGCTGGAAAGTGCTTAAATTTCAGTGTGTTTTCAAGGTTTTAGAAGTACTTGTTTTTTATATAAAGTGCTTGAAACTGCTTGGAAAATTTGGGCTTTATAGGATGCCAAATCTACGAACAAACAGGTGGCAGATTTTAAAACATGAAGCTTTGTTTCTGCTGTCACAAAATTGATACATAAGTACGTTTATGTAGCACAAAATCATCTAATATAATTTGATAAAGAACTGTAATAATCTTTAAACCATATATGCAATATCTATCTATCTATCAGTATCTTCTCTGGTGTGTGTGTGTGTGTGTGTGTGTTTGCATGTATCACCAGCAGGGGGCAGACGAGCCCCTGCAAACTGCAGGCAGTCACGTGTCTCTGTAGTCCTTGTGATGTATCAACAGGTTGGGGGAAGCAGTTTGTCTGTCTGCAGTGAGAAGATGAAGAAGACGAAAAGGAGGTTAGCTCATTGTTAGCATCCCCATGTGGCCCTGTAGCTGGGAGAGCAGCAGGAAGGTGTTTCCCATGTCCTGCAGCCAATAACAACTCCTCTCCCAAACTAACAGGTTGTTTTGTTCAGCCGGCAGCGGAGACTAAAAACTAATACTGGCACTGCAGTCTGCCTTTGTGAGAGAACATAATCACTGGTGTCCATATGACTTGCTTTGTTGGTTTTATGATTGAAAGCATGTGGTTGAAACTCTGTTAATCCACTTTAGCTTCATGTAGAAAGTCGCTAAGTCTTTAAGTCGGTGAATCAGGTTTGCTGGATTTTGGCGTGGCCTAAACTTAAACACTGATGCCCATCCCCCTCAAAACCCAAACATTCACTCCTTCCAGCCCATCCAGCCCCAAAACTTTGTGTTTTTTTCTTTGTCGAACACCCCTCTTTCTTGCACAGGACCCCCTCTGCGACCCTCTCCCCTCCCTCCCTGCCTCTCTCTCTGTGCCTCTATCTGGGAGCAGTGAGAGCACCATTGCTCAAGCTCCTATTGAAAAGACAGCATATACAATGGGGTCTTTCTCAGTCCCTCTCTGTCTCCATTAAAGACCCTGGGAACACAACACTGTCCACAGAGCAGCTCTTAAAGGGCCAGTGGGACCCAGGTCCTCGCAACCTGAGGCTCAGCACCTCCCATCATTTTCATGGGAAAAGAAAAAAAAATCTACGCAGAAAATCAATTATTCATGAACGGTATGTGAACTCTGCAGGGCCGCCAGCATCACCTCCGTCCAAACACACACACACACACACACACCTCAGACATCACAGTCTGCAGCAACACAACAGCTCGCTGCGCCTGATGGGAATCAGAGACCGCAGCACTTATTTAGACTACAGCTGAGGATGCTTCAGTCTGTTTGGGCTGAAGCTGTATGTTCAAACAAATCCCAGACATACCAATGACATAATCCTGATTATTCTGAATATCATTCCTATTACTTTACTGCAGTACATTTATTGGTCTCTTCTTTTTTTCCCAGCCTCCATAAACAGGCTTTTATAATAATAATGATGATAAACTTTATTTATCGAGCACAAACACAAATATAAACAATAAGAAACTAGACTGTAAAGAGACAGTAGATGATAAAAATAAATATTAATAATAACAAAATCATGCAGTCTTTCTTATTTCAACTGTCGTGTAAAAGACGAATGCACAAAAACACTTCATACTGGCTTTTATTCTAAATAAGACATTAAAACATCTGTTTAAATAAAGGTTTAAATATTTCTAAGCCACTCTTACCATTGTGGGATGTTTGTGACTGATACAAACATATATTTTAGAAAAATATGTTCATTTTTCACCATTATGGCAACTGATAACCATATTTTTTTTAAAGCTGCAATGGAAATTAAACTTTGGATTGTTCAGTGATCTAGTTTAAGCCAGTTTGCTCGAGAAGTTGAGGAGTCAAGAGATTTTACTCATTTAAATGTTTGTTTTTACATGAAAAATACAAATTAATCAGCTGTTTTCACTCAAAACATGATGCCAAATATATAAAACCACTAATGCAAAAGCAGAGGAAAATCATGCAAATGTTTAGTTTAGTCTTAGTATCATGAAATAAAAATAATAACAAATATAATTGGCATAAAGTTTTTGACATGCAGGTAAAATTAATCAGAGCACAATGTGTAAATATACGGAAATAAAATAAAAATAATGACAATATTAATAACAATAATGTTTCTTTAATAGATCTGTTTTTAACTCACTTTGTCTCATTTATTCATAAGTAAACAGACTAATTTATGCTCCGCTCGCACTAAATGTTCTCTATTATGTTGTTGATCCACTGCGCAGGTCTGTCTCCGCCACACAGTGACACATATACTTTGTTTCCAGCGGGAAAAGGCTGATTTACTGATTTACGGGGCTATTTACAACTTCTGGGGATCCGTGTGTAATTAAAAAGCGAATGGGGGATTGTGTTGAGACAATCAGCATGCCGCAGGGTTTCTCACATCCTCTGAGAAAAGGAGGGAGACTCAGGAGGAGGAGGAGGAGGAGGAGGAGGGTGGAAAGAACTTGAGTAGAGGAATTTGAATCCTGTTTGAAGGGGGAGAGAGGGAAAAGAAAGAGCCAGGGGAATGTCTGAGGGAGTCTGAGGGAACCGGTGGGCAGGAGAGAGACTCGGGACGACACACTGCAGGAAACACTGGTTTAAAAATACTCCCTCGGTCGCTAGAAATAGATTTGGACACGTTAATCAGTTTAGTGCGCCTTTTTTCCCGGTAGTGCGCTTTTCGGGTAACTAAAAGTTTGGTGGACAGTATTGGGACCAAAACAACAACGTCAGGAGAGCAGCGCTGAGATTTCTGTCCCACTCTGTCTGCTTTAGAAAGAGGAACTGAAACGACGGGCTCGGGTTTACTTTGGTCTCTTCTCTGGATAAATCGCGTTTTCAGCATCTGACGGAGTCACAGCAAAACTTTTTCCACCGCACAACTTCGGATCTTTGCGCCGCTGAGATGCGCTGATGGAGTCCGGGGATGTTTCCAAGATGACTGCTCTTCTCCTGAAGCACATTTTCACACTTGATCTCCTCTCGAGAAAAACCATGAGCGGGTCTAAATGGTCGTTTTTGATCCTCACTGTCTTCTTCTCTGCCTGGAGGCCGGTGACTGCCAGCGCACTGACAGGTAAGCTTTAACTTGCACCGAGCAGCAGCAGCCTTTCAGCCAATCTGACTGTTATTTGTCAACGAGAGAAAAAAAAACATCGTAATGAGC
>CAFUXE010000459.1:275493-288420 GCA_903364295.1 Serranus cabrilla
GGTCACGGCTGTGTTATCTGGCTACTGATAGTCTCCTCCCACTGAGGACTGTGTACAAGACGAGCAGCGCGACTGAGCCGCTTGTTAGGGTGATGTGACACGGTGCTTTTTATTACACATAAATACTCACGATGTCAAGAAAGAAGAGAAAGTCTTAGTCAAGTCTCAATGTTGATAGGAAAACTCTTTCAGCTACTTGGATATGAGACTTAGAAAGATTTAAACACTTGCATTTTAAAGCTGTGTTTGTGAACTTTAAATATTATTTTTCAATGAGAAGTTTATGGATGGAAAATGCTTGATTTTTTATTGTCTCCAAATTTTACTTGGTCATAATGGAGACACAGTCTAACTTAAGTCTTAAACACAATTGTATCTGAGTTTTCGGGCATTTCTCTTGTCACATTGAAGCATAACTGTGTTATTTTACCAGTGGTTTTATTACTTTAGCTTCACCAAAGTTTTTTAGTATTTTAAATTATTTTTAAGCCTGTATTTTTGGTTAAAAAATGTTGATATTTGAAGTTATCTGACGTTTGCAGAAACATACAATTCCGACGTTTATCCTGCCGTCTGGGCTGTTCTTAAAAAGGATTTTCTGCCCCACAAAACATTTTTTTCCGAGCTTGTTTGGAGGAAAATCAATTCACTGCAGGTTTAATCACGTTGGCTGCTTTTCAGCTTGATTCTGAACGATAACAAGGTAGTTTGGGAATCGAGTTACTGTGCGTGTTAGTCATAATATTCCTTCCTGTGCCCCTTTAAGTCCGTCTGTCTTCCTGAAGAATACCAGACACCCGTCACTGTACCTCTGAACTGGGCTGTTAATGTAAACTCTTGAGGCAGTTAGTGCTGACTGGTATGAAGGCAGCGAGTAGGTGGAGACGGGGAGGCGGCGAGGGAGGGAGGGTGGAGGTTAAATTCTCCTGAAAGGCTTCAGTTAGGATCGCAGAGCTCTGTCCAAACTGTAATGCTTTGCTGCTGTGTGTTTGACTTTAAACTGAGGTGGGATTTTCCATGCCAGCTCATGCTGTCTCTATCCCGGGATGAATAGGAATGGAAACAGCGTCCACTAAGAGGAGAGATATGCCACAGGAGGGATGATGGGGGCTTTCCATGATGGAGGCTGCCTATAATCTGAAAACATTTAGTTTCCCATAAATGAAAAAAAGGAGAAGCAGCACTCCTTAAAATGCTACTGTAAAGGAAAAGGACAAGAAGTGGTTTTCAGTCAGGATTTTCAAGTTTCACTTCTTTTTTTTAACAAAGTTTTCTTTGTTTTGTTTCTCGGGAAAAATCCTCCCGTTTGGCCAAATTATGTAATTTCCCTCCGGACGAGAACGTTTCATCTCTCCGTCTTTGCACTTGTTCTAATGAGTCAGAGGGTGAAACAAAACAGAAGATAAGCTTCAGCTGCTGGTCGGAGCTGGTTCAGGAGGAGCTGGAGGTCAGAGCAGTGAGACTGTTGCTGCTCAGACACATTTTCCACCTCGCTCTTTGTTTGCTCTCAGCACTGCAGACTGTGACAAAACTCCCATACGGCTCTATTGTTAAACTTTAATCTTCCTTTCTTGTGATGCTTTCTGCTCCATTTGTTTCTCATTAAGAAATTGCACAGATATGTGCTTCACTATCTCTTTACATGTGTCATCCTGGCAGCTCCTCTGTCTCCTCCTTATTTCTTGACTTATTCTGACTCTTCTCCTGCCAGATCTTATTTTTTATCTCATCCATCCTCCATTTCACTTAAGTCGACCGGGCAAACTCTCATTTTGTCACAAACGTCTTTTCCAGCTCAAATCCTACAAACAGCATTGAGGAATTTATTTCCTGCATCCAACAAGCACGTTAACTTCTCCTTCATCTCTCATTTCCCCCTTTTTCTGACCTCAGATGACCTGTGATTTCCCCTTTTCCCGAGCAAACTGTGGGAAAAAACAAAAGCGGGGTTGATGGTGGGAGAAGGCAGCGAATGGATGAATCGAGCAGGGAAACAAGGGAAGGGGGCGCTTTGAGAAAACACTCATTTTGCTATTTTCCCAAAGCCCACGACTTTCCCCGGAGGATGAGAGAGCAGAGAGAGACGAGGGGGGGCTGATGGGGGGGAGAGGAAGCGAGGCGACCCGTGTCACCCCCCTAATTATAAAGCTGCAGTGAGATTATGTTTTACATATCCAACACATGATAAGTATTATTATATACTTCTGACACAGTTGTTGCACTGAAAAGACTCCTGATCCCCTCTAAACGTCTGTCTGTTCCCCTGAAATGACGCCAGAATGAATCCAGAGTTACGGGACACTTGAACTCACCGTCCCAATGGAAGTGAGTCATGAGGACGTGGCACAGCACACACACACACACATGTGTCACATTTAATCCTGTTTAATGCTACTGCCAGCAAAAATGCAACTCCAATCATGAAAGAACTTTTGCTGAAGACAGACAACAGTTTGTTCTTCCATAAAGTTGAAACGAGGTGGACGTCCATAAAACGCTGTGACATATTTGATGACACTAACATTCGTGCTCTGGCTGATCTGGGAAACATGTTTTCCCTTGTAGTGCTGAGTTTGTTTTCATTTATAGAGAGCAGACTCCAGATCCCAGGGTTATGAGTCAATTTTTGGCATAAGGATGACCCTTTTCCATCCACGTGTTGACCCACGCCGAGACGCACAGAGAGGAAAACAGCCCGGCCTCCGAACAATGTTTAAACGCTTCCGAGCTCGGTTATCCGACACTGTTTCTCCAGCAGCAGCATGAAACAGGATGTGAAACAGAAGTCTGCCATGGATGCAGATGTTAACCTCTTGTGTTGTGAACTAATTGTGGCTCTAAAATGTTTGTTTCTCAGCCTCTCGCGAAGCCCGAGCTGCTTTCATGTGGAAGACAAAGGAACAACGGTTTTCTCTGTCGTTTTTCAGACAAGCACACATGTAGTTTTTGGGTTTTGTGAAACTCCCTAAATCTTTTTCCCTCCTCCTCCACAAAGTTTTACGTCAACAGTTAATGTCTCTGTTCGCTTGAGCTCATTGCTCCATGACAAAAGAGAGAGAGAGGCATTACCACAGAGAGGGTCGGAGGAGAAGAAAAGCTGGAGAGAAGGAGGTGGAGGACAGGGAGAGAGAAAGAGATGAAGAGGAGGAGGAGGTGGGCAACAAGGAGGAGGAGAAGAGAGGGAGAGACGGACAGATGACGGATCATAGGTGGAGACGAACTGCTGGAATGAACTTGACTTGGAGGTTGTTTTCATTGCCGCTAGCAGGCGGAGCAGCGCCGCATGTGGAAACAATCATCCGCCAAACGCTTCCTGATAACATCATCCATAAAGGCTGGGCCATGTTTCCCAAACTCACACTGACTTGGTGTATGTGTGTGTGTGAGTGTGTGGGTGTGTGGGTGTGTGTGGGTGTGTGTGTCCAGCTAGTTTGTGTGACTCTGTAAGCCTGCAGAGAGTGAAAAGCAAAGACAAAGAGAGCCTTAACTCAAACGGCAACAAAGGAAATAAGCACTGTCGTCTCGCTGCGAAAAGGTTTTGGATTTCTGCGCTGTACAAAGCATCAATCTCACACACACACACACACACACACACACACATTCCTTACACTATTTGTAGCATTTTATTTAGCTAGGTTTTCTGTCCTCTGGGTATTTCTGCTGCCAGCAGCCTTTTTTTCACTCTCCGCTCCACAGAGCCAGAAGAGAAAAGAAAAGGGCAGTGGAGAGAGTGAAGCAGAGGCGGGATGGACAGCGTGAAGGAGGGACACACAGGCCTCAGCACGAGTCTGTCCAAGCATGGCTTCCTAACTCGGCTAATCACCCGTGTGTGTGGTGCCCTTAGATCGCCTTTTTTGTCCTAATAAAGCTGAATTCTCCACATTCTCTGACATCTTCTCCCTCCAGCTGTTGTCCGTATCCACACCCTCGAGGCTCCAGGCTGTCAAAACAACACACGCCTGGCTGACCCCCGGCCCACTGGCCCCTGAGCCCACAGTCACAGCACTGCAAACTCCTTATTCATACCCAGAATCCCTCTGACACCGCCACACCCTGAGCTTACCCAATCCTACGACACTTAATTATTACTGTGTGAGAAGTGAAACGGCTTAAAGTTGTGGTTTATTTTTGTGTTTCAGTGCCAGAAAACCCACCTGTTAACGTGAGCGCCGTGCTGAACGGGACGGAGGTGCTGCTGACGTGGGAGGGGCCTCCGGGGAGGATGAACGGAGAGCTGCAGGGCTACATGGTGGAGTACAGCACGCCTGCCGCTCAGCAGGTCAGTGTGATGGTTCTGACGGTGCAGAGAGACATAAAGACGTTATAATGATACTGGATATAAGACGAGACATCAGCTCAGATTTACAAGCTGCATTACAGTCAATTTCTCAACTCAGACAGTTCCAGCTGTTTTATTATTCACCTTTACCAACTTTTATCCACATAAATGTTTTGTAAAAGCACCAATTGGCAAAAATATCATGATATTTGATTTCCTCCATATGGCCCAGCTCTTATTCTGCCATTTTTCTTTTAATTAGATATAAAATACGTATTAAATCAGCTTGATTCTGACGGTTTTGCTCTTTTCTTTTGTTGACAGTATGTCGTGGACACTGGATTGGACACTGAGCTGTCAATCAATCTGTCCGTCCCCCTGTCCAACGTGTCTTTTCGAGTGTGTGCCTTTACAGGGGCGGGGCAGGGGCCCTGGACCCCCACACAGACCCTGACTCTGATTGCTCCGGGTGAGTGTCAAATGTTACACAGCATCTTCTTTTAAATAGATTTAAGTTGTTTTTGCATAACTTTAACAATTACAAGAAGGTTTCAGATGTTTCATATAAATTCTGCACAGAGGAGTCAAAATACTGACTGTTTTACTTCTACTTCCACAGAAATGGAGGAGTTTCGAGGTGAGTAATAACTTTACACATGCAGACTTACAAACAGGCTCTGTGTGACCTCTCAGAGTGACATGTAGTGACACAGTGACAGTGGAAGTGAGCTCATGGTGTTTTTTCCACCGCAGGACTTCTCGTTCTTATTCTCTGTCGCAGGGTTCCTTCCTGTGTATCTCAGAAAAAAAAGAGAAGGAAGAGAAAAAAGAGAAGAGAGGATCTCAGAGAGAGACGGGAAAGGGGAAGAGGGGCGGCGGGCTGAATGGGGAGACGCATCATAAATATTTATAACAGGCAGGAACAGTGTAGCATCTCTGTTTGCTTAGTCTAATAGAGCCAGACAGACAATCCAGACAACAAGAATGGCAGATAAAAAGAAGCAAGGAAAGTTAGAGGGGGGGTGAGTGTGAATTAGGGGACAAGCTGAGAACAGTGGGCGGAGGAGGTGAAAGAATAGCAGGAGTCTGTGGGAGGACGTTTGAAATGAGCGGAGACAAACATGTTTTGAGAATAAGGGAAAAAAAGCAGCATATTTTTAGAGATGTTTAGATTTAGCTCCACAAATATGGAGGGCAGGACTGAGGTCACTTTGTCAATCTGAACAGTATTTCTCCTTACAATAAAAGCTTTGTGTGCTGAACCTTCTAGATTTTTAGCAAACAGAAATGTCTTCAAACCCCAGGGAGTAAATCTAAACAGTAAACGTGCAGTCGGTTTCTGCAAAGATCTAACAATGCTGGTGGTTGGATGAAGATGCATGCAAGAAAAACACTTTGTGTGTGTTGTTGTATCTGCAATGTTCTCATTTACGTCTGTTAAAATACATTTTTAAATCATAATAATTAGGTAATCAAAGACACTTTACATAACAGAAACAGTGTAAACAAAATCAACAACTAAGGACAGTAAAAGTAGAAACATTAAGAATAATCTCTGTGATGATATGTATGGATGTTTAAAGTACAAACTATGGGGACAGTGACAGTAGAAAAAACAACAATAATGATGAGAAAGTAGAAGGAAAGTTGGTATTAAAAAAGTCAGAATTTAAACAAAGTTGAGGTATCGGTATCTAACTTTTTTTTAGCTCTACACAGTAATGTTGTTGTATATTTAGAGAGTAAACATTTCCTGTAATGATGGTTTACTGTGGGAAGTTTATTTAGCTGTAAGAAAAGGGAATTTACCTTTTCACAGCAGTAACTGTCACTTAATTCATCAATAATTAAATAGATTCACTTTTTTTTCCCTTTGCCTTCAGTTTAAGTGAATCAGAACATTATTTCTGCTCTTTGTCACTTTGAATCCTAAACCCTGTCTTCATTTTGGGAGACACTGACTAAACCCTGTCTCTGTCCACACCCCGTCCCTTCCCCTCAGGTCCGTCTTCGCCCCCGGCCTTTTCCTGGCACTGGTGGTATGTGGTGATGGCCATCGCCGGCGCCGTGTCCATCGCTGTGCTCATGGCTGTTTATGTGGCCAAGCTGCGGCGCAAGGAGACGCGTTTTGGGTGCGTAGGCTGCTGGCGCTCGCCGTGGGTGGAAGGGAGGGACGCGGTATCTGTGCCAAACCAAAAGGCTTCAGTGTTTTCCAGCTCCCTGACCCAGTTGACTCTCCTATGCTGCTTTCTGAGGCATTTGGACGGAGTAGAAAACATCTGTTTTGAAAGACCAACAGCTATTCTTGAGATTTATGGAGCGATGCCATGATTTCAGCTGTGTTTATGCATCTGGTGGAGAGACCTCTCATTGTGTTTCACCCTGATTTGTGTGTTCACAGGGAGGCGTTCGAGCCCATGATGGAGAGCGGAGAGCTGGTTGTCAGATACCGCGCTCGCCGCACCTACAGCCGCAGGACGACAGAGGCAACCTGTGAGTTCCCCTCCCTGCCGCTGCTTGTTCCTCTGAAAGATGACACTTTGTATTTCCTCCTGATTGTCCCTGCAGCAGTCAGAGAGCGTCTCTGAGCGTGCCCAGACCTGCCTCTGTCCCCGGGACAGAAAGAGATACAAAGAAGGTTGCATAAAAGCATCTTCTCTGAGGCCGCGGGCTCAGATCCAGCAGTTCCACGGAAGGAGCTCTTTGACACACGGTGACAGATCTTTTCTCTGCATTTCAAGGCAGGAATCGCATCCTCAGTGTGTTTGGTTGATCAAAGGCAGGACTGCGAATAATTAAGAGGTTAATTCATTCCCCACAGCTGTGAAAACAGCCCAGAGTGTTCAGTCAGCTGACAACACTGTGCCCCATTATTCTGTTATCTTTTTATAATCACATCAGTTAGATGTGCAGTAAATCCATTCTGAAGTTGTGCCCTGTATAATGAGGCATGACCGGCGTATATAAATCTGAACTGACCACATTTTAGGCACATTTAGAGCAGCACAAAGAGATGGAGGAGGACTGGGAAGGTGAGATAACAGACTGTGGGAAAGGGGATACAAATATTTGGGGAGATTTTAATCTCCAGCAGCCTGTAGGACTGCTGGTCGTTTCACCTTCAGGGAGGAAAAGTGTGAGTTTAAAGTCTCGTCCAGGTGAATTACGACGTCGTACTGGTGGAAAACAAAGCAGAGGTTTGCAGTTGTTTGTGTGCCAGCGGCCTCTGTGAGCCCTCATGATTACAGACACAGATACGTAGCCGTAAACACGCCGAGCAGACTCAGATTTCACACAGCTGGGTCACATTCAAGCCGTGACACTGTCCCAGGTGTAATATTTGTGCAGACCTCATACACACACAAGTCTCAGCTTGCTGAGGCCACAAAGAGGCCGGGAGAAAGGCGAAACTGGAAAGAAAAAACTCAGTGAGTAAAATGAGAGTAGCCCAAAAAGCAGAGATGTGGAGATATTGTGAGTGAATGGGAGAAAGCTCGCTGGGAATAAAGGAAGAGGTCAGATTGGAGGGATTTGGGCGGGATTTACTTTGCTGATGCTGACCAGTGATTTTGTCCAGTTCTCAGGCTAAAGTCGACCCGGGGCTCCGGTTGTTTCACGTATTGGCTAATAGCTGGTCACGGCAGCATGTGTTGGAGCATGCCTGTGGACTGAGCACATCGTTGCCGGACGCGTGGCAGATTGATAGTGTAGCAGCAGCTGGAGAGGGATCTCGGATGCATGTCGTTGCCTTGTCATATTCTGGCCCAGATGTGAAAACAGAGCGAACGTCTGGGGCGCAGTCTGCTCGCCACCACGCAGCTCAGTGACAGCCAGCTGGGCGCAGAGCGTCACGGACGTTATCACCAGCTTACATCCTCTGACCTCAGCGCCCCAACCGGCTCGCTGCAGGATCACATGGTCACGTGGCCAGAGTTTCTATTGTTTGTGATTTTTAATCGTTTTTTTTAATACATTGAATTTGACTTGATTTTAAGCTGCATTTACATTTTATTCTTCTGGGTTCTGAGGTTTTAATTCAAGTTATTTAGTAATTCATATTTATATTGTTTTTATCTCAACTTTTCCTACTTTTGAAACACTTTTTGTTTTATTTTTTCTGGTTTTATTGAACTATAAAAACTGGGTCTTTATTAAATATATATTTAATACATTCTAATGATGTAATTTCAGGCCCACTTTAAAGGCAGCTTTTTTTTTTTGCAGTAACAAAGATTTAAACCAAGAAGATTTTATTTTACAAGTAGACAGAGTGTTTTTATGGTGGTATTTCCATTGTTTTCCAAGCTGGCAGTGTTTTATTAACACTTTGTTTTTGGCTTCGTGTTGTGCATTGTTGTTTTACAATCTGGCTGTTTCTCTCTCTTGCTGATTAAAGTTCTTTGGGCCTGAAAAACCATTAAAATTCTTTATTTTCCCTGAACAGTGAACAGTCTGGGCATCAGTGACGAGCTGAAGCAGAAGCTCCAAGATGTGATGGTGGACAGACATAAACTAACCCTGGGAAAGACCCTGGGAGAAGGTACGGCTGGGTTCTGTTTTGTTTTTTTTTAATACGTAATGCTCATTTCTGGGACAGCCTGGAGTTAATATGCACGGTTTAAGTACAGGGAGTGCCTGTAAAGGGCATTTGTAAACTCTTTATATCAGTCAGGACTTATCTGCCGTCCCACTTATCTGCAGTCATTTCCGTCTGACACGAATATGTTTTGACCCTGAGTGCAGTGGAACAGTTTACAGTGTGATAACCTGTTAGCCCTGTTCTCTGTGAAGCCTGTTTAATAAGACTTTCAATGTTGTTGCATCTAAACCGGGCGTTTCATTGTGTTTTAATTTGTTCCTTCAGGGGAGTTTGGCTCTGTGATGGAAGGACTGCTGACTCAGGAGGAGTCTGTGCTCAAAGTTGCTGTGAAGACCATGAAGAGTGAGTAGACAGTAAAAGTACTCAGCGAACACACAAAGAATCCCTTCACGTCGGGAACACACAGGCCGATTGATGGACAGACCCCCCGGGTCAGAAATGAACAAGTGTCGGGGGCCAGAATTTCAGTTTTTGATCAGAAAACAGACAACGATGCAGCTTGTAAAATATTGGCAGAAGAAGAAGTCGTTGACCCCAAACTGACCGCAGAGCCAAAGTAAAGACAATCGTGTGAAAACTCCAAAGTTGAGAAGGAAAGGACGAGTTTTTAAAGACTAAAAATCAGGAAAAAAAAACAGCACCGCCCCTTATGTGAGATTTCTGCCAGTTTGAAGCTATTAAAACAAACTTTGTGGTGAAACTGCGAACAGTTTAAAAATAAATCATAGTTTAATAAATCCAGGAGCCAAAACACCCTCTGAAATAAAAGTTTATTTCTAAACCTGGCAGCTTTATAGAATAAAAAACATGTTCTCACCTCTGCACCGTCTTCTCTCCAGTCGCCATTTGCACCCGATCAGAGATGGAAGATTTTCTCCGTGAGGCCGCCTGCATGAAGGAGTTCGACCATCCCAACGTCATGAGGCTTTTAGGTGAGTCAGCGTCCAAACTGCACAAATTCACCTTAAAACAACAACAACATCTTTTCTTTTTTTAGAATATACTCTCTGGTATCTTTGTGCAGGTTTTGAGATGGAAACAATAGAGGTGATTACATTTTAGATTTAAAAACTCTGTATAAGATATTCTAAACACACAAACATTTTAGTTTTCAAGGTTTTTAAAATGCTTGGATTTTGGATTCAAGTGCTTGAAACTGTTAAAGTTTAGGTTGTCTACCTTCAAACATTTTGAAAGATGAAGATGTTTTCGCAAAACATACATTTGGTTGCTAATGGCACTAAAATCTAATTTAATGTGACAAAGAAGTGAAAACAGTATACTGCTTATATACATATGTGATTTGCCACAGTTGTAAGGTGCTGGAAAGGCTTTAAATTGCACCTTGAAAATGCTTGAAAAGTGCTTGAATTTGACTTTGGAAAAGGTGTAGGAACCCCTTTACAAAAAAAAAAACTTACCAAGACATTCTAAAACCCCCAAATTTTAAGTTTTCAAGGTCTGAAAAGTGCTTGGATGTTGCATTTTCTGTAGATTAGCAAAACAGAGAAACTGTCTCTAAAAGACTAAATGTTTGAGACAAACATCTCAAAACCTGTGCATATGAAACCATCATTATGTGCAACTCAAATATGTTTATTTATTGTTATTTTAGCCTTTTAAACGCCTGCCTTATTCGATTAGCAAATTAAAAACTGAGCTCTTTCGAGATAATGAGTAAATCGCGTTAACGTCTACAGGACGTGCACGTAGAGTCTGTGTGTGATGCTAATCTGAGGTGTTTTCACAGGTGTGTGTCTGCAGACTGTGGAGAGTGAAGGTTACCCCTCCCCTGTGGTCATTCTGCCCTATATGAAGCACGGAGACCTGCACAGCTATCTGCTGTACTCAAGGCTGGGAGACTGTCCTGTGGTTAGTCGCATTTCAAACACTAAAAGCTACACACACGTGCAGCTCAGTGGGTTCAGGGTTTATAAGGGATCCAAAGGTCAACACAGACGTCAAGTATTTGTTACAGTACACGCCTTTTTGGCAGCACATACACTCTGAGATCACGATAATACGAGATATGTGTCCGTCTTTGCTATCTGCACTTTTACTTATTAATGGATGAGATCGTTTTTTGGACGGGAGAGCTGCTATACGCACTAAGTCCCAGAAGAGGCGGGTTGAGAAACACAATCCTAATCAAAACAAGATTGGAACAAAATGTTGAAACATCCTCGAGCTCGGCTGACATTCAAAAACAAAGTGGTGTTGAGCTCGTTTCTTCCCACAGGAGGAGGGAGTGCAGCAGTTCCTGTGGACTCTGCTGCCCCCTGCTGTCTGAGGAAAGAAATGTCAGCAGAGTGTGACTGAAACCTTTCTCTCTCTCTCTCTCTGTGCTGCAGTACCTCCCGTCTCAAATGCTGGTGAAGTTTATGACTGACATCGCCCGAGGGATGGAGTACCTCAGCGGCAAGAACTTCATCCACAGAGACCTCGCCGCTCGCAACTGCATGTAAGCACAAGCTGCACCTCCACTTCCTGCTCCCTCGGGTCCTGCAGGGGTTCTTACTTGCTTTTTCTCTCAATAAGGAGATTTAAAAAAGGACCTAAAGAGACTGACAGAGGGGGAGTCCAAACATAAATACTTTTGCATGAGCATTTCATTTAATTGCATTATATTTTAGAATATTGTCAAGTTTTTACATGTAAAAGTCTAAATCTGCAGCAGATAATACTTAATAGGTTTTAAGTAAATGAAGTGGAAAAAAGGACACATTTATGTAGAGGAAAAGTTTAAAGTATCACAAGCAAATACTTAAGTATCTCAACATTTAAATGCATTTGGATGAGTTCACTTTTTACCTTCCACCACCTTCTGATCAGCTGTTTTCTCTGGTTTCTCTGCTTCAGGCTGAATGAGAACATGAATGTATGTGTGGCCGACTTTGGCCTCTCAAAGAAGATCTACAACGGGGATTACTACAGGCAGGGCCGGATCTCAAAGATGCCCGTCAAATGGATCGCTATCGAAAGCTTGGCCGACCGAGTCTACACCACCAAGAGTGACGTGGTGAGTGTGTGTGCTTGTTCTAATCTGTTCGTCATTGTGGGGACTTACCCTCCTTCTGGGGACCGGTCCCCACAAGGTTTACTGTTTATTTTAGGGTTATTTGGCTTTAGCTTATAGTTCATTTGTCCAAAATCTGTTTTTGACTTAAAAAGACCTGAATGTGTTTAGCAAAGTTTAGACTCATTTCAGAGGACAAACACATATAAAAACCTGAAAATAACATTTTTAAAGCATCCTGTCCATCCTGTTTCTAGTTTTTATCCTAAAAAACAAGACGAATGGCCGTATTTTATTAGCTCCATGAAGAACAATCCTGGTGCATTTAACTAAAACTAGTAGTAGTAATAACACAGTAAAATATTATGTAACAAGTTAAAGTTTAGTGTTAAAAAACGCCTTAAGTAAAAGAATAACAGCATCAAAATATTCTTTAAGTATCAGAAGTAAAATGACTTATTATTACTATTATATCCAATTCAAAATAACAAATATTAGATTATAATGATTGATGTTTTAATGCTTTCATCACTCAAATGTAGCAGCTGGTAAAGGTGGTTTTTACTACTTTATACACTGCTGGGTAGCTCAGTCTATAAAAACTTCATAACACGTTAGTTGATTTTTTATTTTTAATAATCTAACTCTTGCAAAGTAACAAGGAAAAAAAGGGAAATAAATGTAGTAGAGTGAATGTGCAATGTTTGCATCCAAATGATCATAGAGTAGAAGTAAAAAGTGGAATAAAATAGAAATAATAGTATTCAAGTAAAGTGCAATCACTCAAAAAGTACATTAACTTTCCCATCGCTGCAGATACAAACAGTAACAGCTGATGTTTAGCTTTAGGGTTCTGGTTTCCATCCGCATGTTGAAATATTTAATGCATTAAAAAGGAAATACATTCTTCAGTGAGTTGCACGAAAAGCAGGATGTCCACAAATCCTAAACAAACACTGGCTGTGATATTTCCACAGCCGAGCAGATTCATGTTTGAGACGTGTGGAGAGGTGTGGAAGAGCTGAGGAATTC
>CAFUXE010000459.1:301068-312637 GCA_903364295.1 Serranus cabrilla
TTTCAGGGAACAAAGGCCGGCTCAGTGAGACATCATGGGTGTTTCCTGACATGTTTAAAGCGTTACAATCCACTTCTGATATTTGATTAAGATAAAGTTCAGCCAAAGTTGAAATCTAAATGTAAAATGTAAATTAAAACATTTAGAAAAAGTTTATATCCATTATTTTATTTATTTAAGTATAATACAAATCTAAAATTTTTACTTGTTAAATACAAATTTAAATATTAAATCTAAATGTTAGTAATTTCTAAAAATGTAGATTCAACATTTAGATTTAATCATTTATATTCTTCTTAATATTTAAATTTAGATTTAATTCTGAAAATAATTCTGATCAAAAATAAATGTTAAAATTAAAGCTCAATGTTGAAAATGCAAATAACTTTTCTGCACATCATAGATTTTGAGTTTTACATACAGTATAAACATATTAATAATGACATATATAACTAAAAAGCTGTAACTGTGTTTTTAATGTGGCGCCCCATACGTACGTCCAAACAGACGCTCAGCTGTAAATAAGGACACGTGTCCCAGTTCTCCTTAAAATAATCTGTTTATTCTGTATTGAAACACAGGGTTCAGTCAGAGGACACTCAGTCAGGTGGACAGTAATGATCTCGATCAGTCGGCTGCCTCCGCGTGGACCACAGCAGCACACACACTTCAGAGTCGTCGGCAAACAAAACTCTGCTCCGCCTCTGACAAAGTGAGTCGAGACATAAAATGTGAGATGGCGAGTTTCATGTGATCTGTACGAGGCGTCGTGAGACAGAGATCAACGCATCACACGTGACTTTGATTGAGAAAAATAACTGATATGCCTAAAAATATCTATCATAAAAACCTAACTAGCGAAAACAAAAGCGAATGTGCTCTTCTGACTGCAAACTGGGCGTTAACTTCAGTGTGAGTGGATTCACACACGGGACACGAGACATCGTCCGGAAAAAGAAGCATGATCGTTCAAATTCTCCAAAGCCCTAAAGAAAAATAAATATATGTATCTATGATTTATGTAAAATATGTCTTTTCATCAAAAGGCCTCCAAGCAGCCTCGACATTACTCAGTTATACACATGACACTGCGGCCAAAATGTATACATTAAATACATTCAGTAGTTATTTTAATGCACTGACAAAAACTTATTTGTGCATAAAGTGTCATAAAACAGACTGTTGGCCAGAAATACAGACGGGCTAAAACGGTCGTCTTCAGAAGATCTGATCTGCATATAAATAAATAAATAACCTTGGCATCCTCCTATACTGTGTGTGTACATCATCACTATCTTATATGGCACAGAGACATCAGTGAGATAGGGGACCACAGCCATCCGGGGACGCATCGTAAGACTTCAGAGTGCAAACTGGGTTTGTCTATACAGCTGATTCACACCGTCACGTATGCAGATGATACTCAGTTATATCTCGGCGAGTGAGGCCAAAAAGAGTTTCCATTCATGATCGCTTGTTTGAAGACGAGTTTTTCCGCCTCGAGAGGGAAAGAAAAAGAAGTGAGAGGGGGGCGTGAAATGTTCGCTGCTCCCTCTCAGTGAGCTGCTGAATCATTTCCTTTCAAAACGCTTTCTCTCACCAGAAAACAAATATAAATGGCAGCAGCCACTTACAAAAAAAACAACCTAAACAATATAAATAAAACACATCCACTCTAATCTAAAATAAAACTGATCGCTAAAGCAGTGACATTGCTATAGGCACTAAAACGTTTACAGCAGTAGCGACTGAAAGAGCCCGTTTTGTATAAATGCACTGATATGCAAGGCAGTCTATGTATATCTTACACCAAAAGGCCATGTAGTGGATTCATAGCGGAATAAAAAAGTACCCCTGGCTTCTTGTGTGTGTTTTTATGCCTCTCTGATATTATTCTTATTCTGCTTTTCTCAGATCTATTGCAGCGACATCCTGCTGCAGGTGGTACAACAGTGCAGTCAAAGTGTGCATAGCTTCAACGGAGGAGAGAAATGTGCAGACAAAGGACAAAACTAAGACATAGATGTGTTCGCTCTCTAAACTCTTTCCTCTCTCTGAATTCCCCTCCCCTCCTCTCTCCTCTCCTCCTCCTTCAGACGGCAGCGATGCGGGACGTTATCCGAGCTGATCCTCATACTGCTTCCTGAAGCAGTCTCCGGCAGGGAAGAAGTCCCAGCATCGCTCCTGGTACAGCTTCCACACGTACGACTCCTGAGACACAGAAGTTACAAATAAGGAGGATTTCATAAAGACAAAACCTCCTGTGAGGGCTGCAGCTTATTGTATGTACCTTCTTCATATAAATGTGTGTAAACTGACCTGTCCCGTGTGCTCCGTTTCATCTTTGTTTATGAGATACATCAGGAAGAACCTGGAAGAGAGAAATCAAGAAAATGAATCATGCCGTTCAAAGAGCTTCACAGATGTCTGATAAAAAGTGTGCAGAATGTAAAAACAACACTAAAGACAAAAATAATTTATCTGATTGAGAACGAAGCACACAAGACGATAAAAATTAATTAGACAAAATAAAATAGATTTAATGCTTTAATTGTGACGTCCCATAAAAGTCATTTGAAGTCTCAGTCATTTCTGTTTCCCGTCTCTAGTTTCATAGTCAAATAAAAAAAAATAGATAAAAAACAAATGACTACAATAAAAAAAACATTATTAAAATCCATAATAATAGTAAAATATGTCTTAAAAACTAGACAAAAAAGATTAAAAAGTCAAATAAAATCAACTGAAGTTAAATTGTATATAATTAAGAAGAATTTTATAGCATAAATATAATAAAGGAAGTGAATAAACTAATGTAAATAATGTCTGTAAACCACTGCAAAAGGTTTTAAGTTTAAGTTTAAAAATACAGTAATGTAATATAATAACAAGTTTTAGTTATTTGCAGGGTAAGAAAAGATATAATTTGTCTTCTGAGAGGACAAATTCATGAGTAGGTCAGATAATCTATGAAAAACACTCAACAATGCTTTAATATCTGTCATGCAGGTAATAATCCAAACAGAAATGTTTGTATCTGAGTGGACTCACATGTAGTTGGCTAAGTTATGCTCCTCTAAGGTGTGCGTCTCGAAGCCGTGCGGCGTCGTGTCAAAGTAGTCGCTTCCAATCCCACAGATGAAACACTTTGTCTGCAGGACAGAGGACAGTTTATATCAAACACGCCTCTCGGCTTTTACCTGAAGGAGAACTGAAGGTGGACGAAGTGAAGGGACCCATTAAATCCCTCTGAAAGTCATTATCTTACCTCCATGTCCTCTCTGACCTGCTCCTGCTGGTCTCTCAGCTCTCCAAAGGCATCAATGATCAAACCTGACAGACACACAGACTTTCTTCAAGCTCTGCACAGAAAAGTCCTCCGCTTGTACTTCTAGTCACAAACTTTTCTTATTCCCCAGATTTCCCTCATCTTTACAAGCTGTGTTCAGCTCACCTACATCCTAAACTGATGCTATGGGAGGATTTTAAAAAGCTTTTTTGCAAAAAAAAATCAATGGCAGAAACCAAAACCATAAAGTTGTGGGTTGTAAAACAGAGAGCTGGAAGATGCCTTGAAGCTCTGCAGAACTGAGAGAAACTGCAGAACATTCATTAGAAAAAAAGCTCATTATAGTCCGTCTGATTAAAGCACTTTTAAAATCGTTTGATGCAAAAGTTTTGGTTTGAAGCAGTTCTGGTGAATATTGGTGCAACCTTCCACTACTTCATCCTCTGCTTTTCTCTCTGCAGATGCAAAAGTTACTAACTCTTTGCATGTCAACTTTCGGTTAAATGTTACTGATTGAAGAATTTAAACTTTGCATTTGTTCTGCCCCCATTTACGACACATAGTAGACAAGTAGATAAGTAGTGGATATGTAGATACATACACAAGTAGACATTAAAGAGTCTGCAGAAAACTGACTCATCCTCCTTTACATGAACCATTTTTCTCAGTTTTGACTTGTATTCACAGTAAAGTTGACACAATGTGAGTGCAGCATGATAAATGGATGGAGGAGAGCATCTAATTAACCCCAAACAACTGCTCCTTTGTTTGAACAGCCTCTTCTAAACCATACCCTGGATGATAGCCAGCAGGATGACAATGACGAAGAAGAAGAAGGTAATGTCAAAGACCACTCGGTAGAGCTCGTATTCGTCCCCGGCCGGGTCTTCAATCTCATCTCCGATGCCTCCACCAGCACGCACACCAACGTACATGTGGAACAGGTAACACTGCAGGACAGACGGAGGAAATGTACGTTATTTAACACAATACAAGCTGCAATCAAAGCAGCCTTAAATGTTGCTGCAAAATGCAAAAATATGTCATCAAGAAGAAAATCCATTTCACGGTGGGCACCCCGGATTATTATCTCCCATTCATATCTGTCCAAATGTGAAATATGGTCACAGTCCCGCCTTCTGTTCCTGAGTGAACATTATGATGTCACAGTGAAGTTGACCTTTGACCTTTTGATTATATTAAATGGCATCTCTTCGTCGTTTTATCCTATTAGACTCGTCATAAATAGCATTTGACTCCTTGAATTAGGGCCAAAAATGTGCTTTATGGGGTAACAGTGACTTCAATCAGTTCATCCTCGAGTCTCAGTGACTGTTTTCTGAAAACGGAAGAAATTCCTTCAAGGCGCTCCTGAGAAATCACGTTCAAGTAAATGAAACGAGGCATAAAAATCAGCACTTACAGTCATCATGTCATCACACTTCATGTCCGGCTCGTCCTCGTCTTCACTCATGTTGTAGAACTTGCGGAAGAAGTTGAAGGCCACCACGGTGTACAGGTACACCACCACCGCCAGCAGACCCACCGTCATCATCAGCTGTGAGGGACACATGAGGGCTGCATTACTACAAGCTCAGAGGAGCCGAGTGTGCCGTGTGCAGAGAGCATCACAGGGCATCATTAATGTTCAGACCTGTTTGCCGTTGTGTGTGACAGAGGACAGGATGGTGCGCAGGGTTTTGACACCCATGGCGATGTCCAGAAGATGAGCAGCAAAGAAGAAGTTGTTGTAGTGTCCAAGCAGAGACATGAGCATGTACCAAACCAGGTAGAGGAAGGTCTGGAAACAGAAAGAAAGAGGGCCATTAACACTAACTAATAACATATTCTCTCTCTGTCTAAAATATACCACGACCTGCTTCTTTTACTCACGTTGTCAGTGAAAATGACACCAAACTTCCAGATCTGGTACTTGATGTCAATAGAGAGAATCCTACAGAGAGAAGGACATGTTTGTTTGTTTGTTATATTATGCATTATAAAGCTGAATGTTTATGTACAAAGTGCAGAGTACAAACCAGCTCAGCATGGAGGTGTCTGGCTCAGGCTTCTTTTCATGCGTCATGGCACTGACGTCCAGAGAAGCCAGATCCATACCGAGCAGCTCCGCAATCCTCTCTCTGCCGTAGATGTCCCCATATTTATCCAGCACCTGCATAACACACACACACACACACATATATGTCAATTCACTGAAAGAAAAAAATGTGGACAGTTACTGATATTTTGAAGCTGACTGGAAAAACTCACCTTTCTCTTTACAAATTTGTCCCAGTAATTGTTCGGGAAAGATCTGCAAAGACAGAAAAATCATAAACATTTAATTGAAAGTCATTTCAATTTCTGATGCCATATATTATTTAATGATGATGGTCATTTAACAATACAGATGACCCCATGCTCTGTTGGCATTGAAGGTCGTATTTTGATGTTCTGATTGAGACCCCTGGTAGCCTGTTTATTTAACAGATCTATCATTTATAATGTCTTAGGATAAAGAGAGATTGATGCTAAAATATTGGCTTTGCACTTTTGCTTGGGTTTTGGGTTTAGGAGGGGTTGGGCTTAAATTCACAAGCCAGTTTAATACTTTAATATTGTTCTGCATTCATTCATCCGTGTGATACTGTAGCTGGGTCTTACGGCGTGTTGAGCACCAGTCTGTCCCACTGGCCCTTGATGTCGTCGTCCTCAGGCTGCTCGGTGACGTAGATACCATCAAACTCCAGCTTCCTGGCCAGCTCCTTCTCCCTCTTGAAGATAACCAGAGGGACCTGAAGGGTACAGAGAGAAAGAACAAGCTGCTTGAACCCTACAAGCAGACAGAAACATACGTTTTTTTCTGCTGCTCACCTTGAGGCAGTTATAACCGATGATGCAGAGGAAGGAGATGATGGTGTGGACGATGCCGAAGAAAGCCATGGCCGGCTCCATGTAGCCTGTGCTCTCTTCCAAGAAGTAGTACATGGGGCCTTCCTCCTCATCATCTTCTCCTCCTTCATCTAATCCGGACCCATCCTCCTCAGCAGAGCCTTCAAACAGGCCGGAGCCCTCGAACAGACCAGAGCCCTCAAACTCCTCCTCGCCTGGAGGACTGTCAGACACCTGGGAAGGTCGGACAGTTCATATTATAATACCTATCTAACAATTAACCCTCCTAAATCCTACACACTGGTCCAGGAAGGTGGAAAAATGGTGTTAACTGCTGCAAATACAGCTACTATTTCTGCCATATACACTAAAATACTAGGTGCTCATGGCAGTTATGAGTGCAAAATGAGAGTAACAATCTGCATGCTATGAAAAATAGGGAAAGGGAACTGTCTATAAAACCCATCACAGAGAATAAAGAAACTTGACTATAAAAAGGGAAATTAAAAAAGGTTATTGTTAGCTGAAACCAAGCTTTGTATTCAAGAAACACATTAGAGAACAACTCTTGAATACAAATTACTTGACACTTTAAGTTAGTGACACATGCACAGACCTTGTAGAAGAGCAGGATGAAATTGAGAGCGAAGGCGATGAACAGAGCCAGGAAGCGAAGGTTGTAGAAGTTGCGAGAAAGGTAGTTCTGTAGGAGGAGAAAGCAACAAAAGCAACATTTAACTGCTTGATTCCACTCCATTAACATTTGTTTTGGCAAATAACACGGGGCTAGGAGACTGATTGTGTTGTTATGTTACTGCTGGAACATTATGCATGAAGGAAACACGGAGTAGTCACAAAAAAGTATATAAAAAATAATGCGATGATTCTCAGTAACAACATGTCCAAATAAAATAAAATCCCTGAATAAAAGAGAACATATCAGGATCTAATTCCAGCAAATGTCATTCCTTAACATATGTGACAGCATATGTAGAGAAATAGAGCTAATAATAATAATAATAATAATAATAGAGCTGCTCACCATGAATTTAATCCTCTGGACCTCCAGCTCGTTCCACAGCTCAAAGCCCTCCACGACAGCTTTCTTCTCCTTCTTCGCTTTGGTCTTCACAGCTGGTTCCTCTTTCTCCTCTGGCTCCTCCTCTTTGACTTCAGGTTCAGGCTCGGGTTTCTCTGTTTTCTCTCCGTTCTCAGTACTGGAAAAGACACAAAAGAGATTCTTTTTTAACTGAAAAACTTTTTTAACATCTGATAATTCACCTGGATAATTACACATGTATGTTATATAAAACAGTTAATAATGAACACTAAAATGTCCGTAATTAAAGAGAATTATAGTAATTTTCCAATTCAAATGATTATTCATAATTACATGACATTTGCTATACATTTATATTTATTTATGCATTTGTCAACAGCTAAAAATAGCTGTAAATCTTAGCTGAAAGTGATGTACGATTACCATCGAGACCACAGGGAAAAGATGACAGCATTCAGGGCATAAAAATTCCAGATTTTTATTCAGTATTGCTGTGACCGTATCAATGGTATGGTGGTATGTATTAGCATTGAGCTACTGGACTAGGCACTTGATATTTGCCACATGGTTGTTGCAGATATCTTTTTATGTTGAGAGTTATCTCAGAATTATGCTGCTTAACTAAAAAGAAACACTTTTTTTTAGATTATACCAATAAAACGATACAGTGGAAAATGAATATGGAAATCATTTAAAATATTCAGTCCTGATATAAAAAAAAAAAGAAGAAATTTGACAACATTAGCTGAGAGTATTAAAGTTCGAGAGACTCACTCAGCTTTCTCGGTCTCCTGAGGAGCTTCTTCTTCAGGTTGAGCAGGTTGTGGTGGTTGCTGTGGTTGTTGTGGTTGTTCCTCCTCTCCTGGTTCTCCCACTGCGGCTTCCAACTGTTTGAATAATTGATTTGCAGTTAATTAACTAGTTAATGGAGATGGTACAGATTAAACAGCACTAACAGACAGAGCACTTCACCAGTTTTCTCTTGAGCAGCGGCGTGCCCTCTGGAGTCGGAGGCTCTTCAGCGGTCGTCTCCCCAAAGTCTCCAAGTCCACCGGGAGTGTTGAACCCAGGCAGCCGTCCACCTTCCCTCTCCTCACTGTCCTCCTCCTCCTCCTCTCCTCCCACAACATCTAACAGGTCCGCCCCACCGTCTGCGTCTTGGACTTCTCGAGCTCCCGGTTCAGGTGGCAGGTCGCCGTGAACTTCGTCCTGTGTGGGATCTGGCATGCTGGCTAGGATCTCCGTTACCGTTATTTTCTTGGCGCCCTCCACTAAGCCTCCGCCGAACAGCACCTTCCATATGAGCGTGAAGAAGCCCTTACATATGCCGTACACAAACATCAGGATACCCATCAGAACAGTGTAGACGAACGTAACCAGGCCGATCACCATCTCCTTCACCGTCATTTTCCTCAGTTTGCGGTAGCGACGGCGCAGGTTACGGAAGGTGAACATGTTGAAGAAGTCGACCACGCTCTTCAGGAACTCTGCGAAGGCTGAGGCCGCCTCTGGAGGTGCCTCATCTTCGCCGCCTTCCTCACCTTCTGCAGACTCTCCTTCTCCCCCGCCCCCTTCCTCCTCCTCCTCATCATCTTCTTCTTCTGCACCATCTCCCTCTGGCTCAGAGATAGACGCAGCGATGTTCATCTCAAAGATGGTGTCCTCGCAGAAGTTCACAAACATCTCCATTTTCTCGCTCTCACCGCCCTCATTGACCACGTCGAAGATGAACTGCCGTTTGGACTCTCTGACTTGTGGCATTTCCCACTGGTTGCGGTTCTCCTCGCTGATTTCAAAGTAGATGCGCTCGATCTTCCTGCTGGCTCCCATGATCTCGATGCGTCCGAGGAAGGGGCGGAAGTAGTTGAGCACGTGCTCGGCCTGCTCCAGGAAGTTTTGAAGGCGAGTGTCGTGCGGTACGTGCTCCGACAGGTTTGTGAGCAGAACGGCGATGTTGAAACCGATGTCTTTGGCTGGCTCCTGGAAACGATCAGCGAACTCCTCAAAGTTGATCATCTCATTCTCATCAGCTTCTGAGCAGGAGAGGAGGAACTGGATTTCTGAGGGCGAGTACTGCTTCTGGCTGTCCATGGCCTTGGAGAAGTCCTTCTTGGAGATCAGCCCTCGCGGGTCGGTCACATAGTCCCGGAAGGCGTCGGATGCCACTATGTCCTTGAGCTTGAGGAACATGTCGAAGAACTTGAGGATCATCTCCACGTTGCTGGAGGACTCCACCAGCATGTCAACCATCTGCCTGGCGATGGTGCCGTTCACCACGTTACCTACGAGCAGCAGAAGATGAGAGGAGGTGAGAAATATATGTACAAAGTATGTGACAGAAATGAGTGTTACAGACATCGTACCTTCTAGTAGAGACAGAAGCATCACCACCATGTCCTTCTGCAGGTCCAACAGCTCCTTCAACAGTCCAATTTGACTGGAGTCCTATAACAAAACAAAAACATGCAGAGAAACACAAACAGTAGAGAAATAAAGTTCTTAACGTGTATTTGACTGGTGATATATCAGTTTAATTTCAGAGGATATGTGCTTCTTTCTGAGACATAAAACGGTGAGAGACGCTACCTCAGAGTGTGCTCTACTCCAAAAATGATCCTGGTTTGCATTTTTAGATAAAGAATATGCATTTTTAACATCACAAATAGTATACTTGATGTGATGGACAGCAAGACAGACACTAGAAACAGCAGCAATGAGAGGAGGGAAGAAAATGTTTCTGCTAGACGGTAACGCCTTTCTCCTTTATCTGGAAAAGTGGCTGCAGCATGGGAGTGAGGAAGACAAACATATTTGCTGATCTTAGCAATCCTGCAGACCTGCACCAGCAGATAACAGGGGCCACAAATATTTAAGACAGTCTATAGTGGCTGTCAGGCTGGTGAAGATCTAGAGGAAAAGGGTGTCAGGATGTGCAAGCATCAGCCACCTGTGAAGCCACAGCGGCACCTTTAAATACTGCCACCATCCTAAAATAACAAGTCATCAAAACAGCTACAAGCAAGAAGCAAAGCAAGACACTTAGATACACAATAGGACAAAATAAGCCTTATAATTTATCAAGGTATAATTTATCGATGGAGACAAAAATGTCATCCAAGTTTCTATTTGTTGTAAACAACCTTTAATTGTCAAATTCTTTATGCGTTTCAGTTCCTGTTTCCTAATGAACAAAATATAAAGAATGCCAAAAAAACAGAAAAAAATAAAATGTGAGGACTGCACACTTCCTACAGTACAGAAGCTGTTGATTTTTGCATGATTCAATAAATAACTGTCTTAACTGCAGAGAGAAGTGTGTGTCCTCACATGTTTTTTCTGTTTTTCCTTTCAACATTTATTCAAACGGATCCTAAATGGAGAGTCAGCAGATTCTTCTGTTGCACACTGTCCCTTTATACAGGGACAGTGTGCAACTGACTTGTTTGTTTGTTAGGAAAACTCAACAACAACATAAAAAGCAATAATACTAGTGAACGCAGAGAAGAAACATGGACTGCTGCAGAGCAAATACACAAATGGAAATGTGGATGATTGAGGTTTTAGGCTGCGTGATAATGTGATGAAGCGTGAGATCTTTAAATGAGATGACGCTGGCCGAGAGACACAGATTCTTACGCCATTTCGTTGTCCAGGATCGGGATGCATCTAACGGGGTTACACATGGAAATAAAAATGTTATCGTCAACATTTTTACTTCATTTTTGTATTCCTCTAAACCTGGATTATCCACATCTGTATCGTTTCATTCTGAGCTACAGTTCCAACCAGGTCACATCCTCTGTTTTCTTATTCAAATCAGATAAAATTAAACACATTTTTAAGCTTTTGAAAACGTACATTTGTTATATAAGCAAATATCTGTATTTGAAATATGGTATTTTGAGTGCTCATGTAAAAGTACGTTTTATGGTGTCATAACAGGGTTTCTATGAAAAAACGAATAAAATAACTCAGTCAGTATTGATGCAAATGTTATTCTTACTTTTTTCTTTTTATAATAAAACCTTACATAAAAACAATAATAATAATAATAATATATATTATATAATAAATACAAAAATGCATTTTTAACATTAGTATTAGTAGCAATCAACATGTCACACACATTTAGAAATTAGTAGGAAACACTGCAGCTCATGTTACAGACACACATTGTCCAAAGCACAAACAAACTGATCACCGGTCAGTACTATGAAATAAATATACACTTAATCAGGTGAGGTGTATTAACTGTATTTTACAGAATCAGAAAGAAGATGAAAGAGAAAGAAAGAGTAACTGTTTTGCCTCAAATTGTTTCTGCCACA
>CAFUXE010000459.1:321981-336642 GCA_903364295.1 Serranus cabrilla
CCCTCGTAAGCCTGACTGTGTTTGAAAACCTGTGGAGCAGCTTTTCTCTACTTACAGAGGCTCTGCTCGTCTGTCAGGAGGACTATGTGTCTCTGTGATGAGTGAAGAGAGAGTGTATGTGATGAAGAGTGTGTCTGGGTGTGTGTCAGTGTGTGCTTGCATGAGTGTGTGTGTGGGATTGGGACAGTGAATGTACGGCTGACTGTGCAGGCTTTTACTGTAGTCCTTGGTGAGCACAGAGAGGGAGACGTGTTAACGTTTTCCAATTCAAAGTAAAGACAAACAAAATCAGTTACTTGTCAGTTGTTAGATTTCGAGTCGTCGGGTGAGTCCGAATAAGTGAAGACGGCCCAATTAGCAGGTGAGTACGGGGGTGTGAGTCAGGAAAGGGTGGTGCAAGCCTGGGAGAGACTGACCACAGACACACAAGGCTCGGCTTGATAACTGTTATCAGAGTTTCCAAAAACAGCTGCTGAGTTAAGTCTTGGATGACAACACCACATTTCTTGGCACTTCTCGGGTTCCAAAAAGGATAAAAATGTCCAGTTAATAAAAATAACTCAATAAAAACCACTGAAGTATTTTTTTAAAGTTCATTAAGGGATTTGCAGTGCAAACGGATGAAATGCTGCCCTCCAAGAAATGTCAAAGATCTCTACACGAACAACAATCACAGTGTCCAAACCTGGATTTTATAGGCAAAACAAATCATTGACATATTCACTGAAATTACCAGTCATACTGAAGGGATGACTGCGGGATGAAAGGGATTTTTTTGGGGGCGCTGCTGAGCACATGTGTCCATATTTGTTGTGCAGCTGCATCAAGGTTTTCTGCTAAAAATGCCTGTTTGAATCTGGTTACGCCAGACACCAAGGTGTTTTGGAAAAAAACTAAATAGATATATTTCTAGGAAGCCTTTTAAATTCCAACATTTTTCTATAACTAATATATGTTTGACGTTTTTGCAGTACTTTTGTAGTACTAATGTGCTGTCTAGATTAATTTAACTGCTGCTGAATGTATTTAGACAACTTTAAAGTAGACATGGTAAACTATCCTGGGATTTGCTCATTTGCTGTATATTAAAGCTAGTTCACACGACCCTTTAACTCTAATATTACACACTTTTTTGAGTTCCCAGGCAAAAACCCAGATCAGAAGCAAATCGACCAATCGCTGCCCTTTCAAAGTCAGGTAGTGTGACCTTGAATTAGTCAACCCCTAAAAATTCAGAAGCACACCCGGCTTGGAAATTGTGATTCTGAAACGTAATCCCTAGCAAAGACTCAGTGGTTTGTTTTGACCTGGGTTTAATTTTGTTGTCTTTAGTTGCACCGTCTCTCTGCACTCAAGTCATGCAATTTAGGAAATGAAACAAATTGAGTCTGCGACATTGATCCGACTGGTGGGCAGAGACCAGCAAAGGCATGCACAGGTCAGTCCACCATAGCAGGAAGTAGACAAGTGGTGTGAGTGAACGAGAGAAAAGACAGGAAGAGAAAAAAGAGAAATGTTGTGGTGGGGGGTTGTGCCGAGTGTGATCGCTTGGTGTGGTCACTCAGTGCGTGGGGAGCTGCTTCTCCGCTGACTCCCCTGTCTCCCTCCCCCTGGTCCCCCCATACCATCTCTGTCTGTCGCACCTCAAAGGATGGCTCCTCCCCCTCCTGTTCTCCCCCTTCGTCCTCCTCACCAATGTGGCAGCTCTGGAGGGAGATGGGATCAGATTTAGCAATCGTACACCAGATAGTTGTTTTTATTTTCTCCTAAAAGGTGGATTTGACAGCTTCAAATGCAATTTCTTCATATATTTTTTTTTATCTCAAGACAAATTTAAGATGCTGTTCACCATCTTACCTTTGCCATAATATCAGCATAAGACATATAGAGATGGTCAACGTCAAGTTTACTGTAACGACAAAACACACAACAGGGATTTAGTCTCTCTGAGGGTCAGATCACACAGGAGAGTCACAGGAGAAGCAGGTCGCTCGTACGTCTTTTCTGTGAGAGCTGTGCGGCTGAAATGAAGAATCAGCTGATGAAGGGGGTCAGGCTTTGTCTCAGTCTCCTCTTCCTCTTCCTCCTCTTCCTCCAGGGCTTTCTAATTATTGGACACAACATACATTATAAGAAAAACCTTAGTATACACGATGAACAGTGTCCCATATGTGCCAATTGTACATGAATATGTGGAGGACTCACTGATAAGTCGTCGATCATCTTGTCCTCAAATGAGTAACCCTCCGTCTCTAACCAGTTGCGTTTGTAGGCATCCAGGAACATGTTGGTGGCTCTGTGCCTGTGAGAGAAGAGGCCAAAGGGACTTAACTCAAGAGGATTTTATAGGCTTACGTAAAGCCTTCTGATTTTTTCATAGATTGCTTCTTAGTGAGTTTGAAGTGAGTCATTACGCGGGGATGTTGTACAGAGGCGTCATCCTGAAACAGGCCACCACAGCCCTGCGACGCTGTTTGGACAGCAGCTTGTGCCAAACCATTTTCTTTGACTTGAAGGGATGCTCCGTCTGAAGCAAGGAATACTGTTCAGTGAACAAATCCTTCCCGGGAATTTGCCTGCAGAGCACCTGAGCTTGTGTCTGTACTCACCACCTCGATGTGGTAAAGGACAGCAGACACCTCTTGCACCCTTTTCACCACCTTCTCAGGGTCCTCAGCGTCTTCAGCCTTTCCGGACATCTCTTTGTAAAGAGACATCTGCCAGCGCATGCTCGGGTCCTCCACCTGAAGTCAGCGGTTAAATATGTGTAATTCATGTTAAGATATTCAGAAAGGAATTTATATATTCACTTCCCTCTGGAAACAGGTTTACTCACCTTGCCTTGCAGATGCAGATTGTTGTGCAAGAACTCCCTCACCTCTTCATCTGTGTCTTTCTACAAAGGAAGGAATCAAGATGCTCAAGACAATCATGCATATCAAAAAATATAAAGTCAAACAGTGAATAGAGCTTCAAACACATCACAGTACCAGTGAATATCTGATCTTGGCCAGATTGATGAGCTCCTGGTCTGCAGGAGAGCACATATTGAGGCCAATAGGAAGCATCTTCTTTAACGCTGCTACGATAAGGGAGGTCTGCACAGAGTATCGATCCCCCCGCCGCTTCTTCTTGGTACGCTCTTGCTCTGAGCCTCCAGACTAAAGAGAGGAAGAAAAGACAAGTTCAGGTGCATCTATAACTGTTCGATTTCCTCACTTGCCTCTCAGGGCTTCCGTACATTTGAAGATATTTAACAAAAATTAAAGAGGTAACACTACTTCTAACACAAAATATAATAGTACATATACCGAACTGCCGAGCAACATTTTACACAATATCAAAACATGCTGATAAAGTGAATCAATAACTAAGAGAAATGAATTATTCATAGGCTGAAATCAGACGGACCAACAACTACTTTTTTCTGGTGGTATTTTAGGTGCTTCACTGCTGCATCAGCTACAGTCGTTACACACAATGCAGCCTCACTGTTAGTAGTGCAGTGGCCAGACATCCTGTCCACTGGACAGCACACAGAACAGCACAAGTCTGTGGGGTCAGCTCCATCGCCCTGGAGCTCTTCTCACACACTCCTGTCCTGAGGCTGCCAATGCTCATTACTGACTGTTGTCTGGCCTCACAGCATCCTCTCTGCCCTCAGTGCGGTGTGTGTATGAGGGTAACACTGCTCTTTGGGCAGAGAGAGGCGTTGTGATGATCAGGCAACAGAAGCTTACCACAGCAATGCTCATACGGCAGCCAAGGAGAGGAGGTTTTATTATTTATCTACCCACAAAAACCACGAAAAAAAACATCAAACAGTGATTAGATACTCATGATTTAACTATTTAATGAAGTCAATGAATTAGCCATGGAGGGACGAGTCCAGTTAGTTATTATGATGACTAGCTAGCTCCGGTTTTCCCTAAAAATCTGCTGCTGATGAAGTGGATCTAATGGTGACAGTAAGGGATGGTTTGGGGTTTTTGGTGTAAAGAGGTAGTAAAGACAAAGCCGGTGATAGTACTGAAAAGAGAAGAGTCCCCCAGCGCAGGAATCTTTACCACAAAAGCTGAAAGAAATCCAAGCGTCAATAACAACATTTCAACTTCACAGATGGCACAGTAGCAAGGGTCCCACAACTGTATCCAACAGGGACGATCTAAAGGCAAATGCTTTATTAATCAAAGGAAAGTAGGGTGATGGTGCTCGGCTGCAGGAGTGCACACTCAAAATTACATACACTACTGCTCAGCCGGGCACCATGACACCTCTCAGGCCACTACCATCTACAGCAAACAGCTTTCATCAAGCCGCTCCAGACCCCTACTCACACATATACACACACACACACACATAAAAACAGATTGTGGACGCACACACACATTCACACTCACTCCACATGTCCCACTCACAGAAAACATCCTTAATATAAGCAACATTACACAACATCATTTCACCCACATTATGCACATTGTAATATTGCCATTACTAAATCTTTATTATGGTGAGGTCGTCATAGTAACTGTGTGTGTATGTATGTGTGTGAATACTGGGGTCTGTGTGTGAGAGGTGTGCTAGTCCATGGGAGAGCTTGATGAAATGCCTCCCACAACTCAGGGTGCCATGCGATCAGCACAGCGCTCGTGCACAAACACAATCTAACCTCTCCATCTCCGGCCTATTGGCCCAGCGTCCAACACCGACACAGGATATAAGGAGAAAACACAGTTAGCGACACTCCTACTACTGCCTGAACACTATGTATGAGGCTACCTGTAGAAATAAAGAAATACTAGTTACACTGCCCTTGATATTATTAGTTCTGGAACAGCCTATTACTTTATTACTTAATGACATTTCTGGAAAAGGATTATAGTTTACCTGTTTTTATCCATATCAACTTAAAGGAAATAATGAAAATATCAGCTTTAAAATCTGTCCTGCTTGGAATGGGTGGGGTTAATGAAATATGAATTATTAGAGTTTAGTTTCGTAATGTGTTACAGCTCAAGGTATGGAGGAAGTGAATAAAACATCTGCTTAAGTTAAAGGCTGTGTTTTTCTCGGCCATTTGTCCGCTTCATCCTCACCTTGCTCATCTTGCTCTTACTGTCTGCCGTCAGGAAGGACATGTTGTTGATCTCGTTCATCACCACAAAGTTCTGCTCCTCCCTCTTAAAGTTCTGTGAGGAATAAAAGAAAAATGTTAGATGGCAAAGGGAAGATAAAAAATGAGGAAACCAGAAAGCACAGAGAACAGAAAGAAAAACTCACGTGGGATTTGGACCAGAAAATGAAGACTTCTCCCACCATCCTGAAGAGTTCCTCTGCATCTGGGTCTGGACAGGTCAGCCATCTGGCCCTACAGACGGAGACAGGACGGATTAAATCAAGCACTCAAATCAATGTCTGCGAGTCCGAGCCAAGAGCTGGGAAAGAGTCGAACCTGATGTTATCAAAACCGACCTAACTGGGATCATTTCCAGGTCCAAGTCCATCGCAAAATCTACGTCTAACACATACAATCGGAAACTCGCTTTAGGGGACCACAAGTATGGAGGATGAAGGTTGCCAGAATAAAAAAATGTATAAAGCACGCCATTAATAAATAATCCATTAAATTTACGCATTAAATCTGACATTAATTGATATTTATCTTATTTTGATTCTCTGTTTACATTTGTATTAATTCCCCAATTTATTTTTGCTCCTATCATTAAATAAATAAATACATTTTTAATCATGTAAAATTGTATTTCTGTATTTATACATTTCATTATTATTTTGCCCCTATTTATTAAATGATGACATTTTTAAATAATCAATAACGTGTCACGGGTAAGTTCAGCTACCTGTTGTTGTCCACGTAGCGGATGAGCAGGGGGTACAGGGCGTACAGGTCTCGACACAGCACAGCAAACTCATCTCGGATGGTCCCGTTTTCACTGTCCACCTCAGTCTTGCCCTCCATGCGCAGCTGATCCTCCTCGGCCACCACCTTCCCCGAGCGCTTCTTCAGCTTTTCCATCGTGGGGATGAAGTGGGATTTTAGCATTTCCGGTTTGGCCCTGCTGACAATGGGCTGGGCGAACACTGGACAAAGGACACACAGTAAGACTCAAGATGTTCAAATCATCAAAAAGGAGCTGCCTGCTTGTTTGAAAATCAAGAATTAAGCAGGTTGCAAACTCAACATTGCAGCATTTATGATTCATAAATCAACGTAATGTAGAAAGACTATTATTTTGAAAAAAGGGGTCCTCTCACTGACAATTTTGCAGCTGAACAACCATCGATTTATGCAATCAGAACGTTTATTTCACTATTAGGACCAGCAGATGTCTCCTATCACATGAAAGCCTTGGGGCTCACTATGAAACTTCTGTTCACTGACCTGCCAATCTCTTCATCCAGGAGGCCTCGTCTATACCCAGGTTGTTAACCACAATCTTCATGATGCTCCCCAGCAGCTGGTTCAGCTGCTCCGAGGTGACGGAGGTGCAGATCTGTCCCTCCTGCTCGGGGAAACACTCTGGGCCCCTCTCCCACCAGCGTGGGAGGTAGTTACACAGCATGGGCAGAGTGATCTCAATCACATGGGGCATTTCTGTGTAGCGAGCCCCAGACTCGGCCAGGTCATGGATCTCCTTCATCAGGATGTCCAGCTCTGGGATGTCCGTGCACAGCTCCTCCACTTGGTTTGGAAGACCCAGAACTGGAGAGGGAGAGATGAAATAAAAGGCAAAGAAACAACTGATGATTGTCAGCGAAATCAAATAATTTGATGAATAAAATGTAATGTTGTGCCGTAGAGGAAAAACAAGGCAAAATGCTAAAACCCACTTGTTCTCTCTCTGGGAGTCTTGGTGGTGTAAACAGTAAACATGTTGAACTCATTCAGTTCTGGCTCAAGGAAGGCCACTGGCATAGCAGCTGCTAAGTGGGCCAAACACTCGCCCAGAGCTGGTCGCTGTCTGCACAGAAGAAATGAACCACAAAATATTCATGAAAGGTCAAACTCAAGGCATAATCCTTAAAAGCATGCACAAACAGTTTTCCCTGTTAAATCTCTGCAGTTCTTCTGTAAATCAAGAGTCCAAGGATAGACCTGTCATGCAAAAAGTTGATTTTGGGCTACATTAATTAAAATAAGTTGTTCAAAGGTCTTTCTCACTTTTCTGCATGTGGAGTCTTCACTGTGCCCAGAGAGTAGATGCTGCACATTAAACGATAGCAGGATATTTGCAAGTCGTCCACTGTGGATGGAGAGAAGAGAGGCATTAGCTTTTCAGTCCTTTTTGTCACTGAGCCATGAAGAGCATGAGATGAAATGTTAATTTAGCACTTCACTCACAAATGACATCATCTCCAAACTGGTGCTGGGCGATGTGGTCAAACAGTGAAGTGAGGACGGGCAGCAGGGCGTTGGTGGTGTAGTTGATGTTCTGGGACACACCCTTAACCTGCAGGACACATAGGAATACAGATCAGTTTGCATTAAGATGAACAGGTAAAAACAGCGCAGTATGGTGCCGTCTCTGACCTGGTTCCGGCTGGACACTTTGCCCAGTTTCAGATTCTCAACCATCTTCTCAATGTCATCTGCAGCACTCTCAAAGAACTGGCGCAGGACAGCCTTGACAATCTCAGGACCTGATTTCATAACAGTCCTTGAAGAGGAGGACACAGAAGTCAAAAAAAGATATATATCCTCTCAGATAGTTTCTGTTGTCTTTCTGCCTGGCTGTGCAGGCGGTGATAGGAATAGGCTGTGAATTACCTGGCGTCCAGTGATCGTGAGAGGATGTGCAGACAGTTTACCACTGCACCCGCATCTGTTCCTGTAAACAGCACAGCAAAGATGTGTTGTCAGAGCGGTCCTACTACTTACAGCCACTTTCTGTAAGAGCTCAAATTATTGTAAAGGTCAGATCCATTCATAACAGATGAGTTAATCTAAAAAACACACATTAAAACAGAAAACAGGTGTAGTAGAAAATGTTTAAAACATTGACCAAATGCAAAATTACATTATAATCATTAAAGTTTACTCATTACAAATACTGAGACAGCTTAAACACATAAATATGGAACAGTTAAGACATTTATTGCCATATTATCTGGTAAAACATTGCAGCCAGTTACAGTGCTGCACTTGACTATCATGTACTGCATCATACTGAGCTAAAAGGCGCCACAGAGGCTATTTGAGGCACATGGTGTTGAAGGGGAGGAGATGAGGATGAAGCATATGCTGCCTCATATAAGCCAGGCTGAGAACACTTCACAGAGCTGCAGTACAATGCTCTCCTACCTGACCACAATACAGACATTCATGCTCAATTCAAGCCTCAACGTTTAAAGCAAACAAAATACAACTTTAACAGCACCTGGGGCCAGATGTATGTACACACACATGCACTCAGCATTTCCCTGCACAAACTGATATTTACAATAGAGCAAAGTGTGGTGACTATGTGCACACCTCACACATGCCTAACATCAGGCTGCACAGCATTTAATAGAGAAAGCTTAATGGTGAACATAAAATAAACGATGATAAAAACATATGTTTAGGCCGATCCAATTCCATTGATTGTGGTATTATCTTAAATTTAACTTAACTTATGTCTTAGTGGTGAACTGTGAAGAATGTAAAAATCAGTTTTAATTTGACAACTATCATTGATCATCTCTGTAATGTTTGATAATGCTAATTAAAATATGTGTGATAAATTAAATGTGTTTGTGCTATAATTAGCCACAGCTGTTCTGAAGCTGAACCTTGCAGATGCATCACGGATGGTTAAGTTGCAGGTCTATTAAACTTAAGTTTCAATATGCAAACAAAGTAAAATGAAGGCCTGTGTATCACTTCCACAATGTAAACAGAATCTGGAATACCAGAGCCAATGCAGCTTTATAAATCTGATTTAGAAAAAACAGTGTGTGCATATCATCAAAGCCAAGCAGAAGTTGAGCTGCAGACAGAGAAGCGTTAGACGAGAGATCCAGTTAGAAGAGAGAAGAGGATTAGAGCGTGAGAGGATCGAATCTGTGATACAGTGCAGATTAATAGTGTTTATAAATGGGAAGAAAGAAGAAGACAAAAAAGATCTGGAGAAATCAAAGTAAATTAGACAGGAGAAAAGGGACAGAGATGGTGACAGGGCATGACGCCACCATGCAGGTTCCTTACCAAAGAGAGAAACTCTGTGCCTCACCAAAGCAGCCAACTTACAGAAGATACTGAGGTAGGAGGAGAAAAGAGGAAAGGGAGAGGGAGGGAGAACGGTCAAGGGAAACAGGGCAGGAAAGATGGTTGAAGTGACACAGAAAGCAAAAGGGAGGTCAAGGAAATTGACTGGATATTGCACAGCAGGAGAGAGATGGAGAGACAGGGGAGAGGGCCGACGGCGTCACGTTAAAGTACTTTACCAAAGGAGAGGTGGAGGGGAAAGGGCTCAGGTTGCATAATTCATAGAACAAAGCGCACTTTTGAATAACCTTTTCTAAGCTTTTACTACACATACCTGGCAATCATCTCCTTCTCCTTGTTAGAGGAATGACCTCCACTACCCAAGACTTTAGCAGGAGTGGAGAGGAAGTAAAGGCAGTGGTTCTTGAAGTACTGATTTACCAGCGGCAAGAGAATCTATTAAAAAGGAAAAAATATTAAATACAGCAAATAATAACTACTGAAGAAACAATCTAGCAAGCTTCATGACAGAAGGGCAGAGGGATGACGTGTCTCCAAACCAACATTTTTGTCAAGAATATCATATATAAAGTGTATTTCACCAAGACTAAATCTCCTCAAACATGAGGATCTGTTATCACTTTATGACTTCTGACTTCCCTGTAGAGGCAGATAAGCAGCTTTAAAGGGCTCACCTTGGCAAAGAATTTGATCTCCTGTTCATGAGGTGACTTCTCCACTCTACCACTGCTCACCACAGCCTCTGTCACAAGCCAGAATCAAAGAGAAGTCAGACAGGTGCATGTCGGAGTGAACTGTAAAGTGCTACATGAGAAGTGTCTCAAACCGCAGTACCGAGGTGAGCGATGAACTCCTGGGCGATGTCCATCCATTTAAGAAGCTTCTGGAGGAAACCGTAGGCAAAGCGCTTCTCGATGGAGGAAATGTCCTGCTCCATGTCCTTCAGTCCCCTGAGGACGGAGAGAAGAGCGAGTAAAGATGAAATAAAGAGGGAGAAAAACATGCACAAAATACAGCAATTTCTGTTATACAGCAACATTTATTTCCCTATGAACAACTTTCTTATATTTTCTTTTAAATGTGTCAAATATTTACAACAAATATTCAAAATTCAGAAAAATGCATGTGACAAATATGTTTGTTTTTTAAACTTACTAAGCTTTTATTTGTGCTTGATTTTACCCAATACAAGGGCTTTAACTTCCTCAAAACTTTTTTCAACCATGAAGGAAAGTGATAATTTTTTGGAGTGAACTCAAAGGTGTCAAACGTAAAGAGGCGTAAATGTTGCTGCATAACAGCAATGAGCCAACTATCAGAGGAAACTCTAATCTTACCTTAAACTGAAGGTGAAAACATCCTGCTTACCTTGTCACAGCGTATCCATTGAGCTGGAGGAACTTGAGCAGGTCCTGGGCCTTCTCCCTGTCTCTCGCCTTCTCCTTAGCCGTCAGGGTGTCATAAGGCACAAGCAACGGATGGGTGCCACCGCCTAACAGAAGACATTTTGGACTTAGACTGCAAACTAGCAACCAGCATTTAAAAGCAAAATCTCAGATGTGACTTGCATTTGAAAGCCCATCGTACCTTTGGCCTGCAGCTCTAACTTCTTCTTCCTGCCCCAGGTGTTGTGATAGTTCTCAGCCAGCTGCTCCGCCATGGACTGAACGATGAGGATGAGGAAATGAATTCATCAGGCTCCTGGTAAAATTGTACAACCAAAATATTACACCTCTCTGTGCTGTGAGGGAAAGGTACCTACCTGCAGCTCTCTGGACAGGGCCATTCCTGTGATGTCTATCGGCTGAGGGTTGTAGCCGTGACTGGGATCATAAGTGGCCTGAAGACAGAAAACACAACATACAGAGGAGTGAGACTCCATGTGAGGATTAGGGACCTCTGGAGGATTTCAGGAGGTTCCCAAACAAAAGATAACAGCTTTAATTTCACCATCGTTTCACCTGTTTCAGCGCGCCAGAGGGCAGAATGTTTCAGAATACTGATACCAATTATTATTTTACCCTCTGGGAAGGCTAAGTTCAACATAATCACGTTATTCCCATTTTAAAGAGATTACAGACCAGTCAGAGAGTCGTCACTGCTTTTGTGTACTGTTGTTGAAACGCAGCATCAAACCTGAATACTGGAGTGTATTTTCTCTCTGCTCTCTCTCGTACCTGAGCAGTTTGGGAGATCTTGCGTGTGGTGGCCTTCTTCTCGACCTCTCCCTCTCCGTCTCTGGCTTTATCCAAGGTCCACTCCCAGGCCAGCATGGCTTTGACGGATTCTTTGATGGGCCAACGATAAATCTCCTTGTCCTGAGAAACAGAGAGGAGAGGATTTAACGGAGCCTGTAAACACTGTACCAGGATGTCCAATAAGCAACCTAAAGAAATTAGAGATGAAAAGTTCATGGCTCAGGAATAGTGCTGTAATCTGATCTGAAAGCACATTTGGGCCAATAAGAAGGCTCAATTACAGTTTAGTAACTGTGTGCAGATTACCAGGGGTCAGACCAGACAGGAGGTTATGAATTATTACCTTTTCAGAGAACGTTTTGTACGGACGCAGCATTGGATGAGTCTTCCCATTCTCATCTAACACCTCTCCGTAGGTCCAGTTGTTCTGAATCTGAAAATGGTTGAAGCATCAAGATAAATACAACAAAGTACCAACCATTTAAATAAACACAAATTGGGATATATCATTCATATAAGATGATTTGCATTTTTCACCTTTTCAAAGGCCCATTTGTCATGAGTGTGCTCTGCATACTTGTTGATGAAGGCATCCAGCCTCTCTGGGATGATGGTGCTGTGAATGAATTAGCTTATATTTAGTGTGAGGTCAGTGTCAATACCATTCAATGTTAACTTAGCTGATAGCTAAGCTACTGTAGTGAAAAAAAAATAAAATCTCTGTTAGTGTTTACAAGCATCTTCCAACAGCATTAGATTAAACACAAGATTAAATTAAATTAAATGTATTATGCAGCGTCTTGAATTGTTGTGCTCACTTGGTGGTCTCCACTGGTTTGGGATCAAAGTTGCCCTCAGCGTCCACAGAGGCCTTCTTCTCAGTGTGAGAGGAGTAAGTGGCGTCCACATAGTCGGGCGGGATGGCTCCTGCTATAGCACACAGGCAGGGCATGGCGATCTTGAAGAGTTCTGCATCATATTTCTAGAGTTGGGATGACATCAGAGAAGTCATGTTGGACCTGTGTGATCTTACAGTATAAACACTGTGGGTGGACACTAACAGACTCCTCCTCTCTCACCTTGTGCGCCAGAGATTCAAAGATTCCCCAAAACAGTTTACGAGAAAGATGCAGCTCCTCCTCTGAGGTCACCCCGAAATTAGCCCATCCATTCGGCAAGCAGTAGTACTTCCAGCAGCGCTCGTAGTGATTGGTCAACAGCTGAAATAATGTAAAATCACAGATGGAAACACGAAGGAGGACATTTTTTAATAAATGGTATCTGCAAGTCAGCAATTTATTTGTATTTACTTTATATAACAACTTGTAGAAAATGCAAAAATCCCTGTCATGTAATGTTTGTGTTGGTAGTGCGTGCATTTCTGTGACTGCCACTTACCACTATCCTAAAATACAACAACATTAAATATCAGGCAAACCTTGAGAGGCATCTTTGCATATTCGTTGAGGATGGGAACATCAAACACCAGCCGTCTGAGCAGATGCTGCAGCATGGAGGGTCGAAGGTACCTGTGAAAGAAATCAAAATGTTTAAAATTACAAATTGTTTCTTTCATGTACTATTAAAACTTATATTATTGATCAATATGTTGCAAAAGAAAATGAATAAAATCTTTTTTTAGAATCTTTCAGATGCCCATTTGTACTGACTTGCAGAGCGACATGAGGCACTCCTCGATGACGTCCCTCTGAGCCTTGGTGAGAGCTCGGCCGCGGGACAAGCGATAGATGGTGTGAAGCATGGAGTCGATCATGATGGCACGGTGGTCCGTCCCAGCAAACAACGGGGCACACTTGGTGAGCAGAGGCAAAACAGCTGAACAGAGGTAGCGATTCAGTGCCAAGGCCATTTCAGTTGTACTGAACGCCACCTGTAATTAGAGAGGAAGACAGAAAACCTATTTGTACTGAGTGCGACACTTTTTAAACAGATGGATAGTGACTCATATCAACATGCAGATTTCTGGAGTTGACAGACATGAAATTTCTCTTGCTGTTTAACTTATCATCCGAGTCTCCTACTCACCGTGTCTAGAGAGGCTGCAGCTCTCATGTCAGGCAGGAAGCCGACCTCCAGCACATGAAGCAAGAAGTCCTGGTTGTCAATACCGTAGACTCTGTCGAGGAACAGCACCATGGAGGCTTTGTGGTCCGGCACAAAACTGGCCGACATCTTAGGCTCAATAATTTGACTTTCTGTGGTTTGGAGAGAAGAAATCATATGTACATGATGCCAAACATACCTGGATATGGTTCACTAATGCTGTGTCCATAAATAACTCTGTGTCTAACCTTTGCCGTAGGCAGGAATCTGCACGGGTAAGCTGATGACTCCCACCAGGTCCTCTATGGGCACCAGAGACCTCAGGATGGCCCTGATTCTCAGAGCTTCACCCTTGCCTGCTTGGATCAGCTGCAAATATGAACATTTAAGACACACGGAATGAACCAATGTGCTCGGAGGCTTCAGAAAAATCAATGCTGGGAAATGCCATTCTACTCACATGCATCTCAGGGGCACAGCGACCCAGCAGATCAATGAGGGCTGAGTAAAAGGACATGATGGCATTTCCCAGATGTACGCGGTTCTCCTCCTGCTGCTCCTCACCACCGAACCTGCCAATCAAAAGACAGGTTGCTTTTCTTTTTTGTTCAAAATATGTTCTTACATCCCCGGCCAATAAAAATGGATATACAAGCAATAAAAAGAGCTACACTACCAACACCAACAATAATAATCATTTAAAAAAGAGTAATAAAGGATATTGAACCATTAATTCATTATTTTCTCAGCCTAGTATATTTCTTTTCATTTCAACAACTGTAAAAGAGACATATTGAACTATACACATCCAGAGAAGTAATGGAAAAATAAATACATACAATTAAAAAAAAAGGCTTCACACAGCTATCTGCACGTTTGGATACAATACAATAAGGAAAAAAACTAAATAAATTATGGCTGTCCCTCCAATTTAATATCATAGCTAAATCAGGTCTAATCAGGTCTAACAGGTCTGACGTATTACCACCGTTTTTCTCTCCTAAATATGTTCCTGTATAACTGCAACTGAGAGCTGAATGTATCACACCTGCTGCGCCATCACTTACATGAAGCGTCTGTCTTTTTTGACAGTGGGTCCATCCCTCGCTGGATCCTCAGAGATCTTGATGGCCTCCTCCATGGCAGCCAGCAGACCGTTCCCGCCCTCTCCCC
>CAFUXE010000459.1:336942-355285 GCA_903364295.1 Serranus cabrilla
TGTCATTGTTTATTTTTCAAACCATTTCCAGGTCCTGCTCCTGTAGAGCCAGGGCCAGCTCATTGTTGTCGATGCAGGAAGCTGCAGCCACATCCAGAGGTGTGGACCCACGCATGCCTGCAAAGTTAAAATAAGAAGAACTGTATTTATTTGTTCTATGCAAATCATCAAAATGTATTCATTTCTTTCATTCGAACTGAACCTCCAATGACGGGGGAGGTAAGAATCTAATCTTTATATCTCAACCTGTTCTTAATATTTAAAATTAATACAGATAAATCCACATTTTCTGCCCTTTTGCCATGATCAGTAAAGCAACCGGTGTGATATGTGGCTGACACTGACCCAATCCGATGCCGCTGTTCTGGAGCAGGTAGCTCAGATGGTCAAACATGGAGCGCTGGTTCTGCCGGCTGATGCGACAGAAGTAACACAGGAAACGACAGCAGTTGGTCACCATTTGGGGGAATCGAATCTCCTGGAAAGGAAAAATGGAAAGATACTTTCTGTTGACTGCAAGTCGTACAGTGCACAAAAAGTGTCCAACAGGCGCCTGAATAAGTTAAACAGACAAAACGATCATCACAGTTACCTTGGAGTCTCCACCTCCACCCAGTACATTGACCATCACTTCCATGACGGTCTCATGCATACCGAGAGCTCTCATCAGATTGGGGTGCTGGTAGAACACCTTGTTGTTCATGATGTTCCTGAAAGAATTACATATATATTTGCAAGTCAGATACACTTGTAACAAATGTTGACATAAAAAATAATGCAGAAGATTTCAGGGGAAAATGTGAAATCCATTTTTATCACCACTACATGAGTATTTATCATCACCCCACACTGACCCGATGCTCTGGATCATGAGCCTCTCCTCCTCTGGGCCCATCTGGACAATAAGCAGCGAACGGATCTGTCCCAAACACTCCAGCAGGTCCATGGTGTCCTGGACGGACACGGCATTGATGGCGTAGGCTTTGGGCAGCGCTCGGATCAGCTCGCCAAGGCCGTCATACTGCCTGTGGAGCAGGCTGAACATCAGACGCACCAGCTCGGGGTTTTGAATGAAGGACTCCTGGGCCCAGTGGATCATGGTGTGGGAGATCAGTTCCTGCAGGGTGCCTTGGTGAAGTGGACACAGGGAGGTACAGTGTGTGTTAGATTCCTATTGATTATTAAGTATTTCAAATATCTAACAGGTCATTTGGCTGTTAGGCTTACTGGGTTTTAGTTCCTCCTCCACCTCTGCCTTCTCCTCCTCCTCCTTCTTGCGTAAGCTCTTGATCTTATCGACCAGACTGATGAGTCTACCCCTCAGCGAGGAGTCCACCTCTTCCTCCTCTGTCTCCTCCTCAATATGTATACCTGTTTAAAAGGTGAATTCAGCATTAAGAGCCCCAGATACTTAAATGGAAATTTCAGTATTTTTCAACCTGGACTCTATTTTCTCATGTTTTTTGCAACCTTTGTAATGTAATCGTTTGGTTCATTTGCACACTGTCAATGTAAGGCCACAAAAAATTCAGTTATGTCTGACAACATTACAAAAAAGAGAAATTAAATGTTTCTTCATTACTTTTTACTTAATCCAGTCAGTTTATTATGTCTAACAGGGTCTGGTGGCAGCTGCCAAATGCAGGGCTATATCTCAATACTTGACCAATTCCAAAATGTACACCTGCAGAGTAAAACACGACAATGGATCTTTGAAGAACGTCTCACCGCAGTGCAGCAGGAGGTCGTTGTGGAACTCTACCAGACTGTCTCGCACCTCCTCAGGAACTGGACTCAACTCGTCTTCTGGACTGTGTTTGAAGTTGGTCAGCAGGAGAACCTTGAAGAGGAACATGGGAAGACGATGCTATAAAACCTGTACTGCTCCTGGAGTGACATCACATTCTTTAAAGTGTTCATTCAGATTCAAACCCCATAACACATAGTTGCTAATTCTGGTTTAAATAAAATAAATAAATAAATCAGTACCTGGTCCTGTGGCGGTGAGCGGAACTCGCGGGTCTTGCGTGCAGTCTCAGCAGCCGACATGGTAAAGGCTCTCATTAACAGGTTGTAGCGAACGCGTTGGTTCTTCTGGACATCATTGACGAAGCCGTCCGAGTAGGCCACGATGCCTTCCACTCTGTGTCGCAGCTCGCAGTCACAGAAGTACTGCAGGAGTGTGCACATCTGAGCGAGGCAGATAAGATAAGAATAAGAATAGAGTTAAAAAAGTATAATACACGCAAAATATTTAAGGATAAAAAATACTGTGGAGTAGCAGAAATTGTTTAAATATGATAAATAATGACCTGCAGTTTGACAGACTCCGGTAGCTTCATCTGGAGTAATCCCTCTTCCAGACCCTCCTCCTCCTCTCTTGCTTCGGCCTCCCCTGCCTCTGCCTCCTTCTCCTCCTCTGCCAACTCTCCATCCACCTTTCCTCCTTTGGCCTCTCCCTCCTTCTCCTCTTCTCCCTCCTCCTTAGGCTCTGCTTCGTCCTCCTTATGCCCTTCTTCATCTAAATCTTTCAACTCCTCTTCATCCTCCTCACCGACTCCTTCATCCTCAAGCTCGGCCTCCTCCTTTGCTTCCCCTCCTTCTCCCTCCTCAGCCTTTTCCTCTTCCTCCTCTTCCTTTCCACTGAAAACATTTGGATCAATCATCTTGAGGATGTGCTTGGTGTCCTCGTCGTTGAAGATGCCCATGATGAGCAGCGTACTGATCAGCTTCAGGATGGGCACAAAGTGGAACTCCACGCTGCCTCCAACTGGATCCCGCATAGCCTGGCTTCCATCCAGCACAGCCTCTGTCAACATGCTGATCGCCCTGGTCTTCAGTTCCTGAGGGAAAATGATAAATATGAGCAAAATGCAAATACAACTGCATTATATTTTCACAATGCAACCTGTCTCTTACCTGCAGGGGGAAAATAGGACTAAGGGTGTACAAGTCAGGGTCTGTGCCAACAAAGTTGATGGATGAGAAATGCAGCTTGGGCCGTAGGCAGGTGGTTAGGCCGACACCGGGGAGGGAGTGGGCCTTCTTTGCATCAGGATAGAGGTGGATGCTGAGAGTCTCTTGAGACATGGGGACAATAAACTCCCTGTTGGTGCCCAGGCGTGCCCGTTTGGCAGACTCCAGGTGAATGCTGATGAGCAGGTCGTAGTAGCCGCTGCGGAGAGGTCCGGGGAGGTAGGTGTTTTCAGTGGCGTAGAAAAGCTGTGATTCATCCACATGGCTGCACAAGGCATGAGCCACGCGGTTATTGCCAAGCGCACACACAGCGCAGTACAGCATGAGGGTGTGGTAGTGGAACTTCATCAGATCCAGACGCTCGGACAGCTCCAGGATGTCAATACACCTGAGAGACACAGACAGACTCAAAGTTCAAAACTGATCAGGTAACACATCTGGCAAATTGCTCATTTTTATTCCTGATTATTTAAGGCAGTAGTTTTTTTTAAAATAAAAATATTTCCAAGCTTCAGTCTCTGACCTGTTCTCCTCTGGGATGTGCAGAGCCATCATGATGAGAGGTTCAGTGCACTCCACCATCCAGCCCAACCTCTCGCTCACTTTGCCCACCTCCGGGTTCAGGAAGTGATTGGGCATTCTGCTCCAGATTACTGGGGTCAGCATCTGGACATCCAGCCTGGGAGGGCACTGGGGGACGGGGTTCGTACGCTCGCTGCGGAACATGGCTGCAGAGATGGGCATGATGTTCTGAGAGATAGAGAGAGCGAGAGGGGAGAACAAACAGGTAAACAATAAGACTTCAGAAGGGAGAAGACGTGCTAAGTAACACTTTACTGATACAGCTTATAATCTCACACTTCTATCAAATTAATTACTAAACAAAAGTGTCACTCTCACTGCTCTTTGTGTGTATATTCATGTTCTCTCTCTCTTGCCTGTGTGTGCACTTTCTATTTCTGTATCTTTCCATATTTCTATAAGCAACAAGATAAAGTACATTTAATCCAAACAGATAAATCGCCAGCGCAGGTTTAACCTATATCATGATATCAATCTGAATGGGCTATGAGAGGAAGTAGGCATGACGAACATTTTCAGTAAGATAGTGGAATCGTAGAGTGTGAGCAAAAGCAGTTTCTGACCTTGAGTTTGCCCAGCTCAAGTTGCACCATGTTCTGATTAGAGGGCTGAACGAACACGGCAGGGAACAGCTTGGTGTTGGGCTCCACCTGAAATGAAACACCTCCGGTTTAACAGCTCCCCGGTGTAACATTTGAAGTCTGAAAAACACAAAATAACACAACCTAGAGTATACTGTGCAGCCTGGCCGTACCTGGTAGAAGGTGTTAATCTCCTTTCCATTGGCTGTAAAGGTCATGAGACCGGTTGCCAGGTCGACCAAGCAGCCAACCACCATGTCCTCCTGGCTGAAGCGGGTCTGCTGGTTGCTGACCAGGTCCCCTCCCCACACCATGTAGCAGTTACTGTGCTTCATGCTGCAGAGAAACAGAAAACACACGGCTGGGTGAAAACTCAACTCTTCAACTCTTTTTCTGTTAGATGGCAGCTGAAACATTTCACAGTTGATCCAAAGTGATTTACGGCACAGAGAGACAATAACAAAACAAAGGGGAGTTTAAAGAAAATGAAAAAAAAAACACACTGCCAACCCCTTCTAAATTACCTTCTGCCTGTTTTTCATTAAGTTGGTAAAAGTTCTGTGGATATGATGTCCTGGGGGCAGTTTTTATGTTTCGATAGTTATTTACTTTAAGGGTAAATAAATCTAGGTGCTGTCAGTAAAGTAGTTTTACCCTGTAATTGTATGGAAATACCTGGAAATCTAATACAATACAGGCAATAAAATATACCAGTGTTTCCCCTATATTCATATGTTCAATGCTGTGAACTGCAGTGGCGCACTGCTGCAAGTCTACGAATGGGATTCACATCTGTAATACCAGCAGGACAGCTGACTGTTAACTAAACTGCTAAAATTAGTTTCAACACTCAGACCAAGATTAGATAAGTGATAAATATAGTCTGTACGAAAACCATTCAGATGAGGGTAACACTAACCTGTCGTGTATGTTGCCTTTGTCATCTCCCACAGTAACAGTGACGTTGCGCACTTTGGAGAGGTCAAAGGTCGGATCGTACTGGTGGTAGTCCGGAGTGACCCAGCCAATCCACACACCAGAAGGCTCCTGCCCAGCGAAGATCCTCACAGAATAATAATACTGGAGGAAGAAAACGATAATAAGCCTGTCACAAGAAGACATCTGAGAGAGACATCAAGGAGCAGTAAATGGATTATCTAGTGAAGTTATGATAACTTTAATCAGGGGAGTCACACTGACCCACGCAAGGGTTTTCTTTCCTCCTCCTGCAGCCACATTAATGGCCCTTTAATGGATCAGTTTGACACCCCTGACCTAAATAGTACGATGGAACCTAATATACAGTAAACTCCCGATGAGCAGGCTCAGCAAGTCGTGCCGGTCTGATCCAGGGGATTTGCACAAACTGGTGGGATAATTTTAGCTCGAGCTGTAGATGTAGCATTAGCAGAGGATAATGTTTAGCTCACAGTGGTGGTATTCAGGATGATCTCAGGGTCATCTCTGTCATCCGGGACCACATCTTCCACCAAACGTGGCACCGTTGGAGGAGCAGGAGCAGGGGCGAGAGGTGACGACATGGCAGCCTTCTTGGCCTTTGAGAAGAATCTAAAGTACACACAGATTACATATTAACAGGCATTTGAACACTTAAATCACAAACCTGCACTAGACATCTTATACACTGCTAGATGATATTGAGGTTATTTTTGAAGACCTCATGTTACGTCAGTGAACTGCAGGAGGCACAATCACATTTTTGTTTTGTTTTTTACGAAAAAAGAAAAATGAGGAAAATGTCTATTATATAGTTGAGTCAAGTTGTTGCTGGGTGGTGAATTTGTGACGCCATTCAGGGAACAGTTTGCTACAAGTTAGTAGCAATTTCAGCAACTCCACAGGGTGATAACTCTTTAATGCTCGTTCCTCTTCTCTAAAACGTACCCTCTCTTCTTTCCTTTTTCTGACACTGTGTCCTTCTCATTTTCCACAGTGAGCTCCTTAGGCACAGAGGGCTCCTTCTTGTCGTCCTCCTGCTCCTTGCGTCCGGCAGACTTCTTTAAAACTTCAAACTCTGAGTCGGGCTCCACCACTACCACCTCCTCCTCGGGTATGGTGAGGGTACGGGTGAGAGGGGTTGTGCCTGCCGGGACCTTGAAGGTCTCGTGGAACTGGACGGGCATGCTGAGTCTGAGGAACATCATATCGGTGTTGGCATTCTGCGAGCCAAAGGTCCTATGGGTCAGCTTTAGACAGGGGGCGCTGTCCACAGTCCCATCCACACGGGACACCTGGAAGACATTTGTAATGATAAATGATCTAGTCTTTAAGTTCTAGCTTCATTAAAATGAAAAGGGTCACTGAGTAATTACCTCAATATGATTGTGATCGGTGGGTACAGGCACAAACTGGGGCAAACTTTTACTGAACCACATGGTAATGTCTCGCTTCATGTTGATGGCAAAAGGTTCAAATCCTTCCTGCAGGCCACAGATGGCAAAGTAACGCAGGCTGCTGACATTCTGCCCCAGATTGATCCTTCCAACCTGAGACAGGCCGAGGGCACACACTGGTATGAAACCTGAGGGGTGAAACCACAGGAAGGTTACTGCTGAACTTGTACCAATATCATATATAAACTGTGATACTGTTACTGTTATAACTCTTACCTTCCCCAACTTCAATGTCTTTGAACGCCATCTCCGAGCCGGAGTCACTGATCAACATTTCTCCGTTGAGTGTAAACATGATGTTCATCTCTGTCAGGTCAATCATACAACCGACCACATCACCAGACTGCCACTGGCGGCCGAAGGGTTCGTTGCCAATGTGCCATCTTTGAGCCTGGAAAGGGTCACATCAGTACATTTTATATCTAAAATACTACTTACAATTTCCATTAAAATGTCAGGCTTTAGTGTAATCTTTTCAGACTATCCAGGTGGTGCCAAGTTTTTAATTTCTTTTTAAAAAAAAAAAGGCATAATATAACATATATAACTTATAATATATAAGTTTAGTTTACTTCCAAGCCCCATAAACATTTTAAGATACATCATATCTTAAAGTAAGTATATCTTAAGTAAAAAAAAAATTTTTTATTGTATTTATTTATTATGATATGTTTTTAACAAATGTATGAAGCCTCAGGCAAATTTCCATATTTGTGGACATTAAAGATTAAAATGATCAATTGACAGTGATAAGCACTTGATGTTCCCAGTCCAAAGTTGACTAAATTGGGCTGACACTGATTTAACTAAGGTGAACCAGAGACTGACCTTATTGCCGTTAAAGACGTAGGCCAGTTCATCTGCTCCCAGCTCCGTGTCGGAGCGGACGTTCGGACGCGCCCAGCCGACCCTCATCTCTCCCGTGGTGACAGCCTCAAACTCAAAGTACCACTTCCCCTGGGTGATAGCGTACGACTTCTCTGCCCTGAAGATTCGTACCTTGTCCCCGCGGGTGTTCTCAAGGCCGTGGCCAGCTGCGGGGAAAGAGGGAGAAGAATGACAAATAAGATTAGGAAAGATGGCGATATTAGAGATGGTAGCATGTTAGGATGAGACAATCTGACTTACAGCTCTCCTGATCTGGAGGCTCAATGTTGTAGCCATAGCCAATGAGGGTGCGGACAGCGTTGTTAACACTGTCTCGGTTTGTTTTCTTAGTTCTCTCGTCCAGCAGGTTGTAAGGTACCAGACGAGGGTTTCGCTTAATCAAGATGTCCTAAAAGAAAAGCATAACCATGCAAATGATTTTTACAAATAAGATGTACCGTGAGTTGGATTCTACCTGTATAAATGGACATGGTATTAATTTCATTTTGTTAATATAAATGAATCAAACTCCCTTAAATAGATATGTATGTATAACAGATTGGAAAAGGCTACCTGCACAATGCTGTAGGTCCATCCTTGTCGTACCCGGTCCCTTGCCCAAACATTATGCCCATTTTCTGCTAGTTTTTCTACAAGCTGGTTCTGGTTTGGTGTCAGTTTCACATGGTTGAGGTCGAGGGGGGCAGGCTTGTATCCATTGGTCATCACATAGCTAGAGGACACACAGAAGTTCATATTCACATATGCAGAAAAGATCATATAGAAAGTTTCTTTTTGTTGCATCTTTGTCGCCGTACGTCTTGGGCAGCTTGATCTTCTTGAGATTCTCCTCCGCTTTCTCATCCCCCATACCAACGTGGCAACCCAGCGCCAGCAGAGTCCTGTGAGATCACAGAGATACACAAACATCAACACGTGTCCAAGGACGTAAAGTTCCTCGTCTTACCCTCTTATCACTTGAAACTTCTGCAGAACTATCAAACTCACTTGAGAGTCTCTGCAGACATCTGCAGGTTGTAGTTCCTCTCTGGTTCAGGGAGACTCTGGAAGTCCACCAGACAAGGATGAAGTTTCTTGTTGTCATCCCTGAACTGTAGCAGAAGATGATGGTAGGTTACTCACAAGGAAAAGAAAAAAAATTATATATATAGTCTGGTTCCAGCGAACACTTAATTATCTATATTATTCATAATTACTGAAGTGAAATCCTCATCAAATTAGATAATATTTAAACACAAACAATACATCTCGAAACACTGAATCCTGAATACAACTGAAGCCTTAAACAACAACTCCCTTTTAAACACACTTCCCAAGCATACAGGAGTAACCAGAGCACTGATTTCTCTCATAGGAGGAGTTCACCTGTGCCTTGTTGACTGTACGCAGAAACAAACTATCAAACTGATCAAATATCATCCGGGCAGTTTAACATGTTTTATTTCTCTATTGCATGGATTAGGCTATCACGGATAGCTTAATGTCATTGTTAGCTGCTCTAAAGAGTGTAAAATGACTGAAACTTACCAGTCACCTGGTGGTTCATGTGACTCCCCTATCACCAGTTTCACCCATTCTCTTCCAGTCAGACTACTACTCATCTAAATCTGAGTTTGTCAGATCAATGCTCCTATACTGTTGCGTCTGTATTGCAGTGAACTCCGTACTCACACTCCCATAGGTCCAGCCCTGCTCAATGCGGGTGACAGCCCAGAGCTCGTGGATATTCTCTGCCAGCTTCTCTCGGATGCGCTCCAAGTGTGGTGGCAACACAATCTATACAGCAGAGGAAAGTCAGCAAACACAAAGAAACAAATACAGCAGGTACTGTAATAAAGACACTGTCAGAGTGTGATGTTAGGTTTGGGGCTTTTACCTGAACCGTGTCCACGGGGCAGGGGGTGAACGAGGTGTGGGTGAGGGACAGGGTGGGGCCCAGCAGGTTGCGCACGCCTTCAAAGTCGTGCTTGTACTCCTTGATGGGTTCAATACGCATCCTCTCTCTGGGCAGCAGAGCCTCGTAGCACGGCGCATAGCCGGGCGGCGGCATGAACTTGAAGTCTCCATGACGGCCACCGAGGAGGAACCGAGCCCTGAGGTCGAAAAACAGAGTCGGTCCAAGTCTTTATCTGTTTGACAGAGCTTTATATACTACTTACATCCTTTATGGCAACAGTGGCTTGATCCTTATAAGACTCATAATAAAGAAAACATTGATCTAATCTCACTGCCAATTCCTGAGCCTGTGTTTGCCTCCCTGATCTCATCAGTCAATTCACCATTAGTCCCATCTCAGCACTGTGAGGGATCATTACACACAGCAGCTGTAAAATCTCTTCTGGGGGACGAGACACTGCAGGTTTTAGAAGGATTATCTGAGACATCAATTAAAGGATTTAAACACAATTAAAAATACTTCAAATCGAAAAAATTAAACATCATGTAAACTGCAGGACTGTTTGGCAGTATGTCTTAAATGATCAGTTTTCATTTTCTTATTGTATAAGTGTATCCCTGAATGAGGAGAGTACAAGCTGACGGTCTCCTCTGCACCAGCATCACTGCACTGCATCAATATTTGTTACATTCATTTACTGTTGTACTGGCTTGAATATAGATACATGTATTATTTATGATTTAATTTCATATTATTTATTTTACTTACTTGACTCCAGCAGAGAAGCTGATGACAGGGAAGAAGAGGCCGTCCACGTTGAAGTTTTCAAACATGCCCTGCACCGGGTGGCCGTTGATACGGAAGGAGATGCTGGGAACGCTCAGATCCAGACAGCAGCTGACCACATCATCTGCATGCAGGGTGTGTGCGCTGGGGGAAGCCACCTGCCGAGGTACAGTACCTGAACGGCAGAGCAGAGAGTGAGGAAGCTGTATAAAAAGACATGCAAAGTTAAAGTTAATATGTTAGGGAATCATCTTACCTGACCACAGCATCAGTCCGTCGTAGCCGTAGGAGTAGAGGTCATCTCCCACGCCGTTGCCTCCCCATCCCTCTCCCCCTCCAGGGTACGGGCTGTAGCCCTCAGTCATGGCCCAGCCCACACGCAGGTGGCTGGCCTGCGCCGTCACGAAGGGCTCCACGTAGTCGACCATCATCTCAAAGTACCATTTCTTATACTGGGTGGATCCCTCACATGTACCCAGAAAGATGTTGGGTCTTACACTGAGCGCAGAAGAGGAAATGGATAATGACTTCTCTTTACAAGATAAATATTAGATTATATATTATAAAAGATAGGGCTGTACCAAATAGTTCAACACTTTATACATAATATTGACATTTGAATTGTAAATATTAAGATTTTAATGCTGCGCATGTCTATTCATTCAGATTAAATTCAGCATTTCTAAACAATCGTAGACAAAGATTGAACTACACAGTCTCTTTGTATTACAGTATACTAGAACATTTTCAATAGTTTGAGAGCGTTGAAAAGTCCAAAAGTCGAAATTTACTTACAAAAATATGTGTAATCATTTCCAAAATTCACAACATGGTTTTATTGGAAGAAATATTTTGCTTGATTCTTCTTAAAGATGACATTTTCACTACGTTTGGTCAGCCAAACATCTGTTTAAATGTGGCAGTTTAGCAACAGCACCATAAATTACATTTGTATAACCACAATAACAAAGAAACTCCAGCACTATTGCAGCAAATTACTTGAGTCGTTTAGGGGAAAAAATAGAAAAGATCATGAAATGTATCTGCACAAGTTTCACATGTAATTCGGTAGAACCCAAGAAAAGACGACGCACTGAAAACAAACAGTCTGTACCTTTTATATTGTAGAATAAAACAACTTGCCTGGTGACATAGTTCACAATGTTGGTCTGCAGCAAGAGGTCACGACCCGGGAGCAGATTTTCAGTGATGAGGTTCTGGTTGGACCTCACAGCTACACCGTTACACACACAGAGAGAGCGCAAGACATCCAGGACCTGAAGGCAGGACAGAGACAGACACGGATATCACCTCCATGCTTCAATGTGGCCAAGCAACAATTCACATCTTCCACTGGAAGAACCAAGAAGTGTTTTTAGGAGCCAAATACACTTTCAGGATGCTATAAATTTCCAAATCACCGCCTGCAAAAGTGTCAGCAACCGCGCCAGCTGGAGCCAATACACTGGCTAATGTTACTTTCTCAGCCTGTTCCTGGCAGAGAGACGAGACAAACCTTGTGGTTCCGTCCGTGCTTGTCCAGGAGAGAGATGATGGATTTAATGTGGTTCTCCTGGATGATGTTCAGAACCTCAGGGCTTTCAATCAGAACACAGTACAGCACCTCGAGAATACCTGAATGTACACAGAGGAGGAATATGATCCATTTCCTGAATTGTTTTTTAAACAGCAGTTACAGTTACCGATCAATAAGAAGAAATAATTCAGCAACAAAGCTTCTAAATCAAGACATAGTATTAATAATGCTTTAAATATGCTTATAAAACAAACAAACATATTAATAAATAAATCAAAGATTAAACATGACCTATTAAAATCATGTTTAGTCTACGGAGGAAGGAATGGCAATATAAAATACATAAATAAATGCATAGATATATCAATAAAAAATATTACTATTATATATCATTCAAAAAAAAATGTATGTTAGATTTTGGCAGCTTCTATCCTCCTTAGTCATCTGCCTTAACATTTGGTGGCAGAGATTGGTGCCTGAAATCTAATAAGCCCACAAAGTTTAAAGGTTTAAGCTTTATTTAATATCTACAGTAGATTCAGCCAATCCTAACAAGCAATTACTCCATCACATGTATGGGATCTGTCAGTGAATAGGTGAGGCACGTCTGATACCTGAAGAGGCTTCCAGACGGTCCAGCTTGCTGACCAGCCAGTCCAGGTTGTCACAGAACAACGCGCAATTAGAGCGGTTTCCTCTAATCAGAGAAGCTGAAGAGACACAGAGAGTGAAATAAAGTTACTGTGTTCAGTACAGATGGCATTTAAGTTGTACTTAAAAAGTTTGGAGTGATTATTTCTACCCAGCAGCTCGTAAAGAAGGTTGACAATCTCCTTCCAGGACTCTGCAGCTTCCTCCCCAGCAAATTCAGAAAAGTGGGCAGCAGTGTTGTACACGTTCAGGCGGTCGATGCACTCCAGCACGATGGTGATCATTCCCTGAGAGAAAACACAGACGCAGATGGGGACGAGAAAGGTCATCAGTGTACACATCATTATAATGTTATTTATAGGGCTTCAGGTTTAAGGTTAGAATCTAAGCATGGCCCCTTCCCTTCTTCCTACTCCTCTACCCCCAGCTACATTAGGTGCTGCCAGGACTAGTTTTGCCCTGTTAACACACTCATAAACATATAGTTTGCATTATGCATGGTCATGTTCAAGTTAGGGTTAAAAGTTTGGCATTATGTCACATATAGCAATATGTTAAGGGCACAAATCTTCCTTCTGGTACAGAAAAGAAAGAATCTGGTTACTTTTAGAGTCAAGACTTTGACTTGTTTAAAGTTAAAGTTACAGGTTAAAGTTTTGGGAAAGACATGTAGGTTAGGGTACCTGAGGTGGAGGCTATGGTGAACCTCAAGGGACTAAATGTAAGCTAGCACAACATCCTTAAAACAAGTGCAAGAGTATGTGATGTTAGAGTAAAATAAATGTACAAATCTGCATGAGGGCATGAAAGTCCCCCGTGGTGTCATAAGGGCAAGTTCCCCTTTGCATAGTGAATTCATTTTACTGATAGTAACAGACAGGAGAAATCAATATGCCAAGTCTGAAAAGCTGTGAGGCTTCACAGGCAGCATGCAGATTACCTCCTCTTGGAAGAGGTTCTGTCGGTTGCGGAGGGAGCGAAGTTTGGTCTGCTTCTCCTCGTGCTCCAGTTCCTCGTCGGGAGGACGGAAGTAGAAGATGAGATCCTGGAGAGAGAGGATGACCCCCTCCAGAGGGAGCGACACGGAACCTGGTGACTTGTTCTTACCACCCAGAGAGTCCAAACCCCTGGAAGGACACACGCACATGAGCAACACATGTCAAATCTGTGCCATTTTCTTTATTCCTCTTCATTGTTTGCATGATTCCAATCAAAATATAGTGACATTACAACGCTGTAAGTAGAATAAACAACAAAAAGCACATTAAAGATGTCAGGTCAGGTCTAACCCATTCCAGGAAGACAAGTTATTATGAAGATCACTGCATCTTGTCATAAAAACACATTTTCTTCTCATAATCCAAAGTGTATATACTTACTTGTTGAACTGCCTGAAGAGGCCCATAGTGCTGAAGATCATTCGAGCAGCCTGAGACTCTTCAGTTTGGGAGCGGGACACAGTTAGAGCATCGTCCATGTGACCCTCCTGGTGCAGAATGACCTGAGGACACGGACAACATACTTATATTACAGATGGTCCCCGCCCGTCCTCTGTCCTTCCACAACGAGGTCCTTTTGTGGTTTCTGTGTCATTTAACAGCTATACAAGTTGTTTATCTTGTCCTTAAGATGGTGGGAAAGTGCTTGGCTTTAAATATCAAAGATATATGAGATATATATATCATTTTATATGACTTTTCAAACCATTAAACCACTCAGCAAAGCCATCTCAAAGGCAGATAAATGCTGCATGCAAACTTAACGAGGCAGCAGCATTGGCAGTGATATTTTTGTTTTCTTCATATTTTCATTGTCACAGTCTGGATGTTATCATTGCAATACCAGTGCACACATACTCAGCTCTGCCATATTAGGACATTATTATCTTAATTTGATCCCCGAGGTAGATCCTAACCTTTCTCTTCATCATTCCCAGACGTGCAGCCTTGGCATCCAGGGCGGCATATGTGAGCCACAGGCCTGTGGACACATGCTGGACGAAGCACATGGACTCTCCATACTTTATCTCTGGAATGCCCATCCCCTCAACATCACGCTTCTGAGCCACCTCTGACTTCTCCTGCTCAGGGGAACCAGAGGGAGAAGAGGGGAGGAAGAAAATCATGGAGAGGTTAATGAGGGAATAATTCATTGCTTAACATCAGATGTAGAGAAACTCTAAATGTTAATTCTGACCTTTGAAGCACGGAAGCAGAAAGCGGATAGTTTGGTGTTGGCCCTCTCTGGGTCGACCACCAACAGACCCTTCTCCTCATCCATACACAGGTACCGGCCTGTGGTGATGTGGCGAATACGGAAAGACTGCCCCCACTTCATGTGGCCACCGCTCCAGCTGTTAGGAGAAAGTAGAGAAAATAAACATTTGATCAAAAAGCCAACAAAGTCTTTTAATTACTTCTACATACAAAGGTCCATGTCATGAGTTTGATTATGTTTTAAAGGCATGTTGTTGAATGTCATCTTCGTCTTTCTCATGTTTCTGCCCTCACAGTGTTTCCTATTTTTATTTTTCCAACAGCTAAATAATGCCAGTTAAAAAGAAAAACTGTTTAAATGAGTGGTTATTCCAACAACGCCTATGTTTACACAGTTAACAAAAATACTCTACACATAACACCTCAGATTTATCACTCTGAAAAAAAACCTGTCAGCAAGCATATCTGGCTCAAATTTCTTATGTAAGTGCCTTGAGGGGACAATTACCAGATTCTGAGAGGCTCCAACCTCCAGAGGGACCGAGCCTGACTGCACACAGCACCGCCTTCATAGTGAGCCACCCTGGAGCAGAGCAGAGCAGAGCAGAGACGCATACAATCATATGGTATCAGATTAACAGGATATTTGCTGCTGAGAAACACTTGACATCCTTTTCCTCTCACCTGCGCTTTTCCTCTCCTTCCTCTGGCGTGGAGATGGCCAGACACTCGTCCATGTGGCCGTGGAACAGCCTGAGAACGTGACCTCCTGTCAGAAACCCTGAGAGGAAGAATGCACACCTCAATGAGTGTCCAAATGTCTCTCTATGTTATGTCATGAGTATATACTTTTTAAAAACAATATATAAAGCATGTAAATTCTCACTGTTTCAGTGTTTGCATGTGTGGATATGAATTGAGTGGGCAGAACAGCATTACTTTCAGACATTCTGCCTCCTGTCTCCTGTCCTGTGAGGGAGGGGGGTTCAATTTTCTAATCAGTAGACACCAATGCATCTGCCTAAATCTAAAGTCATTTTAAGTCAACTCAGATTCATAGCCATGGGTACACTGCAGGGGGTGAGCGAAATAAAAACAAACTACGATGTCGGGCAGTTTTGAGAAGACCTGCAGTTGATATAAATGCACAGCTTGACAACAGCTGGACGCGGGTTGACTACTCATTAGCCCCCCACAGTGCTCACTGGATCTATAGTTTTTTAACAGAGAAAACTGCTGTTTAATGTCAAGTGCCAAAGGAATAAGTCAACTTGATGAAGTGGACAGATTCAAAGGTCTGGACCCAGCCAACAATCTGGTGGATGTAGAGCAAAATGTGTAAGAGCAGGTTTGTACCCTCAGCTAGTTCACATCCTGACATAATTGGATTCATGTTCCACAGAGTCTGCATGAAGGAGGCGTCCACCATCAGATCCCCACTGGCGTAGGACAAGTGCTGAGGACAAGAAGAGGAGGGAGACAGATTATAGTACATGACGAAATCCTGCATTGTTTAAAGGATAAATGGACGAGTATGAAGAGTTTTACCAGGTATCTCTCAGAGGACACGCTCACAAGGATAAGGTCGTCACCCACTCTGACCTTTTCACCTTCTGACCTTTGCTTGGAGGCTGGATGAATCGTCCACCAACATGCCTCACCTGCAACAGGAAAAAATAAGAAGAATCTCAGTTTCCTCACAGAGATTGAGACTTTCAAATGATGCATTCACATCAAATGTAGGCTCATTAAAACAAAAACCTTTCTATTCACTGACAACATGCTGCTCCCTCACAGTAACCCTTATAATCTTTATATTTCACAAACTGCAGTGAAAGAAATGCACTGCAGTAAAAAGATATGTACTGCTGACTCAGTTTATGTCAGTCGTTTCAAGATGACCAACTCAGCAAAAATTCAAAAGCTGTATTTAATTCAGAATTTCACAAAAAATAAGCAATGCTACCAAAGGAAAAATGAGTTCAGAAATCTGTTAATGCAGGCTTAGAAAAGAACATTCAGCTGCATCTTGAAAAGGGTTTCCAGGTTTGGTTTTACCAGTGGAGTCTTCTTGTAAGCCCACGTCAAAGGCCAGCTTGTCCGTGAGTGACCGAGATGTAGTCAGACAGCTCAGGTACTGGGGAGAAAGGTTTTATTCAGGACATGACCACAAGTTTGCCGAAAAAAGGTTAAAAATGTGTCTATAAACTGCACTTAATTAACTAATTGTGTTAAAAACGGCTTTGGACGCAGTCTTACCATGCCTGAGTGGTAGTGCCTCAGAAGGATGGCGTGGCCGTACAGTAAGGTACGATGGCCTCCACCTTGGGACGACTGGAAGGGAAGAAGAATGATGGAAGAGTGATATTGAACAGACCAGCCCATCAAGACTGACTACCTCTGATATACCTCGATCAGACAGGGAGGAAACAAGGAGACATTATAGGAGGTCAGAAGCACATTATTAAGAGTCCAAACTGTTTGTTTCCATTCAAGCGTGAAGGGAAATGAAAGCAAACTTTTGAAATGTTGCAAAAAAGAAATGCGATTGAAGGTGCGTTTGCACCGAAAACAAAACAATTTGCTTTGGCAATATAACCCATGTAGGTAGGAAAGGTAGAAGGGAGGCTTCAGCAATTTGGTTAAATTGAGAATTTTTGTTCTGTTCATGTTTGACCCTGTCCGAAGGTGAAGACAGTTATCTTATATTGAAAGATGCTGACAGGACAAACACTTGACTTAACTTCGCTAAGTTAGAACTTAATCTGTAAATTTGGCTTAAAACACATTAATTGTTCTTCGACAGGCATAAACCCCCTAAAGCGAGAGTAAAAAGTTATTTCAGAGATGGCGGTACGGGAAAGATAAAAGTGGGACGGATAAGACAGATTGGCAAAGTGAACATTAACAATCGTGACAATTTAGAACTTAAGCTTGTGTTGAAACTTTATTATTGTAAAATCCCTGAAGAGAATAATAGTTAAAATATTTGTGGACAATAATTATGTGGATAAATTATCATAAAATGATTATAAGAATACATTAATTAACATCACTACACAATTACTTTTTCTCAAAACAAATACTGTACAGAACATGATAGGGTCCATTCTTTTGTAATTACAAGAACCGCATGAATGACAAAGCAGTGTTGGGAAATTGGCGAAACTGGGATTTGTTTTGCTACAAATCATAATTCTTAGAGAAGGTATCACAATGATGTGACTGAATTAGCAACAGACATTTAAAACTTTAAATCCAAAGATTATAATCTCACACAAAGGCAAATATAACATTAATCCATCCTACCTTTTCTCAACATCCAGCAAGGATGCAACGAGAAAACACAATTACTGCAACACTTATAGGTAGATTAGCCAAAACAAAAATTTATCCCAGCCAACAGGAAGATACGGCTCAGCCTGTCTGTGGGGTTAAGCACTCATAATCCACTGGATGAGTCGGGGGCAGGTATGTCAAGTGGTAGCATTATACCATTAGCCCTGGTCTGCATTAGCACCAGGCTTGGTTCAGACAGGTGGTGTGTGATTTTGAGTGTGTGTGTGTATGTGTGTGTGTGTGTACTAAGAGGGAGATCGGCCTGTCCAGAGCTTTTGGGGGTATCTGGTTTCCCCATCCACCCAACAGATGTGGGTGGGACCCTCCACTGGGCTGCATGCCATGCTATTCTCATCCCCCTGCTCACCATCAGAAAGGACCAAACTAGTCCAGATAATGCAACGAATAAGATGCTGCAAATAAAGCACCTCTCTTAGGTTTCATAAGCTCATAAGATCCAGACAAGATGTCTTTAA
>CAFUXE010000459.1:355519-365874 GCA_903364295.1 Serranus cabrilla
TACCGAGATGTTTATGATGAATGGCATGAGGATTAATGTGCTGGTGATGTGTCTGCATGAAATGCAAATGAGGGAAGCATTGTGATACCTTGCACTGCTTGCTATTATAGGGTAGATCATTTAAATCTGAAGACAATGGACTTGTTTACTTGGACCCCATCAGTTGCTGTAGCTAGAAATTAATGACAAGAGCACAGAGCGACCACCACCTAAACAGATATGAATCAGGACGTGTGAATGATACAGCACTATTTCACTCAATAGGACACCCAGTGGGCAACAGGACAGGAACGAGGACAGTTGCCAGGTTGGTTTTGAGACACACGTTACAGGAAAAAAGACATATTAACAGACATACCCATTGGTCCAAATCGACTGCCTGCTTGGCAGAAAGCAAGAAGGGAAGGGGAGTGGAGGGGGTGTCAGATAACAAGTAAAAAAATCTTAATGAAATAAAAAGCAAAGAATAAGTCCATCTATGGTGCTCAAACATGGACTAAAGAATTGAATTGAATTGAATGCTTCATGATGGACAATTAAAGGCCCAATCTGCAATACCTAATTTAACAAAAAAGTCCCACTGAAAAAATACATGGCATATATTTTAAATTATAGCCAGTTGATTGAGCACATAAAACCCCATTTATCATCTGTAAGACAAAATCTTGTCTGCCTTGTTTATGTAATATATTATAAAAAATAGTCTAATAAAAATGTGTTGCAAATATGAGCTTCATGGATGGGGAATGTAGATTGGAATTCATTCAAAATTTCAAATAGTGTTAAAAAACAGAGAGAGATCTGATACCTCTTTAGCCTACACAGATGGAGACATGTTTTATACAACACAAGACACAACATGGAAAAAGGACATTTTTAAATATATGGAAGGCTCCTTTAATGGAGCTTGTGCTAAACTAAGCTAAGCTAACCAGCTCTTTGTTACATACGGGACACATGAGTGTTCATTTTCTTATGTAACTTAGTAAGAAACAGACAGAATTTCCAAAGATGTCGAAGTGTTCTCAGTTAAAAAAACTGCATGCTTCAGCAAAGCTGTCAACATATTCAGATGATACATCTGGAAACTACACAAGCAATCCCAATTAAAATGGTATAATTTGGTCCTGTGGCAGAGAAAGGGAGAGGTGCAGAAGAATTCATTGTAAAAGAATGAGATTCATTTTTTATTAGTCAGCCAGGCTGAGAAAAATCTTTTGATAAAAGCATATTTCTGTTTGTCATTCATGAGCACTTACTCGATCTCTCACATATCTGCAAAAATATGGACGTGTTTCCATCCCCTCCACATTTTCCTCTCCCTAAAACTAATCTCTGTGTCTCTGGTTGTGAATCCTACCTCGGTCATCTCCACCGTGTTGGCCAGCATCTCCTGCAGAGCGCGGACCGACAGGGACTGCTCCAGAATGAAGGCACATATGGCCAGGTCCGGGGGCACATTCTGCACAGCGTATAAAGTCAGCACAGAGGGGAAACAAAGTTCATCAAAAGGTTACATACAATAACAGCACAAACAAAAGGGAGGAAAGGGTGCCGGCATCTGACCTGAGCATTGGATGTGGTTTCCAGGAAGCAGAGACGGTTCCCGAAGCCCTCGCAGGACAGACATAGCTTGATCTGCTGCTCCTTCAGAACGGAGGCAGTGCACTGCAGACAGATCTGGTCATCCTGCAACCAGAACACAAACACACACTTACTTCACTGGCTGTTCCTTTTATGAGCTATTAGCTATTTTATGCTATTAATATCAACCATATTCACCATTATTTCCCTTATGTTTTGCTGCTGCTTGTCCCTGATATGCCCGCTTTTTCATATTTAGTTTTGTGTTTTTATAGCACTTCCTAAAACTGGCTTGTCTTGGCATTGTTGTGTACAACCCTGACCTTTTATTGACGAAACTGGCATGCTTCATAAGGCCTGCAGAAGAGGAAAACTTGCCTACAGCACAAACTAGAAACAAACTAGAATGAAATAAAAATAGACGCCTGCTGTACAGCACACACCACTATAAGCATGCAACTCGCTGCTCTTCTTTTCAAATCCGTTTACTTTAACGCAGCTTTTATCATCAAACTCAGACACAAAGAAAGAAATCAGAAAGCTTTTAAATTCAGAGCACCATGAGACTTGAACAATTTGCCAAACTCACTCATTTGGATTATTTCTTGTCATGACTTCAAGGCTTTCTGATTGTTTACCAGCTTGTTCTTCACAGAAAACAGGTAGAGTGAGTCAGTTGTTTTGACATTTTGTTGGGGTAGTGTTAAGTGGTTTATTCTTGTAATATTTTTGTAAATGACACTTGTAGAAGAGAGCCATTATTTGTGTCCTTGTGGATGTTATTATGTGGATTGTTGAGTGTTGCTTGGATTATTTCATTTTATTACCATTAGGGTTATTTATGTATTTATTTTTGTGTACATTTCTGTTAACTTGGGTTCATCCTTAAATAACTGCTGTGGTTTCTGAACCATGCTATACTCTTAAAAATATTTGACTGGATTTTTTACTTCATTGCCATGCGACAGTATACATCTTGCATTGATTGCACAGCTAAAGAGAGTTTCTAATAATTCATGTTCATAGCATTCAGAAGTAAATAAGAACCAGTGGCTGCATGCTAAGTAAAAAACAATACATTAAAAGCACAAACTGGCCTTCAAACAGCTTCTCTCAGTAGATAGATACTACAATAGATGCATGCAACTCAGTTCCACAAGCAGAATGCTAACAGACAGTAATTTGTTGCTCCTCGCCCATGCCCACACCGTCCAGAGACTGGTGTAAATACAGCGATAAACACCCCCTCCCCTGTGAAACCCACACCTGACACTCGACATACTCAGCTGTTCCTTCAGCTCAGTCATTACGCAAGTGGATCCATCACTTAACCTGTCTAATGTTCCTCTCTACAGTTCTGGACAGATTCTTGACTTTTCTCCCCTCTCACCTCACAGTGAGTGAATCATCCTGTCTTCTGGCTCTTAACCTGCTCGCTGTCTTGCCCTGGCGGCTCTGCAGCACCACATACGCTTATGACTTATAGTGTTTAAGAGAATAGGCAGGCACTTCAAAGCGTGGTCGAGGCAGGGAAATGGAAAGTGATGCAGATCAGTGACCTCATAACATCTACTCCTGCCGTATACCCAGAGGGCTCTAGTGTTTCTCTGGCTGAAGTGTCCCCTCTTCCTCTGGCTGGGCTATCATCTATCTCTCCTCAGCCTTGAAATGTCTCCTCTGTCCTGTCCTCGTGTTCTCTGCTTTACACTCTGGAAAGTGGAGCAATGTGCCCTCTCTCCTTCACTGCAGACATGAAAAACACCACTCAATATGCAACCCAAGTGTGGCTATAACTGTACATGAACCATACAAACCGGAGTTTTGAGCAAATTCTAGAAATCCAAGAGATATTGTGCAAAAGGGAGATCAAGTTCTGAATCGTGTTAAAACAAAGTGGTGGAGTGTCTTTCCCACCTCCCTCACACACTAATAACACCTACCACTCAGACAACTTCAAAGCTGAGCAGCAGCTATATCCACAACAACATGGATTTCAGTTTGTGAGGACTGAATAAACTGTTCTGAGCCCTGGCTTCACTGCAGAGAAGTTGTAAGGTCACAGAAAAAGCTCAGCTGGACTGGGCCGAGTGAGAAGGGTAAAATGGGCTAAACTGGCCGTGTTTTGAGGACAGTGCGGACCAACTCAGACTGCAGTCCCCATTAAGGAGATAGGGCCGAGCCTGTGGGTGTCTAAAAGCAGACTGAAGTAAGCGAGTGACTCACTGCTCCGAGACGAGATGTGCGATCGGATGACAGCCGTAGACGATATATGCCCCGACGTTATACAGCAGACCTACCGGTGGCTTCCATCTATTTCTACAGGCACAGTCTCACATGACAGATTTACTCATGCTTCAATCACTCTGCAGGCAAGATCAAACAGGCTGAGATGGGAACTGTGAGGATCGGGGTTCAGGTGCAGGATCTCTAGGTGTTGCAGGAAACATTTCATCTAACTACTTTATCAGTCTCTCATATATGCATTATATACTACAATAAGAGCTACTGTGAAAATTAGAGAAATATGTGATTTGGATTTTGATGAACTGCAGAATAAATTGCAAATCCTCATAAATAGATAAATAGATTGTTTATAGCTACACAACCAAGGCCTGTGGAATTTCTATTTGGTACAGTATGTTATTCTCTGCAGGATAAACATATTAAACATAAGACAGGTACATAAATAGACACAACAGACAGTAAGATGTCGTGGTTAAAGACTGGGCTAACATTTGTAAGGAGCCATTTCTACAATAATTTTATAGGCCTGTGGACATCATACAATAAATTAGATATGCCAAGAAGGTTGTTTTCAGTTCCATTTGTTTGTTTGTCAGCATGATTACAGGAAACAACACTCACTCAATTCTGATCAAGTTTGGTGGAAAGCATGTGCCAAGGAAGAACCCATTTAATTTTGGATCCAAACCAACAGGCGGATACACAATCTATTTAACATTGGGAGATATGGCTGAGGAGGACTCCAAATGCCCTTCTCAAAGTTAAGAGAAGGAACCAAACTCTCAGACTCAACCAGTCAAGTATGATATTAGGCAAAAGAGGAAGCCTTGAAAAAATGGCTGCCAAACTAGCTGGTGAAGACAAACAGTGTTGGTTTATAGTTTAAGCTCCTGTGTCTAATCGCTGCGGGCAGCTTTCTGTCCCTCTCTCTGTTCTGCTTGCAACCTAAATATAAGCTGGAGCTCACTCTGCTCGACAAACTATATGATGACACAATTTCTTTTCCTGCATTATATTCTGTTCAGAAGAAGTTTTCATATCAGCACATATTGACCTATGATAAGTCAATATAATTCAAGCTCCAATAAACACATGCGGCTGAACCGGTTATTCCACCCCGAACATTAGGGCACTCAAACTTATGATAGTACTCTGTCAAATGCATCAGCAACTACTGAGCTGTGCTGTTCCAAGAGTCACACTGCATGAATCACTTCCAATGTGAAAAGCTGACTTAGAGTCCACACAAACCCCGGAGCTTAACTCACCCTTATATTAATAGAGGCTGCTCTCGGGATTTGAATGATGTGCACCTGATGCTTTATTGTAAGCCAACCACAACTCCTGATTATTTGTTAATCTCATATGACCGTATCCAAGCCAAAACAGGTAGGAAGTATTGAGTGAAAGCCAGGAAGTGCTAGTTATCACCCACATGACCATCAGCATGGTGGGTGTCGGCTTACAGCCAAACCATGTTTGGACTTGGCGGCTGAAGCATCCGGGCTATGTGGATGTCCGGGGTCAGAGGGAGAGATAGAGACAATTGGATATAAACTGACAGACAGATACACAAACAAATAGACTAGTGTGCGCAAATAGAGGTGTGTAATGCAGCACAGATTTACAGCCAGAGGCACAGATCGCGCCTGAAAGCAGACACCTTTGTATATTCTCTAGGGCCGTGTGTTGGGGCACATGCAGACAGAGGGTAGCCAGGGTTCCCCAGACCAGCAGGCAGGCTGCCCGCCCCGCACAGGAAGCAAACAAGCAACACATACAATCCTCTAATGCTCTGCTAAAACTAAGAGGCAGGCCAGGACAGGCAGGAGGAGTAATCAAATAACTCTGAACATTTATTTTAGTTCATGACGGATTGTTAAATATTTTCATCTAAATACATGTTTACTATTCAAGCCTTTCACACCATTCTCACAGATTCTGAATTGACACGGTGCCATCTCCGAGCCACTCCATCACCTGCCCGGGAATCAAATCACTCTGAATGCTGAATGAATAATGATGAAAACAAATTTCCATTCTTTCATTGCAGTCCAGATTTCTGCCTGATGCTCTGATCCCAGTGTGCTGATACAGGCCACCCCGGGACATTGATTATATTTCGGCGGACATAAAAAGAGTGAGGGACAGCACATTGCTCAGTGTGTGGGTGGAGGAGAGGAGCAGTTCAATAAGGCAGAGTGGAGAGTGAGGATGGGGTTTCCCTTTGAAAACTAGGAGACACCATGCGGTGCACTATTGGGATCCTCCATCACAGATTGCAGTGTGAAGGGCCTTGTGGCTCCCTCACTCTTCTTCTCCTCTAATTGCTGAAATATCCAAGAATAAAATCTCCCAATCAACCATTTTCTCCCTGACCCTTATTTTCTGTCTTGTATCCTTATTCTCCTCCCGATTATAAGGGCTGATTTTACTAGACTTTTGTAGATTGAAGGTTATGGGTCTGTGCTGCTGCGGAAAGGTTCAGCCAGTGTAAATACAAAGGTCTGGCTGAGAATTTAGGTCACATTCACTACACATCATCTCTTACATATCAGCTCTAAAATAGCCAAACCATCTCCTTTACTAATCACACTGTCAACAGAGACAGATTTAGTGCTGGACAAGTCGCTTTTTCTTGCAGATATCTGCTGCTGACTGAAAAATAGGTTTTACTGTGTTCCTGTGCATTAGAAGGTGACAGGAGGGATAGCTGAGGTTAACACTCAACAAAATAGGACAAAAACTGAACCTGGAGTCCAGCCCAGCACTGAGATTTATGAGGTGACAATATTTTTTGAAAAAGGATACAGACAGCTCCTCAATCTGTAGCTAAACAGCTCAACTGAAGTCTTTTTTCTCCCCTTATCGTTCACATCTACTCTTCATCCCTAACACAACCCATTGTTTAAAGTGCTCTCAGTTTTTATGAACCATATATCTGGAACAAACTCCCAGAAAACTGCACCGCTGCCTCGGATTAAATCAAATTATCATTCATTTCTTACACTGCCCTGTAACTCTTGGTCTTGTTTAATTCTATTTTAACTTCTTCTTATTAAAAAATGTGCATTTATAATGTTTTGCTTTGCACTTTGTCTTTGATTTTAGTGTTTTATGCAAAGCACTTTCAAAAGTCTTGTTGCTGCATTTCAGCACTATATAAATAAACTTGCTTTGCCTTTTTATGAACATAAATGTCCTTGAAAAATGCATGCAGCATGGTTCATATGATGACCTATGAAATATGACCTGTTTTAAACATTTTAAGGTTATCAAGCGGAACTGCCTGGTTAGGTTTAGGCACAAAAACTGCTTGTTTCAGGAAATGAAAATTATGAAAAAAGAACAGACTTAGGGTTATAAAAACCTACTTCAAAACATAACTTTAAGGGGACATGGACACCGTCTCCTGTGTCAAAGTCTTGGGTTTGTTTCATCCGTCCACCAAAGCAACTCAAACCTGCGCTCAAGGGTAAAAACATTGGTAGGATATCTACAAATTGCAGTCCATTACTTTTGTAGGAAATCATAGACACCTTTCAGTGATTCATAGAATAACATGCTATTAGTCCAAATGTGCCCTACATCAGATATTTCCAGGCAACCTGTAAATGTTGTCTTTCTCTTCAACAGTTAAGGGCTCACAGGATCACTGAACCCCACCGTCCATTAAGTCTACTCAAAGCTTTACAATGATGCTTGAATAACCATAGAAATATGTTTTCAATGTAAAAGATATTGATACAAACCGAAGCTGACATAAACTGTTTTAAAAGCCTTTTCTCTGTTGCACCAAAGGCTTCTTTGTATTACAGCATAATGTGCAGCATGAACCTCTCTGCTTCCAGCTGAATGGTAAAAGTGCTCATGACATTTATGCTGCTCCCAGCTTCAGGCTGCTGATTGCAACATTACAGAATAAGTCCCTGCAGACTGGCTGACCGCGGGACACCAAACAACAAACCAACTATTATTTAATCTATGAATAAGTGTGCAATTGAACAGCTTGGGCTACATTCACAGGCTTCACACTGCTGCAATAATGCAGGACTCATTACAGTCCTTATTGTCCTAGTGTACTGCATGCGTGTCTCTGCTCGGTGTTATCCAATTTGGTATGGATGACTGGTTCTGCAGATAAGTTATGAATTGCAAAAGTTATAGGTGGCTCGAGACAGAAAAGTTATTGTGCTGCACTGAATCCTTGATGATAAATCTTTTCACCGCAAGAACATTTAGAGATTTGTCTTTCGCTGCGGACTCTTTCTGTCTTTCTCTTGATGTTCTCTATTTTGTCTCTGTGCACTTATTATTTCACTGCAGTCCTCTTTTCTCTCTCCTTTTCCATTACCTCCAACACTCTGCTCTGGGCCTTCCCCCTCCACTCCTCTCCTATTTTAGGTGGCTGCACCTGTCACTATCACATTCCCTCCTTCTGCTGACCAGCAGATACTTAGAGGTCTCACTCGGAGATACTTAGAAGTCGCACTGAGAGAAAGAGCAGGACTCTCTTGCTCGCAGGGAAGGCACTGAGCACAGTAAAACTAGATGATTAGATTCTACTTTGTTATTAGCTGAAAAGTTCTACTTCTGTTGGGCAAAAAAGCAAGTAAAAACATTCAACCCCACCCCTCAAAATAACGATTACGCTTGAGTTACTAAAGTGGGGAAATGAAAGGAATGATATGGCTCAGTGGGATATACATTATTGAATAAGGGTTGAAAATCTTGATAGCTACAATTTCAAAAGATCCATCAACTCTTTAAAGGTTGCTAAGAATAATAACTAATGAATATGTTTTTAGATGTTATTATTTTTGAGCTACCAGTTACTCTGGGATTAAACAGAAACTCTTTAAAGGTTGCTAAGAATAATAACTCATTCACAGAATGAAGACGTTTTTCTATGTTATTATTTTTGAGCTACCAGGCACTCTGTAGGATTAAACAGAAATTATTCACACATCAGAGTCTGTTGAACTTCATTGACACTTATTGTTCTGACAGCCCACACACACACACACACACACACACACACACACAGACACACTCAGGCATCATTTGCCTCCGGCTCAGCTAAACTGTTACAAACTACCACACATCAAACATTAAAGAGCCTCTGCCCTTTGGAAGACGATGAGTCTGGCAGACAGCAGCAATTCAAATGAAAACACTGGTTTAAATAACTTATTTTAACTGGTTTTTTCCCAAAGCACTTTCCTGACAAGCAGACCTGTTTAAAACAGATGTCTAATCCAAAAATTGAATGTGGGTGTTGAGCTGCAGAGAGATTTATTGTGCGAGCTTAATAGCCTGAGAAAATAGGATTGAAAAAACAGAAATATTTCAGCACAGATACAAGAAACGATCCACCAACGTACGTTCTCACCTCTAGACAGTTTACTTCAAACATCCCTAACGCTGCCTTTAAGTTCACATGCACACAAAGTTAAATGTCATAGTCTCATCTCATCCTTTGCTCAAACTTATTTAGTTAACACGACCATATTGTCTGATTTCTCCAGGCAGCTTTTGCAGTATAATCCAAATGATTACACCGTGGATCCAAAGCATTTTCCACTCTGGCAAAGCTCTGGTTGCAAACACATTCTGGAGAGATTTTGAGCATCTTGGAACAAAGCAGTCAGAGAGGAATGATGGAGTAAACACTGGGCATCTGGACTTGTTTGGATACAGAACGTTTTATGCTGTACGAGCTTCTAAAGGGCCTTAAAGAGGCACCATAGCAGTTGCTTCACAGTTACTACAAATCCAATTGCCTTTAGATCACTGCCAGTCATTGAAAACCATGCTGCTTTGATCAGGAAGTCAGTTTCCATTCATTTACGATTACTTTATGACACTTAATTAGTAGATTTGCCTTATTGTGATCCTTCACAATGATCCTTAAGTCAACATTGTGTCTGTCAAAGCGTCATTATGGTGAGAATTAAAGCTTTGCAGTATCAGGAAATGATAACGTAACTGACATGAATAACCAAAGTATAGTGTACACAAGATTAATGTATCCAAAAATCTAAAACTGTAATACATGTATAAAAAAATCTGAAGCATTAACTTCTTATGTATTTTAATTATTGTTGTTATTACTATTAAAACAAGGCCTGTACGTTTGGGAGAAAACGAACAAAATCACCCAATTTTTATTTTTAAACTACTCAATTTCTACAATCAAACACGTTGTCATCTTTGAGCAACACGGACCGGGACACAAGGACTCTTCAAAGGAAAGAAAAGATTCCTCTACCCTTCAGTTGTTGTGACAGAGCTAATTATTTAGTCTCTGACTGTGCACACACACACACACAGCGGTTTACATAACACTTGTGTCACTTTACAACACTTTGCTCCGGCAGGATCCCCTTCTCTCTCTCTGTCTGTTCCTGTCTCGTGCCTGAGAGCAGACCAGGCCACCTGTTTATTGTGTAAACTGCTGTGACCAAAGCAGGCAGACTAACAGGTGCTGTATCTGTATCTGTGTGTGTGTGTGTGTGTGGCTGTGT
>CAFUXE010000459.1:365908-389657 GCA_903364295.1 Serranus cabrilla
TGCTGCCACCCAGAATCTGCTGCTGCCGCCGTAGCTGATGATGTACGCACTGTGTGTTCGTGTGTATGTGTACTAATAGACACCGCAGTAACCAAATAAAATATGCAGCATAATGTCATTTCAACTGCAGGAATAGAAATCATCATCCCAAAGAAGGAGAGACGTGATGAAAGGTGAGGTAAACATTTCTGCAGATATTAGTTAGGATAAGCAGTGAAGGCAGCGGTGTAGAGGAGAGACAACACTTTGTGGTAACATATCACATCACTTTGTTGATGCAAAAAAAAAAACTAATTATGTGTTTTTACTTCCTCACAGCCAAAGCACTCTGCTGTCTTATTTGAGTGTCTTCCAAGCTCTTGCCTTACAGAGTGGTAAAGAGTCAATTGCACAATTTACTTGTTTTTGTCAAAACAGAATAAAAAATTAAATAAATTATTGATGAATAACCATGTATTTTACAGCAGATGCCTGCATGTTCCACTATTTCAATCCTCCTTGTTTACCATTTTTTAAACACTTCCATGCTTCCCAAAATAACCCTTATTCCCTCAGGCAAAGTCTGCAGAATTGTGGAATTACATAAAGTGTGCATAAAGGGCTCACAATGTCCTGGCTACCAGGATTCAATCCTAGAAAGCACTGACTGAAAAGTCACTGCTGGAGCACCTGAATCTTTAAGACACGTACCAACCACAACTTCCCCGGCACCTCTGTTCCATTTGTTTTCTGTATCTCTACTGTCACTGACTGAACCAGCCTCAAAAACAGACACAATTTAAATCCCCTTAAACCTTCAAATCCTGCACAGACCACTCAACAACAACCATCAACCTGGGCAGCAATGAATTGTCCATCTGCGAGCTGCAAGATGTCTCGAGCTGAATGTTGCTGAAACAGAAAGATGTCTAGGTTGTTTGCACTACATTTCAAAGACTTTACTTCAGTGTACTTTATGTGTGTGGGGACCTGGAAGACATAGAAATAGAGTTGTTTTAAAGTTGGTAAAACATTGGTTGTATGTAACCTTGACATCTAAAGAAACATTTGTCTTTCAAACAATCTAGCCTGGTTTTAAGCGGGACATGTGGCCACCTTTTAACCTGTCAATCACCAAGTCAGTGCTTCCTGCAGACATGCTGCCTGTACAGTCCTGACAAAAGCTACTGTGGAGGCTGCAGGCCTGCATTTGTCACAGATGACAGTCACAACAATGAACAAGATCTCTTCTCACTTGACACTCACAGAGACACACACATACACACACACCCACAGCTACACACACCGCGTCTCCCAATGGATGCTGGCAAGTAGGACACTGACTCCTCTGGTTTCTCCCTCCAGAGTGTGTGCACTTATAGTGACACACTATAAAAAGAAACTGCTGCTATAGACTGGAACTTGAATACCCCTTCAAACTCACTCGCCTGTGTGATTCACACTGCAAATGTGGCATGGTGAAACAGTGACACAGCTTTTACCGTCACCAGCAGAGAAACGGCACCATTGTATGAACTCTGGGTTACCTGACGATGACTCTCATGTGTTTATAGTGCAAGTGAGACGTTTCAGCAGCCTTTCTGTTACTGAATAAGAGAAAAGGTGAATCTACTGGGGATTGCAAGCTCAACCAATCTCCTGACAGTAAATGTGGGGGCTGAAGTGCTTGCAGGGAGTTTTTTAGGGAGGAGGATGAATAACCAGATACCTGAAGTTCAACATTCACTTTGTCTGAGTGGAAAGAGATGTTACCGGCTACTGTACAGGAGGTGGGCCGGCCGAGCCCTCCCAGCTAGACTGTACAGCTACTCAAGCCACACTTAGCGTTGTATGAGTCACAGGCCTGGGCCGTATTGGAATAACACAATCAAACTCAGAATAGAATAGAGCAGCACTGTTGAGTAATCTGCGTGTGGCCTTTTGTGATGTGAAAACAATCACTTGAGATGTGCTGAAGGAGACCATAATGTATCACATTCCCCCCCATCTGTCACACTGAAAAGGATTCAGCATTTAAAGGATCTAATCTCCTCGTCCTTTCTTCTTTTACTATTGAAAAAAAAATCCCATGAGGAAAAAAAAAACACTAAATGCAGTGAGACTACATTGCCTTACTCACAAACTCACACTCCTACATCTTTTTTATCTTGTTTGGAGGATTCCCAAAAGGGAGGGAAACGGAGCAAAGGATAAAAACGAAAGGACTGACAGGATTACACTGCTGCTTCCTCAAATAGACAACAATAGCTTTCTCAAACGGCAGGAACACCTACATACTCATAATTACTTTGACAGGGGGAGGTGGGCAAGCCCAAGGAAAATACTGGAGAGTTTTTTTTGTTTGTTCAATCTTTTACTAAGAGCCTGGTGAGGGAGTGCACAGATTTTTGATCTTTTACAAACTGTGGTTCATTGTGTCTTATTATCAATTGCTTAGCTCATAAGAATGGCAAATTAAACCTTTTAGACATGAAACGAGAGAGAAATAATAAAGAGCAGGTGCATGTGAAGAATTCTACATTACTGTGGAATCATGGCTACTTACATAAGTTAGCCTAACTTATAAAAACACCCAAGATGGCATTTCTGATGTGCAATTTGAATGTCTAAGGCTGCACAATCATCACAATATAGACTATAATAAATGTGTCAAAATACCACTCTGAATAAAGTTTCTGGAGCATCAGAGATGTTCAGGATACAGAAACATATTTTACAGACCTGTGTTTGGTAGAGATCACACCATGATCATTTAAATATATTTTTCAATGTAAATTAGAGAAATTATGCAAAAAAAAATATTATTCCTTAATAAGTAGTTTTTGTTGCTGTTGTTCAGCCCTAGTTTCCAGTGATTCTCTGTAAAAACACATTTATTCTGTCAGCATTTTTTACATGGTCACCCTTCCTGTTTGCTATGGTATCATAGGTCAGACCACTGTTAAAGTTTTGAAAAGCTTCCCAAAAACGCAATTCCGTAATCTCAGAACTAACACAGATAACACCTTCTCTATGCAGTGTATAAACAGCGAAGCCCCAAACTTTTCCACAGTAAAAACATCTTAAACATCATAATTCCTCATTACCCTGAACACCATAAGGCCAGTAAGAACACTGTGCTCATTTTGGAACATCATTTTGGGAACACAAAACTATATTTTTTGGGCTATTATTGTCACAAGTTGTGTATATTTGTATGTGTTGTCTTCATTGGTCGTTTTACTAGTGTAATGAAAAGTGCTTACAAGTAACAGAAATGTTTGGTATCCTTCTCCAGACACAGCGGAGAAGGTGAATGTAATGACTTCTAAACGTAAATGAAGGACTGAGCTCCACCCTGCTGAGTCTTGGCACACAGGCTGTGAACACCAATGACAGCTTATGTAACTATAAAAAGATTACATCAGGTAAATATATGACCACAGTCTGCTGGCCCAGCTGGTCCAGGTGAGGTAAGACCTCCTCTGTGCGCCCACTCCACTTCCATCACACCTCCCACTTCCAATATAACCCAGGGAAAAACCCCAGCAGAGAGAAACAGCTGACTCACACAATGCCTCCCATCACTGGACTCTAATTAAAAGACTGATAACACAGACCGTTCGGTGGATGCTTTAATCCAAAGATTCTCACAGCACCACGAGCACTTACATTTTTAGCCCTGGTGGGGATTGAACCCCTGACCCCGACAGTGTTAGTGTCAAAGATAAAACCCATTGAAGTACACAAGACATTAATAATTCACATACAGCTGCATTGTTTTTCCTTTTGAAGTGTTGGGGTGTAATAGTCTCATCCTAACCGAGCCTCTTGCACCAAAGGACAAACCCACTGAAGGCATTTAAAGTGTTTGGCCTGTGTGTGTCACAACACATTTCCCACTTTCTGAAGGGAAGAAGAAAAGCCCTGTTTATAGTTTCGTAACAGAAGCAACAGCTGTGTTGCTCTGTAATGCCGTCTTGTGGATATTGTGAGCTGACTCCACAAGCTTGACAGGAATCCCGCCCATCAATGCAATTTGCTTCTGCATGCCGCTGCCTGGTCTCTTCTGTACTGGAACTATTTTTTCACAGCTAACTAGATTCAAGTGGCACTGAGGTAAACATCGTAGCAACTGTAGCGTTAAAGCAGAGCTCCACTTTAACAGAAACACATTTCACTGTGAAGGTTTTGTTAACTCTTCACAAAGACAAACTAAGTGAGCACAGATGAGTCTCCTCTTTCAGGATGTTTCTCATGTAACTCTTGGTATAAACAGAGCCTGGCAGTAATATTAATGGAAGAGTTTTCTCTGATGCAATGAATACAACTAGAACAGTCAAAATTTCTTCATCATTCTTAAATGGTATTCTGATATCATTTTGCTTTGAAACATATTTTCCAGCTAACTTAAGGTCTTCCATGTGATTATGTCCTAATTACTTTTTGAGCTCCAAAAGGCTGCAAGTTAAATGTTCAAGTGCATGAAAAATTCTATATTCAGACAAATATATTTGAGTATTAATCACAGCTGATGCATGCTTACAGAATCTATCCCTAACTTTGCAAACCCATTTCAACAAATCAGCAGTTTTGGGTCATTTTTTGGGGTCCTCCCCCTTTGTGGATGTCTCTCCACTGTGACTGTGTGTTGGCTTCTCCAAGGAAGACGAGCAGCTTTTGGCCAGCTGTCCCCTGCAGGCACTGGGTAGCTTGTTGCTCTGCCTCCTCACCCTGCACTGACAGGCTCTACTTTCCTCAGATAAAAATAGATAACGATGCTAACAGATGCACCAGCCCCTGTCTATCTATCTGGGCTCACACACACACACACGTACACACTCATACACAGTTACCCACCTATTCTTAAGCCCAGAACATTCTGGACGCAATTTAAAAGAGATTAGGCGAGACAATGATCGGTGCATTCTGAAAAGATTAAACTATGATCATGTAATGTAGGTTAGATTTCCAAGCTCACACAAGATTAAAGAAATCAATTACCAAGTTTAAAGAGAGCAACTAATAAGCGGGTCATGGCACATTCAGGGCACCGCAAAAATAGTCAACTATATACAGAAGCGGGGCTTGGCTCCGAGAACTGCAACTGCAGATTTGACTTAAATATCCAATGCCAGAAAAGCAAAAGTGATACAAGTGAAGTGAAACCAGATGACACTGACAGAGCAATGAAGTTGATGCTAGAAGATCAGTAGTTGACTCATGTAGGGAACACATTAACTGCTTCTCTTCTGCAATAAAAGCTCTCCTCACTGTTCTCATAACCCCTCGTCTCCAACAACTCCTGTCCAGCAGCCGGTGCAGGTTTCCCAAAAAGGAAAGTAAGCAGGACTCACCGTTCGCAGGAACTGAATCTCCTCCTCTCCCTCTCCCCCTTCTGCCATCCTTCGCCGAGGGTTATTCGCAGCTCCTCGGGAGAAAAGACAAAATCCTTCTGTTCAGGATTTGGATTTTTTATCTCCTTTGCTTCGTCCCTCCCTCTCGCACTCCACGTTGCACCTCTCTACTTCCTCTCTTATTGCCGTACCCCTCTCTCTCTCTCACACACACACACTCTCAGTGTCTCTTGCTCTCAGTGCTAGTGTGTGTGGGTGTGCTGGAGGACAGCATGGGTCCTGTGGCTCTCACGGTGTTGTGAGAGAGAGTGACGGGAGGCGAGGCTCTCCCCGGCTTCTCTCTCCTCTCCACTTGCATCCCCCAACCGCAGATGAGGGAGGGAGGGGAGGGAGGGAGGGGAGGGAGGGGCAGGCACCTTGTTACACATTTACACGACTCCCATCCCACCGTGCCGCCATGTTTGTAGAAGTGGGCCACTCCTTCACACAGGCTGACCCCCTCCAACACACACAGCTCCCTGCCCTCCCTCCACATGTCTGAGGCTATAAAAGGAAAGGGGGGTGAGGACTAGCCTTTGGGGAGTGTGCAGTAGGAAGAACAGAGGCACACACACAAACACACACCTTAAACTCTTCAAAGTGAACAAGTCAGCTGCACTGTACAAAAAACATTTCAGAATTAGGTGCGTTGACTCCGTGTTAGCTGCTCTGCACCCAAAGGGAAGATATTTGGGACAAATAAACATCTGTGTCAGCTGATGGAGCTCTATCAGCTTCATGTTATGATGTGCATTTTCTCATAATGTTAGAAATATGAAGTGTAGATAAATAATTCAATATTTGTGACATCACATCAGACCATTAAAGCTAAAGTTAGAGAAAAATCTATATCTGATAATCTGCTTGATTAGGACTGTATTGGTGTGGTTAGATCAGGTTTGTTTGGTAGTGACGAACATCTAATTGTGCTGTAGAATTCTCGGGCTGCCCCTTCTCAGTGGATTCAAGTCAGTTAATAGAGCTTTCATCATTCTGAATTACCTATTTCAAGAGCACATCTCTGGTAAACACAAGATTTAAAGTGGTGCTTTGTGGAGAAACTCCAGATCTGTCGATTAAATCTACTTACTAATTAGGAGACAAAATCTTATGAGTATTTAAGTCTAATTTCTTTAATTGAGGACATCCCTGAAAAGATTGATTAGCCAGTGTGCAGTACACAGAAATTCTTGCCATCACTATTTTTTCCTAATACAGAAATTATAGTGAATATTTGAATAATTTAACATGATGAAAGCTGCAGAACTTTGCATTAAAAGCAGCAAATGTCAGATATTTTTGCCTGATATGTGACCTAAAAAGTCAACTGAAAATTAAAATGGTTGTTAATTAATTCTCGGTTCAATCATAATTTGAGCTCAGTTTACAGTTATTATTCGTTGTGTTTCACCTTACAGCTTGCCACATTCAGTGCAGTGCAAACCACTGATGCTTTCTTGCAGTCGAATCAATATCAGGATGAGACGCTCTGACATTATATCAGGCTTTTAATTAGCTTTGTGCTCTTTCACACTTTCCCATAATATTTTAGATTTTATGCTTCAGTGTTAAAGTAGCAAAGGTCTTTAGCTGCACTAAGAACAGTAATTACCCTATTATTATTTTTTACTTCCCAGTCGATTAACTGTAGCAATATCCCCGTCAACAGTCCCTGGACTTTTTGTAGTCATGCAGGAAAAATCCTTGCAGTGATTTAAAAGGGATGAACCTGTCCTGTGTCTTAACGACTGGGCACAACTCCAAAAAGGTCATTAAGCTGAGACATTAAGGTGGCATAAAGAAATTATCCTTATGCTCCTTTTTAACTTTATTTTCATGCAACAATGTCAGCAGAGCAAATATGGGGTAGAAAATGTATTTAATCTTAGTAACTGATTACTTGTAGATATCATTTATCAAGCCAAAATGCCTACAACATTTACTGACGGCAGCTTTTCATATGTGAAGATTTGCTGCTCATCTCCGTTATATATTAGTGCAAATTCAATATATTTGGGGACTAGACTGTTGGTCGGACATAAGCAATTTCAACATCACCTTGGGGAAAGAAAATTGTGATGGACATTTTCAGTATATTCTGTCATTTTATAGACCAAACATCCAATTTAATTTAACAAAATATTAAATGATGCACATCCAGCTTTCCAGTCAGTCTCCTTGCCTCCAGGTCTTATTAAAGTCTTATTTTGGCACTGAAAAGATCTACCTTGTCAGAAAAATTGCAAATAGATTATGATAACACAATGTACCAGAAAATAATCTCTGCAGAGTAAAACAAAAAGACATCTTCTGTCAATCTGATCAGCTCTGTCTGGACAGCCTGTACCCCTGGGGGAAACCGTGGATTTGCATGAGTGTCAGAGGCACACCCCTCTTGGTCATACCAGGCAGCAGGGATGCACCAGACAGAAAAGCTGGAAGTCTGAGCGGAAAAAAGCGCATCACACAGAAACGGTGACCATCCTCGATTACAGTGCACTCACACACACATTCACACACAACCTTACCTGCTCAGTCTCCATCTGGCATCCTTCAGCATGCTCTCCTTCTCGCCCATCTCCCGCTGCAACAGCAGCTGGCAGCGGATAAAGATGTTTTGGGACGCTGCTCGCCGGGATACAACTCCGTCCAGGCAGCGGGTGAAACGGACAGGAGGAGGAGAGGAGGAGGCGGAGGAGGTGACACGCAACTGAAGCAGAAGTAACTTGAATTCTGGGAGTATGAGTCCCGATTCAGAAGTAACCCGCTGTTGCCTGTTTTTTTGCCAACTCACGAATCAGCCTCCATGTGCGTGCAGTTGCGTCGCTGCGCCTGAAGGTGGCGACATTGTAAAGAGAATTGAACTGCAATATCTGTACAATTATACTCAATTCTGACTTCAAAATTATCACTGAGTTTTAAACAGTCACGGTAGCATCCTGATTTGACAAAGTAAGCCTGTGATGATGGGGTGATGCAATAATTATACTGATGAATTATTGAAATGTCAATAAAACTAAGGCAGAGGAAAAAAATATATCTACACTGGAACGTAACGTAACGTAACGCTAACGGCAAAACAGGCAAGCTAGTTAACGTTGCTACCACCGACAGAAAGTTAACGTACTTTACACATAACAAAATTATTTACATTTTTTTTTTTACAAAAACATAAAGATGGCGTAGTTAACTGTCACCTCTCCAATGCCAATGTCTTAATTTAACAGAAAACCCTATGAGCATCATACATTACCGTTACTTTTACTTTCCGTTACCTTCAACTTGACACTTCCGTTTCTACAAGAAATAACAAAATAAAAGCCCAAAAAGCACTTTATACACAAACTAATATGGGGGGTTTCCAAGACTCACAGAGGTAATTTAAAAGCTAAAATGTAATTATTGTGTTGAAGAATAAAAATTAGGGCCTTTCCACTTCCAGAGCGTGTGTCAAATGTCTTTAGATTTAACAGCTGAGCTGATTGCAACTCTTCCTGTTTTACAGAACTATTGCTCAAGATTACAGTAATATTACCAAATTGCCAGGAAATAGCATACATTTTTTTTCTTCTTCTGTGACATTTTCTTGTTCCCTGTTTAAGTCAATGATCTGCTTTCTAATGCAAACCCAAGTTCATTTTTAGGTGTTTTTAGACTGGGCGTGCAGTGACTGCAGGATTCCTGCTTGATGCATCTTTCCCTGCTTTTGAATGCCATATCGCCCACTCTCTCTGCCAGCCAGCCAGCTTCCTGCAGCAAAGAAGCCACCTCTGCAGACTTGGGGACATTAATGTCCCCTGTTTGGTCGCCTCTTCCTCTTGGTGTGTTAAAACAAGGATGCCTTTGAGTCTCCCTGTCCAGCTGCACAGCCACATTCACAAGCACAAACACTACCTCCCTGTGTAATCACTTGCTACCCTGAGAAATGACAGAGGGAGTTAAAAAAAAAAAAAAAGAAGAAGAAAAAGAAAAGGAAAAAATCAGGGTGATAGACGTGACTTGAGGGACACTGGAGACCCTGGATGAACAAATCTACAAGGGCGACGTGTGTCAGGATTCAACAATGTTATCAGACATCTAATGATTTCTTTTCAGGAACTGATTCCTTTGCCAAGTTCAGGCGATGCCCCAGAAAACTGCATCAAAAAGTGACATTGAGGCGTGGCCTATTTTTTTTCTGTCTAGATGCTCTGAAAAAAGAACCGCAGATGTCGCTTCCTGGAGTACACTGATGGTGCTCAGATGATTGCTCATCACTATCTCCCTCTAACTCTCCTCCTCCTTCCTCTATGGGTACTGCATTTGTGTTCACCATTCTCTCTCTCTCTCCTCTCCCCTCCCCCTTGGGTACACACACACACATACACACAACACACACACACAGAAACTGATGTGAGTTCCCCTATCTGTCAGAGCCAGTTCCTCCATTTAAGATGCTGACTTGTTTATGTTCAAGGGACAACTGAATGACTTTTGTTAGCTCTTGCACTTTACTTTGAAGCTTGTTTCAGGCTTTTTCTTTTAGCATGTCTGCCTTGTTGCAGGCGAGGGGAGCATGAAGGCTGTTTTGTCGCTGATTTGTGGTTGATAGATAACTTGAGATAGCAGACAGAGGGAGGGAGGTTGACTGACACACAGAGTGGTTTGATAAGCGGGGTTTAGGCGTGGAGTTTAGTCTAGTTGATGACTGGTAGAAGGGCAGCCCTCAGCCCCAGCAGCTCTCCGTCCTGTGCCCGCGCTTGCTGTCCTGGGTGCATAAACACATAGAGGACACAGAGGAGGAGGAGGAGGAGCAGGGTCAACTATGGAGCTGTAGGGACACGCTCAGATGCCCGAGCGGATCACCAGTGGAGGAGGAGTGCCGCTGAGGAGAAGAGCTCTGCAATGAACAAGACCAAGAGGTAATTAAAAAGAAGAGAGTGAACCAAAACTGAGAGTCTGGTGCACTCAGGCACACTTGCAGCTCAGTTTCTTAACAAGTGTAAGTCTAAGTATGTGTCAGCAAGTGGTTTGCAGCAGAGATGTGTGAACCTTGAGGTTATGAGATGCAGTGTGGTTTGTGCAAAGGCTCTTGACAAGTGAAATGAGGACAATAAGTTTTATTTTCTGCATGGTGTGCGTGTGTGTGTGTGTATGTCTGTCTGTGTGAGTGTTTTCTGCCACTTATTTGAAACAAGACAGCATGCAATGGAGAAAGAGAGGCTTTGTATAAAAGACAGACAAACATACACACGGTCACAGCTAATGTGTTTGACCTGCATATCAGTGAAGAATATCAACATCTTAAATTTTTGTGTGTACTGCACACAAGGGAGCTCTGATATTCAACAGTTGCCTGTTGAGCGCTGCCTGCTCACCTTTCCATGGAACTGGGTTTTCTGCTTTATTCTGTCCATGTTATCTGCATTTACATGTCAGTTCACTGATGGTTTTGCATTAGATCTTAGATACTGATGAGAAACTGCATATTTAGTAGCCTGTGTTTTCAGTGGTATTTTTTTTACTGCTGTAGTTGTGACCTCAGCTCTTATCAGATTGCCTGGAATTAAAGGGTTGGGTGTTGAGTGTTAAGGTAGTCAGATGTGTGGTATGTGTGTCTGACCCACCTGAGTTTAAGGTGGACTGACTAAGTGGCCACATCACTGTGCTTCCCCTTCAGTGGGGAGGTTATCTCACTGCTTTTTACAATTGGTAACCAAATTTCTCAACACCAAGTTCAGTTTTTCAAAACTCTTCACACAGTCAGCACAACAGAAGTCAACGTGGACTAAACTGTGGGTCACTTTTCACTGCTTTGACACAAAATGCATCCAGTGAACATAACTTTCTAAATCGACTCAAACAAAACTGTATTTAGGCTCAATTTTGCATGTTTATATACTATTATAAAACTGCTAATTGTACATTCAAAACAATAAGAAACATTAAATGACCAACAAATGTAATAAATAAAAGTTAAAAATAACAAATCCCCAAATACACTGAGCACTTAGTCCTGGATGACCTTTATGAAAGACTTGTGTTAATGAAAGGGGGCAAGTGAGGAAGAATCTATTACGTTTAATTGTCTCACTATCCAGAGTAGTTTACAGCTCATCCAAGGATGGTGTCCTTCCACATAACTCAACCCACCAGAGGATTGATTTTCCTCATAAGGACAGAAAGTTTATGATCACTACCAGCCTCTTAATCAGACGTCCCCACTGGACGCTCTGAGTGCTGGATTTCTGGACATATCTGCAGAAGATTGCCAGGGATGGATCAGGCGAAGACTGAAGACAGGAGGAAAAGGAGGTGTGGAAGGTCTTCCTAAAACACCATCAGCGATATGATGGACCCAGACCCATTCATTTATACTAAAGAAAGAGACTACTTACGGCTTCGTCCTCATTTTCATTCACACAAGGATTCACTATCAAGTTTCGGCAGTGAAGTATTTCCATGGATGCTCTGGTAAATATAGAGGGGGAAAGGTGAATGCAAATGCCCAAACAGTACATCCTATTGTGTTCAAATTTGCATGGAGTCCAACACACGCTGACTCTATTTACCAACAGCTGACCAGGCTCGTTACACAGAAAAAGATCCCACTGGCTGCTGTGCTGCGGTGTGTGTTACCTGCTCAGCACTCTGGGGGAAATTCCCTCACAGACGTCATGACATCAATAACATTTCCCCATCAGCACTTCTGTTTGTAGTAGTGTGCGTGTCTCCTTGTATCTGACAGACTGAGCTGGATTCATTCTGAGTCAAAGACAGAGATGACGAGTTGTAAAGGGCACGGAGATAAGAAAGCCATTGATCAGAAGTCAATGTATGACAGCAAATTCATCATTTTAAGTTTTTGCTAAGATATTAGCAGCATATGAAGTGAGAAGACTGAGGGAATAAATTTTTACCAACCGTGTTATGATATCTTGCCGGGATGTTAATGTCATAATGCTCCAAAAATAAATTGAACACCAGAAAATCTGACAAGGCCTTTTTAAGAGGAGTCACTTGGCCTATGACCTCAAGATATCTGAAATAAAAATAGGCTCTATGGGAACCCACAAGTCTCCCCTTTACCTTTATACCAGTCCTAGATACTGGTCCTTTTAAACTTACATTTCTTAAAAATCTGCTAAAAACCACTTTAAGGAGCTTATGAAAACAACACGCATTAAGCGCCTTAATCCTTTTTGACATTGTTTACTGGTTGGCTTATTCTCACAGCTAACAGAGAGGTCAAGTGAAATCTATATTATTTATAAAAACTCTAAATCACAAATTACGAATAAGCCTTACAAGGCTACAGTCTTGGCAGAAAACAACAAGCAGAGGGTGTACGGAGAGAGACACATTTTAAACTTTGAGTTCATCTTAAGGGGAAAGAAAATCACAACATGTGATGAGAGATACAAGAGTGTAATAGTTGGCTGAGCTTTAGATAAAATGAACCCAATCACCTCCATGTGTTGTGAGGCATACTCACGGTGGTACATGCTGTGCTGTTTAGTGTTATTGTTTTGAATTCAGTCGCCAGTCGGTGTAATGAGGCAAAGAGGAGGAGGAGGAGGAGGAGGAGGAGGAGGCCCCGCCGGGTTTCCTAACCAGCCGCCTGGAGCTGGACTATCAGATGGAGTTGTCACTGACATCCCACCCCCATCAGGGTTTCTGAATCCAGGCATGGCTGAGGGGGACCTGTGTGGTGTGATAACCGTGACGGGCTGGATGAAACAGCACGTACAGGCAGGAGAGCAGCTTGTGGTATAAATAGATAAGTGAATGTCACCACATACGCCTGTATGAAATTGTGCATCCATGAGTGTCGATCCATGTGTTGTACCTAAAGCAAACGATTAAGTGTGACCGATGTGAGTGTGGATGCATGTGTATGTTCAGTTATGCATTGTAAGTGTGTGTCTGAGAGTGTGAGTGGGCTGGGGAAATGAGCCACACACACACACACACACACACACACACACACACACACACACACACACATGGTTAACAGAAGGGGATGCAGGTCTGGTCATTCAGGGAACTTGTCGCCAGTTCTCTGAACTCTGTTTCCTGGTAATATCGTGACATTAGCTGCAGTATAGAGGCCGACAGTTTCACAGCGTTACACGGCACAAACTGTTTCTATAGATACAGGAGGACAAAAACACTCAAGCACAACACTTAAAAATGTTACCACATTTTCAAAAAGGAGGCACATACAATTATTAGGTTGCACTTAAACGTTAGTTCCATTTCATTTGTGGATGAAATGTTTTCCCACAACTCTCAAACTGCAAAAATACCAGTTTAAATGAAAAGTGTTGCTCCCTGACCTTCATGTTGAAATTTCTTTTGCACCTCTGATGACATTTAACATCAGTCCATCTTCAATGCAGGGTAAAACCATCAAGCGGATCCCTGTTGGGTTGTCAAAAAATGATATGGAAATGAATAACATTCTTCGATGGTGTGCACAGATTATCATTTTATTTATTTTTTTTACATTTTAGTAATGGTTGTCTATGACTCTAATTACATTAGTTTACAACACTGAATGTATAAAGAATTCATATATTTATAGATTAACAATAATTGTTACTCAGCAGCCACACAAGCCTGCAAACATGTGGCCCATGTCTTCCATGCTGTCATACATTTGCTGAGCAGACCTTTGTCTCCTCCATCCTGTAAATAACTTTGCAGTAAATAATACTTTCTGCCACAGTGTATATGCCACAATGGTTGCAGATCTTTTGTGAGTACATACACGTGCTAAAGCTAACTGGTTTCATGAGGAAACACGTAAGAATTACAATGGCAAGCCAATATTGCTCTCGACGTGACATATCTGTAGACCTCAAATGTTGCGTAATGTTGTACTTTTCTCAGACTGACTACAGATTTTTAGGGGATGCTGTAACTACTGCTAAAAAGCATGCATTAATACCACACAGGCCAGAGGCTGTTTAGCATTCGAAATGGTTATCTGCAATTTAAAACCACTTAAAAATCATACTCATGATACCATTACAAATTTTAGAGAGGAAAAATCCACAGATACCTGATATGGCAGTGAAAATGTGGAAAATAGTCCTTATCTATATGGATTGTGCACCAATACAACAATGCAAACAAACTGTCAACCACTTCTCGAAAGTATAGCAGAGAAAATTAAGTATAAAAAATAAAACATCAGCGCTGTATTTTCAATATCAGTCAATTACTCACCATTATAATAAAAACATAAATACATTTTAAAAAATCAGCATTTTGTGTTTAAAAATAATAATTTCAAACAGACGGATCAGAAACCTTGAATAAAAAGCTTTAAAAAAATTGAATACACCTGTCTGTAACAGGTTTTAATCTTCAATCCTTCAATGCAGTACACTACTACTAACTTATTTAGTGCGTTATAGTTCCACAAAATAAAATTTGTAAATAAAGTTTCAAACATAGACTGTATAAATAGTTCCCAATCTTGCACGGCCGTTAAGCACTTACTGGAAGCTGTGTAGATCCGTTGGTGTCAGTCAGCTGTGCACATCAGGCGTTTTGGCGATTGAGACTGAGAAAAAAATACCATGTACTTTAAATTTGTATATTTCTGTGTTTGCCATATCCATCGCGACCGCCGAACCCTCTTCACCCGCCATTATCACAGGCTTAAAATACGTTAGCGGTGGCCGCGCCCTTTCCGCTACGTAGAGACACAAATATGGCGGATGGTGAGAAGGTGAGAAGTGCCCATAGTTCCAAACTTTCTAACCGTTATGAAGGCCACATCCGGGTACTTACAGTATTGGACTTAACTACAATTATTCCCATTTTATGTAACTATATACTTCTACTCCACTACAATTTGAGGCAAATATTGAACTTCACTCCACTACATTTAGCCGGCAGCTTTAGTTATTTTTCAGGTCAAAATTTAACAAAAAACATGATACATTTAAAGTGATTAGACCTTTTTTTTATTCAAACCTCATAACATTTAGTAGGTGTAGTTAGAATTAGACTTACTTTGAGAAAATAGGGAGAGAAAACATGAGGGTTAGGGTTGTGGGTCTATTCTGCATATTGAGTACTTTTACTTTTGATACTTTTGTCATTTTGATGCTGATACTTTTGTACTTTTACTTAAGTAAGTTTTGAATGCAGGAATTTAACTTGTTGTGAAGTAATAATAATAATAATAATTAAACATTTTATTTATAGAGTGCTTTTCAGAGTACTCAAAGACACTTTACAAGTAAAATAACACACAATAACAAATTTAGAAAAAACGTTGTAACACATTTAAAATGTATAAACTAGTTAAATATTTAAAACATTTCATCACAAGAATATTTTACTTAAGTAATAGTAATTTTACTTAAGTAAAACACTTAAAACAAGTGTAAGTACACATATTTGGTCAGCCTGTGAGCTATTTGACTAATAATAAACGTTTTCTGGCCGTGCAGCCTTACTTAAAGAAACACTTGACGCTGTGCAGTTTGCAGTTGTTCTGCCGGTGCATGAAGGTTCAGGCAGCTGCAGCGCTGTCGAACTGCTTATCAGATTGAAGGAGATGTGTTTCCTCAGATGATGACCTGCTACCTGCTCCCTCAACACACACTGCTCTACTTATTTCTAGGCTACTTATACTCTCTGTCTGTCTCTGTCTTCTCTCTCAGGAAACCCAGTGGAGAGGGTAGGAAGCTGGTCCAGCGGAGGAGGAATACATGCCCCAGTCCTCAGGACATCACCCGGGCCCTGCAGAGCCCCAGCTCTGCTCCCAGTGCCAGCGCTGCCAGCCTGGATGAGCTCATTCAGCGCTGCCTGAACTGCTTCGGTCAGTCTCTGTCCCTACGTGTTTGCATGCGTTCCCAAAGTTTGTCATGTGCCTTTACTCCTCATCACAACCAGGTTATATAAATGAGGGATGAGAGGGAGAGCAAGGGGGGAATCCAGGGTGAGAGGGAGAGACAGGGAGGGAGACAAAGCAGTCTCATACAATCAAGCTTTGTTCTGTTGGGCTGCAGATGCCAACTAGCTATTCCCATGCACTGTTAAACTATACAACCCTCCCTCTTCTCTGCCCTTTCTTTCACTGGCCTCACTCTCTTCATCGGTCAGTTCGTCCAAATCAAAGCACGTCTGGATACATCTAGTGGCTTCCAGCACACAGATAGTTATGTTTAATTTAAGAGATTAAGTTGAGAGCTATCCACTGCTGAGAGTCCTGCTGCCACTTATGGAAACCCATTTAAAAAAAGGATCCTATACGTCAGACTTTCCCAAAAATATTGACTTAGTTTCAACATAATGTGGCTTTTGAGAAAGTTTAAATTATGTTGAGATACTAAGCCATTGTCTTGACAAAGTTTCTCATTATAAGGAGCTACGTTTTCTTCTTCTTCTGCAGTAATAGAGATGAATGGGACTTCTTTTGTGGGGCTCAAAGATTTAAAAGTGACCTTTTGAAAAAATTTACTGCAAGATGTCAGCATTTTAATGTGGATTATCACTTTTTTGGAGAGGTCAATGGTTTAATAATAATAAAAAAACAATTTGTGATACATACACTCAATTAAACCCCCTTTTACCAACAACCTTAAACAACCCAGCTAGGGAGACATTAACTAACACACTAAGTTGCACTCTTTATGTCCCATTATGATATTATGTATGATGAAAGTTAAGTACCTGAGTCACATTTGTCTCAATCCTTTTTTTCTGTAGTTGCTTATTTCTACTTTCACGCCATAGTTGGATGTATCTCATACATTAAGCGAAAGGCAGGAACACAACAGGTTATCACTTAATCACAAGGTTAACACAGACAGACGCTCACACCTGCAGGGAAAAACACACTCAAGTATAACTGGCTGGAATGAACTGAGCTGAACTGCTTGACCACTAACCCCCAGTCCAGCCCATTTTATTGTTGTTGTTGCTTGAACATCACTAATCCTGTGCTGCTGTGTTTTGTTTGCAGATTCAGAAGGAAAGCTTTCCAGCCCCAGAGGGTCCCAGCTGGTCCACATGACCCTGATGATGCACAGTTGGGTTGTGCCATCTCAGATGTTCGCCCAGAAACTTCTCACCCTATATCCTCCACTGTCGCTCAGGGCAGGACTCCGGTCCCACTGGTGCACCGCTCCTGATCACATGTCCACACTCATTAATCAGATCAGGAAACAGGCCTGGCTTTGTTGTGCAGATTTAGTATATATCCCTGCTGGTGTTATGTTGTTTCAAAGCTGCACAGTGTTTTTAGATCCTTGACTCCTTCTCACCTATAAGGATTGTCCCTCGGACAGGAGGGGACTGAGACGGACACAGATCTGCCACCTCATCAGGTGAGTAAGGACGCCCGACATGTCAGCTGTGACAGAACTGGTTATCCTGCTCTGTTTGCGGGTAGTAAACATATTTTCTGTCCTGCTTCGTTGCAAGGCAGTGGATCAGCCAGTTCCCGGCTGTGTTCGAGGCAGACCCCCTCCTGGAGCAGACGATGGGAGACCTGTGGGCGCTGGTCCGGTCAGACGGAGAGGAGACGCACTCACAGCTCATCGACACCTCCTGCTTGTGAGCCGTGATTTGATTTGATTCGATTCACCGTCATGCCCCCCGTTTCATTAATTGGCCAAAACTCAAACAAGTTTTCTATGAATAGAGAAAAAAAGCCTATTTTTGTCCTGTTGCTTGGCTTTCTTTTCCTAGAGGCCCTCATGGGAACATATTCCAGGCACCCTCACCCTCTGTGAAGAAGAGGAAAGTGTCTTTGATCTTCGACCACATGGAGCCAGATGAGATGGCTGAACATCTCAGCTACCTGGAGTTCAAGAACTTCTGTAATGTTTCAGTAAGTTCAGTGAACAACTCTCACCCACTGCTTTTCTTACTTATTATGTATGAATGTTTTCACTGTGATGACAGTTAGCGAAAAGCAAACAAGAAACAAAAACGAAAAGAAGAAAACAAATACAGGCTCGTGGGATGATTGCATGATTACATAAAATAAAAGACTTCACAGTAATACATACAGTTACTGTGAAAGATCTCTATTATTGGCTAAATAAACACACAGTTTTGCTCACTTTTCATACAAAAGATGCAGCTCAAAGTGCTTTACAATAAAAACAAAAATGCAACACATTAAAACAAGATCAAATAGACAGTAAATTATAAAGAACAGTGCTGCCTCTTGTGCGTATAGTTGTGTGCATTTGAAAGCCAAGCATTAGAAGATCTGATAGCTCGTGAATCAATATAAAATGACAAAAAATCTGCAATGTAGGCCAGGCCTGAATCATTAAGAGCTTTAAAAACAAGTGCAGCTAAAACAAGGGACAAAAACAAAGGAAGTGCCGCTGAAACCGAGGTAATGCGCACGCTCTCGCTTCAATGTTTTGGTCTTGCTGCACAGATCTGAATCAGCTGAAACTAAACTTCAAAACTGAGCGCTGCAGTTAACTAAATGACCATATTAAAAGTAGTATCATTTATTTTTTAAGATATTGTAGAACTGTGTTCTCTCCCAGCAACATGTTCTGCCCTGTGGTTAATATCCAGTTTGCTTGTACACCTGAGTGCTAACGTTGCTTCCTGCCTGACCGCTGCGCTCTGATTGGCCAGTTCCTGGACTACCGCAGCTACGTGGTGCGAGGCTCGGTGAGGGACAACCCTGCTCTGGAGCGGTCGGTCATGATGTGTAACGGCGTCTCCCAGTGGGTGCAGCTGATGATCCTCAGCAGACACACGGCCCAGCAGAGAGCCCAGGTCTTCACTAAGTTCATCCACGTGGCTCAGGTAAACATCTCAGAAACGGAGCTCAGAGACCACCAACAACGGTGCTGGTTCGAGTCATTTCAGGAAAATGACTTCATGTGCTCTTCACCCTGTAGAAACTCCGAGCTCTGCAAAACTTTAACACTCTAATGGCAGTGACCGGAGGCCTCTGTCACAGCTCAATCTCACGCCTCAAAGACACCTCGAACCTGCTGCCTCCTGACATCACTAAGGTATCTCAAAAATTACTCACACCCACGAGTCAGCCTGCTGATAAAAACCTCTTCACAAAGATAATGTGACTAATTTTTACTGTTTTGAATCATTTAGCTTTTTGATCTTTGCCTTTTTTGTGTGAGCGTCTTCCTGTCATATTGAATTTTTGAACTCTTGTTGTATTAGGGAGTGTGCTAATGTGTTCGGGTGTGACAGCAAACTGGAGAAATGCAGGCCTAAACATTTAGGTTGTAATTATTGTTTACCCTTCTTATATTATTTTATTTCATACATTTGTGTTATTTTTTTATTCTATGCCTAATTATTTACTTTTGTGGATTACATGACTTTTATGTTTTTTATTCTTGTATTTTATTGTAATTATTTCTCATTGAGGTGAGAAAAAAATAACACATAACTTTTGGGGGACACAACTTTTAAATCCCATCTGGATGTTTCTTTGTCTTGTCCTTATATAAATAATTTCTCTTTCCGCTGCCCTGTTACTTTGTTACAAAAAACAACACCCTAAAATACATAATTTAACGTAATGTAAGGCTATTTAAACAGTAAATGCTTTGTTCATGGCAAACATGAATGACCTGTAAAACATGAGCTTTGAATAAAATTTGAACACAGCTCAAATGATCCAAACCTGAAAAAGTTGGAACATGTTTTGAATGTGCTGATGTAGAATTCTTGGGCCAAAAGTTCTTACTTGATCACTTAAGTGTTATGTTAAGTCCTGATGTTCTTGTCCCCTCAGGCCCTGAGTGAGATGACGGAGCTGCTCTCCTCACGTAGCAACTACATCAATTACCGTCGGGTTTACAACGAGTGCAGCGGCTTCAAGGTGCCCATCCTGGGCGTCCACCTGAAGGATCTGATCTCGCTGAATGAGGCCCTGCCAGACTACATCGACGAGGAGAAGATCAACCTGAGCAAGCTGCAGCACCTGTACAGCAACATCAACGACCTGGTGGGCATCCACGCCTGCACGCCGCCCTTCGAGGCCAACAAAGACCTTCTGCATCTGCTCACGGTACAAGACAGAAACAAGGAGATGATTTTTAAGAATTCACTTTTAACCAAAACACACAAAGAACATCTTAAAATTATGTTCTTTTAATGCTTCAGCTCTCTCTAGATTTATACTACACTGAGGATGAGATTTATGAACTTTCATACAACAAGGAACCCAAGAACACCAAGATCCAGGTCAGTAGAGCTACGTGCTTTCCTTTGAAGTTGAGCTCTATCTAACACCATGAGGCTCACACTTGTTTCGAACCGTTTTCACAAGAGGAGGGACATGCGTGTGCTATCTGTGGGTGTAACATCTTCATCAAAACAAAAGCACTCACTCTGTGCTGAAATACATCAAAATCTGCCACATCAAAGTGCTGTACGTTAGGGAAGTGTGTTATGTGGTGGGTGTGTTCTTTTTTCTCCTTCTTGTTTCTCACATGTTCAACCCTTCATGTCTCATCGCTGTATCTGTCGCTCCACAGCCCGTAGCTCCAGTTAAACCGCCCGCAGTGGCGGAGTGGGGTTCAGGGGTCACCCCCAGGCTCGACCCTGACACCATCTCTAAACACGTCAAGCAGATGGTGGATGTGAGTATGTGACACTGCAACGACCTCCCGTCTCTCACTTCCTTATTACTCGGCACGATAAAGCAGAACTAACCAACTGCTCTCTGACAAGTGCAACTCAATATCTGATTGCTCTGTTGCCCCCTGCAGTCCATCATGAAAAATTACGACCAGAACCAGGATGGTTACATTTCACTGGAGGACTTTGAGAAAATAGCAGCCAACTTCCCCTTTTCCTTCTGCACTCACGAAACTGACAGGTGAGGAAGCCGCCACACGCACAAAGGCCTCTCGCCGTGACGTGGCTGCAACAACATGAATGGTTTGTGAAAACCGCAGCTCACTTACTCACTGTTGTGTTGCACTTTGGAAAATTCTCTGCCCAGGGAGGGTCAAATCAGCCGTGAGGAAATCACCTCTTACTTCATGAGGGGAATGTCTGTATGTGCCAAGCTGGGCTTCAACTTCAACGCACACAACTTCCATGAAACCACCTACAAACGGCCGACGTTTTGTGAGACTTGTGGGGGCTTTGTGAGTCACGATAGCAGCCATTTTTGTTTTTTGTATACCATACCAGCCCAATGTTTGGACACAGCTTCTCATTCTATGGCTCTTATTATATTCTCTACATTTTAGATTAAAATTTAAAATAAAATGGAATTATGTAGTAAAAAAGTGTTAAACACCCATTTTTTACTACATAATTCCATACTTTCATAGTTTTTATGTCTTTAGTAAACAATGATAAATAAATAAATAAAAAAATAAAAACCATTGAAGGAGAAGGTGTGTCCAAACTTTTGACTGGTACTGTAAATCACCAATCAAACTGCAGTATCTTATTGATCCTGTCTGTCTCTTCTAGCTGTGGGGAGTCATCAAACAGGGCTACCACTGTAAAGGTAAGGTCACAATCCGTGTTGTTTTATCCTTCATCAAACAGAAACAAGCTTCAGTTCAATAAGTTAAAGGTTAAAAGTTCAATCATATGACCAAAGAACATTTTCTTTCTATGGAAACTGGCCAAACAGATTATTTTGGTCCAGATATTGAGATTCTGTCTCTGGGTTAAAGCAGACAGCGGTAGACATGAAGGGATGGTGTCCACTCAGGTGGTCTCTGGGTGTGTCCCACCCAGCAGCTATTAACATCTCCTCGACCCCAAGGCCGACTGCAGATATCAGTGAGACTAATGACTCGTCCCCATGCTCTGTGATCTTGTGCCAGCTACTGAGCCTTTTTTGCAAGTGCAGAGCAGATTTTAGGGTGCATGTGTCCAGTAACATGGCGCCAAAGCATTTAGTCAAGAGAACTGTATATTGGGTAAACAGATTCTTTAAGTAGCTGTGCTTCTGTTCATTTTTCTGTCTTTCAGACTGTGGGATAAACTGTCACAGACACTGTAGAGACCTGGTGGGAATGGAGTGCTTGAAGAAACACAAAAACACAACAGGGTCCTGCCCGTGCACCCCGGCCCCCGACTCCCGACCCAAGGGCAACAGCTGGAGTACGTCCCCTCTCCATCATCTGCACAAAACAACACTTGAAAATGACATTGGACGCAGCACACTGATGTCTTACTCTTGCTCCCGTCAGGTTCAGAGGAGGAGACCTTCGTTTTCCCCCAAAGTAACGAGACAGAAAACAACCAAGGCTCCTCTCCTTGGAAAAATAACGCCTGTGATTCGACGCTGTCAGACCGCTCCACTCAGACGGACCCTGGAGTGTGGACACCGGAGAAAAGGGACAAGAGGGGAAATCTCCACAACTCTCTTGTACACGCATCCCCGGATAGAAGGGTGAGGCAGGATGAGAGTCCCCAATGAACTGAGAAAAGATTTTGTTAAGAATTATTGTGTAACATAGATTATTTATGCACACAAATTTGCAGACAAGCACACTCTATAACTACTTAAAAGCATGCACAAAACCTCTAAAATTCAATATAATTATATAATGCAGCTGTCCTGGAGTACCACTTATCCCTCCCTGCTCCAACTTAGCTGAATGTTGAACTCAGTGTGAACTGCTGATCATTTGAATCAGCTGTGTTGGAGCAGAGGGAGATGTAAAACAGGCAGGATAAGTGGCACTGGAGGTTTGGGAAATGCTGATGTAATGTAAATGTGCTGTAATTTAATCTTTTGGAAAACATCAAGCTAATGTACGCTACAAGGAACTTGTTATAAATAAATACATAAATAAATAAATAAATAAATAAATAAGATTGATGAGAAACGAACCCTAAGCTTTCCCACGAGGAAGAGAAAATGAGTTGAACTAAACTCAATGGCCACTTTATTAGTAAGGTTTACTTATAAAATGACAGCTTCAACGTTGGACGTGTTGTGCGTTCAGAGATGATCTTCTGCTTACCTTGGTCGTAACGAGTGGTTATTTGTTACTGCCGCCTTTCTATCATCTAGTACCAGTCTGATCATTCACCTTTGACCTCTGGCATCAACAGCAAAACTGATTCTCGCTGGATATTTTTTTGTAAAAGTCAAAGTCCCTTAAATCACCTTTCTTCCTCAATCTGATGCTCAGTTTGAACTTCAGCAGCTCGTCTTCATCATGTCTACAGGCCTAAATGCATTGAGCTGCTGCCATGTGATTGGCTGATTAGATATTTGCATTAACAAGCAGTTGAACAGGTGTGCATCTTAAAGTGGCTGCTGAGTGTATAGTTCCCGAGTTTGAGACCAGTTTTCTTGATCTGTCTTGTCTGTCTTCCAGGCTAACACACTGCCACATAGAGCCCGAGGCTGCTCCATGCCCGTTCCCTTCCTGCAGGAG
>CAFUXE010000459.1:389890-426001 GCA_903364295.1 Serranus cabrilla
CTAGCCGCGACAAAATCCTGGTTAATTCTAACTTTGGCAGCTATATGACAACTCTGCTCATGAATTTGGAAAGTAAGCAGACAAAACATGCTATTTGTTTGGCTTTTGGTGATATGAACATGTATACATTTTTGTCAACCAGTAGATTAATATTGCAACTGTGTATGAGGTATCTGTTCCTTCATTATCTTTTGTTATATTACAACCTCTCTGTCCAAAAAAGTTGGGACGTTGCATAAAATGTATATATATATATATAAAAAAAGAATGCATCAAATTCAAGATGAGTTATATTTGTATTTTCAATCACAAGGGATTTGCAGATCATTGCATCCTGATTTTATTGCACAGCATCCCAACTTTTTTAGAACCTGGGTCAGACAGTTTTGCAAAGCCCCTTTCTTTATGGCAATATTTGAAATACTGGATTTTCCCATGTGATTAACTACCTTTTCATTTCCAGCATATGGAAGCCCATTTCTGCCAGTAACAGAAAGATTAGATCACAGATCCTGTTAGTCATTATACTGAGAAATGTTCTCCAAATCAAGATTTAGTATCACAGAATAATTAAACATTTTCTTAAAATAACTTCTTGCATCTCAACAGAAGAATGTATGTTTTGCAAAACTATTTTGAGACACTGAATCATTATTTTGAGGAAGTTTTTCATCATCTTGTGATACAAAGTCATTCAGGGTTCATGCAGCTTTTTAAGAGTGAAATGTAAACACCTTCAAGGTACAATACATATTTAGAGACCTTCGAAACCTTTTTCATCCCGTCTGAATTACTATAAATTAACAGAATTAGTTTGTACCCACAGCAATTAGTATAAGTCGACAGTTTATTTTTACCAGCTGTATATTACGAATAGTTGTAGTTCAAATACTAAGACTGGTATAGGTACAGTATAAAAGAATCCATATATCCTTCACCTTAAAAACACTTTTTGGCTTTCATGGTAGTATCTTAACTTTAGCTTACTTTTCTACCCAATTTTCAAACTCAGAATTGCTTCATAGCACGTTGATCCTACAACAGGTCTGGACTATTCATGAGAAAACAAAAAGAGAAATTGGTTAAATTTTAAGTCATGTGTACAAGTTTGTTTGTACGTTATTTACGAGTTTCTCATCATGATGACTGACAGGATGTGTTTTTTCCATCACACTGCAGAAACTGGCTTACATACTATACAGTTTTAATTCTTGTTTAAATTGCCATTAGAAGTTGAACATCTTTCTTGTTACAACAAAATGTAAAATGACATTTGGATAGAAATCTTTGTCCATATTGCCCATCGCTTGTTTGGTTGTTTAAAAGAGAAAGGAGTTTTTAAAGTCTGATCAGTTGATTTCCTGCCCTGACAACATTTTTGACCTTTAAATTTCTCAGTTCAACAGTTCATTCAAGGTTCAGCAGGACTGCACTGGATGCTACAATGTCTTTTCGCTAAATGCTTCTTTGTTTTGTCCTCAGTCCACAATGTCAATATTGTTGAAAATAAGAAAGATACACCAGCAATGATAAATAACGAAGTATGTGTGTGTTGTGTGTTGTGTTTGACTTAACTTCAGAAAAAAAAGGAAAAAAAGATCTCCAGGCGTATACAATTGCATTTATTGTATAAAGACAAGAAGACAGCTCGGGTAACTGGTCATTATCAGGTTTTCATTTTCAGGTAGAAAAAAAAAAGTGTGCCAACTGGATTTTTTAACTATGGGACTCAATGAACAGCAATCACAAAGGGGTTTAAAAAAAACTGCACAGACAACTACTCAGGAGTGGCAAAATAGTTTTCTCAATCAAAGACTGGATTAAATACTACAGTATCAACACCTATAAAAAAAGTTCCTTAACATTTGAATTCTAGTGGGAGTAAATAAAATGTGCTCACTCGTAAACTGAAAAATAAGGAGCAAGACAGAAGGAAAGGGGCGTGAAGGTAAAAAGCATGCATTTTGTTCTTTGTTAAGCTTCTCAAAACAAGCAAAATTATTCAGGCCTTGCTGTATTTCTCCTGCCCCGTCATGACTTTTACACTAAGTATCCTAGAAATATACAATTAACTCTTCGATCTGTAGGAAATGTGGAGTTTGCCGTTCAACAGACGTCCGCATTAAATGCATAATAGATAACATTCATGAAATGTTTTGATACCTATCATCTACCACCTCACGGTCACTGCTTGGAGTAAGACTTCATTCAGTAAAAAAGAAAGAAAAGACATCAAACTGTGTACAGTTTTAGTGTACATTGATTGGTGAGGAATGAAGGCTACTGTGTTAACCCGGACAGAGACAGTTATGGTTGGGGACTTAATGTGAGACAGTACAAAATCAATTTGTTGCAGAGGTCAGAGTTTAGGACACGGATGGATGCAGGTGAAGATGCAGAGCGGAGCTACTGGGAACCAGAGGAGCCTTGGCTGCCCTGTCCAGGGTAGCCACCGTACTGGCTGTAATACTGGTTCCACTGGTTCTGGTTCTGGTAGTACTGCTGCCACTGCTGAGCATACTGGGAAAGAGAAACGGAAGGCAAGCACATCAATGACAGCACGTTGTATTTTTAAACTTCCCCCAAACTGCCTCTGAACAGCACGGTGGATCACTTTCAGAAGAAGGAATACTCGAGGTGATCTCATGTGTCACACGTTAAAACTTCCCTGTGCAGTTGAATAGTTGGAATGAAACGAAGCGGGGTTGTACAAGGTACTTCTCCACAGTCCCAGTTTAGAGAAGCAATACTGGCACGGAAGCTAAGCAGTTTACTTAAGTTTAAGTGTATGGTTAGATTCAGAATATTTCATCACTTAATCTTATAATCAGACAGCCCTGTCCGAGAGGGAACTGAACTTTTTAACAGGGGCTTTCTAAGTTTGAGACCGTGGGTCTCCCCTAAACTGACCCATAGAGTACTCGCTTCGCTCAATTCCCAAATTTTTAGAGATTTTTTTACTGATGTAATAACTAATATAAGGATTATTGTGAAACATACTGATCATTCAGCATATAAGGTAAAAGATGCTGTTTTTTATGATATTGTGATTATTTTTTCTGCCCAAACAACTTAAATACCACTATAAATGAGACAGAAAAAGATCTATTGTAACTGCAATCATGCTGAAAATAGCCACTGCTGTGGCATTCATCGCCATCTGGCCTCCTGTTTTTTTGTTATATTATCCAAAACTACAAACCAAACTAAGCGAACAAAGCTCCCCAACTCTCCCACCGTTGTTTTTGTCAGCAGCAGTGTTTGATGAGTCATTAATTACCTGCTGATACTGCTGGTTGTAGCTCTGTTGTTGCTGCTGCGGCTGTGGCTGCTGCTGCTGTGGCTGCTGCTGGTGGTGGTTGTACGTCTGTGCAGTGGTGGGCGTCTGGCTGTAGCTCTGGCTGTATCCGGGGTACTGACTGTAGTTGCCGTAGTAGTTCTGGTTGTAGCTGCCCTGGCTGTACCCTTGATTGTAGCTCTGGCTGTAGCCCTGGAGGCGAAGCAGGAGGTTCAGGAGAATACATTAATTTTCTGATGATATTTTGTCGTTTTCAAATTCTGTCCATGAAGTCTGTGTTAATTACCTGGTTGTAGGATCCCTTGTTGTAGGGGGCCGGGCGGTTGTAGCTGCCTCCTGACTGCTGGCTGCGGCTGTATCCACTGCGCGCATCAGAGCCTCCGTCACGGTAGCTGTTGCCCCAACGGTTCTGGTTATAGCTGCCACGATTATAGCCTGCAAAATCAAGACAAATGATGTAACAATAGCAGAATACACAACTTTACTGTGAATAACACACATTCAGATCACAGAACTAAGCAGGTGAATGCTCCAAAATAAATACAATGCATCCGCTCACCTCCTCTGTATCCGCTGCCTCCATCTCCACTGCGGTTCTGGTAGCCACCGCGGGACCCGTCACGGTTGTCATACCGCTGGAAGCTACCGCCGCCACGGCCGCGGAACCCGCCCTGCCTGTTGTCAAAGCGTTTATCAGGGGGCGGCCCGGCCTTGCGGCCCTCCTCATTGTACTGCTTCAGCAGAGTTTCGGCCTCCTCGTTCTGGAGCTCAGCGAACGTCACCGCCTCCAGGAAGTCGCAAGCCTCAGGGAGAGTAAAGTTGGCTTGAAGAGTGACAGAGATGACCACAGGAGGAGGAGGAGGAGAGAGAGACAGCCCATCCAGCAAGAGACGGATGGAGAGGCAGAGAGAGAAAGAGAGGGGTAGGGGGTTGTAGTGAAGACCAGAGCAGCCACACCACCGGGAGACAAAATGAAAAATAATTACAACCACACAGAGGCAGTGGAACTCATAGAGAAACTAAGAGCAGATAGATGAAAGCAGATGGCAGGGTAAAGGGAACAAACATCACCTCCAGGGGAACATGGAGGAAACATTTGTTGAAGCAGACAAAGGAGAGGGAGGAGTTCAGTAGAGGTGGGGAGGGGGACAAAAAGGACAACTAGAAGGTTGGTGAGAAGAGGAAACAGCACTGCAAACCAAGGACAGCTGATGTAATGCTGTTACAAACGAACTTCCAACAACTCGAGCATGTAACTGCTTGTAAGTTTGCTGTTTGGAAATGTCCTTTTCAGAAAAGCAAATTGTGTAATATTAACTCTACTATTACATGACCTCAGCGAGGCCCCCGTCTCAGTTTGCAGTGCATCAGAAGTAAGCTGTATGGCAAGTGGCAGATAGAGGGCAAAAATAAGGAAGAATTAAATTCATGTGGACTGTTTAAAAAATGTCCAGGTCTGATATCTGGCCAAAGGCTATGATGGGGGAAGGGGGGGAGGGAGCATCTTCCAAGTTTGATTTTAGAGACAACACATAGAAAAAAGTAAAAAGTAGATCTGGTGTTTTATTTGTTGTTTCCACAGCATTCCTACCTTTCATTTCTAAAACAGCATGATCGGGCACATCCTTCCCCTGCTCATTGGTTTGCTTTAATGTTCGTTCTTTTAAATCCTCGTCCGTGGGACAAATTACAATAGCCTTGCGTTGAAAACCTTCAAAAGGACGCATTTTTCGTCTCCTTGCTGATCCATATACATTTGTCTAGCAATGGTGACAAGAAAGAAGTAGAAGCTTGTTTGTTATTGTTTACTTGTAATGGCTTTCCACTGGAAGGAAGCTGGAACCCTGCAATAATGAAGTGAGAGAGGTTTGGCTTGGATGTCAGTCTACGCTTTTACTCAAGTTCTAATGGCCTCTCGTCACTCCACAGACTTACCTGACAGTCAGCGCGTTCAGGTGCTACGTGGCTGCTGATGAAGGTTAGTTATAGACACAAAAAGGGACCCCACAAATATTCACACTGACTACACTGCACATTCGCTCGGTTACTTCACAACATGGACATACGAGTTTCAGATGAATCCCATTATAAAAGCAGATATTGTTTTATTAAGTAGTTATTGTGCTCTGTTTATTATGTCTGTATGTAGACACAATGTGCTGCTTTTGTTTGGATGTTTTTATAAGGTATCATTACTGGATTGTGAGCAAGCCGCCTGTGACTATTTCACAACAAAACTACTTCAATAAAAGGATCAAACTCAATTTTTATGACAAACCGCAGAGTTTTTTTTGTCTTTCTGAGGTAGGTTGTTGTATAGCCTTAGCTACTGTAAGCTTATTTTTAAAATTTCCTTTTAGCAAAACGCTCAGAGTGAGCTTGAGATCTGGCTTGGAAACCGTGACGGAGTGTATGTGTCTAGGGCTTTTATACTGAAAGGTATGAATAAAAGTAGTGGGTCTGGTACGCGCCGCATTTGTCAAGTTTTAAAGGAGTAATAAAAAGTGCTGTGTACAGAGCCTCCATGCTTGTGTTAATAATCCTTGAGTGGGCAAAACTCTCAAGCCTCAGCTAGTGTAATGTTCATTTTCAGATCTACCCTCGTCAGAAGTGACGGTGCTTTTCCGTTGCATAATATTCACGCTGTGTGGAAAGTACTCATGACTAAAATGAAAGCATAATGTGACCTGTAAATTAATGATTTAAATAAACGTTCCGTAGTGTAAGTGCTATTATCGATCTGATTTATTCAGTATTGATTCATCTTATTAATTCGCGTTCAGAACTAGAGTGCTGATTCAAAATGCTGATAAAATCAAGAAAGAAATACAAATTGAATTGTTAAATATAATACAGATACTGTGTGACTTTTTTCATGGTGTTAAACATAAATCTTTTACATTTTGCCGTGAAATACTTGGGTTAGTAAGCCCCATATTAGCCACTATACGGCCGGGAACATTAAAAATGTTGCACAAAATGCAATGTATGCAGAAAAATTTCATGTCAAGCTCAACCACACATAAAAATCACTAAGTCGGGTTCACCACTTTGCAAAAGCCTCGCATTCATAGACGCACGTGTACTGACAAAGGTGTAGATTTCACTTAAATATTTAGAAAAGTGGAAACAAAACTCTTTCCAACAAATTCTCTGGTCAAACAAACCCTTAATTCAGCGAATCTACAGGGTCGGTCAGAATTCAAACTTCCATGTATCTTCAGTACAAACAGAGCAGATGATACAAATGAAGTCAGCACCCTGCTGATACACACACTACACTTTACCACTCAACAGCAAAGTTTCTGAAAGTCTAACATTCCCACAGCAATCAGAGAGACAATCTCTGTTCACTCAATGGTAGCCAATGCTTTCTACAGTGACCACTAAACACCAAATGACACTACAAGTCAAAGAAGTTTTATAGTAATCTCAGGACTAAACGGAACTGTAACAATCAGTGAATATATTATTACATTATTTCTAAAAGTTAACGTGCCGCCAAATCCTACTATTCTTCACTCAACATCATTTCCAACAAAACCACAACATGCCGCCGACAATTCTTAATGTTTACATTTCATTTTCTATCAGCAGTTCCTTTCCTGATCCACCAAAAGTACAACTTTCTTTTAGCAGAACCGATCTACGGCGTATCAACGAGTGCATGCTAAATCAAAATCAACTTGCTGCCCTAACAGGTCCCCCCACACCTACCTGGACTTACCTGATCTTCATACGCACTCTAGTCCCAGTCGAGACAACAACAGACAGATATTACTCACCTGCTCATACTCACAGTGTCCACGGTAAAGTCAGTCCTCCATCAGACCCACCTACCTTTTCTCATATTTGCTGAACACAAGGTCTCTAAAAATCTAAAAACTGTTAGTCATTACTTACCTTGAGGGTCAATTTATTAAAAAACACACTCAAAAGTTCCATGTATCTCACTTAAAAATAGCTTTTAAAAAAGCTATCAACTCTGTCTTATTAAATTAGCAACGGAAGGTGTTTTTCTTACTCACCAGTCAGAGCTTACTTGTTTCTCAACATCTTTACATAGTCATGGTTTACTTGTACATTGTTGAAATTCACAAGACAAACAATACTGTATTATGACAAGAAATAGCAAGTGCAAATATACTGAGGGATGAAAACATGAAATATTCTGTCACTTATGAGAGCCATTAATCATTTTCTTTTACAATACACGACAAGCAAGTGACAAGAGGGTGATCAATGCTTCTTCTACTCTATAATACACAGAGCCCCCTGAAAGATAAATAAATAGGCCATTAGAGAGAGTGATCATCAGGGCACATTGACTGACTGTGGCGAGTATCAGAGCAGAGTGTGGGTGGGAGGGCAGTACCTGATCTAGGATGTAGTTGCGTCTCTTGCGGGCAGCGATCTCAATCAGCCTGTTCAGACACTGGGTGGCCTGCTGTATGAGAACATCCCAGCGCCCGGAGTAGTTCCTCTGGCGACGCAGACCCATCACCTGCAGAGAAAATAGTCAAATAAGAAAACAATGGTCTGTAACACTTTGTGAATGTTTGTTTAGTTAAGGGTTTGGTGGTCCCAAACCAACCTTCATCTTGTCCATGATGGCATTCGTGCCCAGGATGTTGAACTTTTTCTCAGGGTTAGTCTCTGCGTGCTTTATGGCCCAGGTGGTCTTTCCACAGGCAGGCAGGCCAACCATCATCAAGATCTAAAAACAAGTGAACAAAGAAAACAAGTTAATCATGTAGTACTAAATCATTTCTACATTTTCCTAAGAAAAAAGCACCAGGTTACGCAAAATAATTTCACATGGGGAGGCGTTATTTCAGTGAGGGAAAAAAAGATGACGATTGCTGAAAAAACTCCACCGTGCTCAACAATTTCAGCGCTGCCCTACCTCGCATTCAGATTTGCTGGCAGGTCCCTTGGTGCCTCTGATCTTGCTCTCCATGCTGAGATCATGGATGTAGGTGTATCCCTCTGGTGGGGGGAAGTACGGCTGCTTCTGTCCAAAGTTGAACTCCACAGCACAATTCTTCACCAGGACATGAGGGAACAGGGCACGGCCAGCCAGCTCCTCCTTGGTTGTCCGGAAAGCCACGCCCAATGGTACTCCATTCTTGGAATAACCCATCTCCACCTCAGCACCAGTGTCAAAGTCCTGAAAGAGGAAAGCAGCAGGAGTTACTTGTTATACTGTCTTGTCAAGGACAAAACAATACAAAAGTTATGAGAAATTATTAGCAAAAAACATTTAGTGAAACAAAAAAGAAATGATAAATTGATAGATTAACGTAAGTGAATTTCCGCTGCCATTACTTACAATGTAACAGCCGATGACGTCGTTTTCTCCAAACCGCTCACCAAAGTCAGCAAACTTACAGTCAGCAGATTTCTTCCCAGTTCCTCCATATCCGTAGGAAAAGGGCTCCTCGCCTAAGAAAAGACAAAACAAAATGCATTGTTTCTATTTCAGGCAACAGCTCTCTTTGCTAAAGTTTTTTTTAAGTTTTATCTAAGTCAGACATCATCTTGAATCTGTTTGATTTGCTCCTCTCACCAAGCTGAGTGCTGCAGTGGTTCAGTGACCATCCAATTCTGACCACATGGGGATCTGGCTCACTGCCGGGCAGGTGCTTTACAGGAATCTCCTCATTGATCTGGAGAGCAGGAGACCAATCAGGTTAAAAAATGACTGTTGGGGACTATCTAGTGCTAAAAAATAATAAATACACAGAGCTAGTCTCATGGATTATTATGTAACATGTGGACACAGTATAAAGTAAAGTTTGTTTACAGATATAAAACCACACATTGGTGAAGTTTTAAAACCACCCTGACATTAAAGGAAGATGTCTATGACTCATTACCTTCATCTCGTAACAAACACGGCCTTGGGTGACACCGTGTGTAGCTCGTGCTCCAGCCCACAGGTAAGCGAAGCCTTCGATGGTTAGTGGATAACCACTGTAGCGATCTCGGGACACTTTGAAATGCAGGTCACAGTTGTCTGAAAAGAGCCAAAACACATTGTTGTATATATTTGTTTTGTAAGATCTGGTTCAGATGCAAAGCGGTAGTCTAAACTGTGCAACTGTATGAGGGAAGCAGATAAGTTGTAATCTGAACCAGCGTTGGCATTAAAATCATGTGATACAATTAACGCTTACAGAGTCCCACCAGCAGCCTCGCTGAGTTAATCTTCCAACTCCTCAGTCTTTGGCTACTACTAACGTGTTCTTGTGAAATATACCAACACATAGTGCATATAAATATCTCCAGAGGGGAAAACTAGTACTCCATTTAACATTTGGTCTGCAACTTGGAGACAGGAGTCGACTCCTGAATTCACTTCTTTGAGAACAGGGTCTAAAAGCTGTAGGTCTAAATTTGAAACATTGTTGTGTTTTAAGAATTAATCACAAAGTATCTCCAAATCCCATAAGTGCACCTCGAGGAGAAAAGACAGGGGAGGCTTCTGGGTGAGCTCAGAAAGAGAGAACACCAACGCATCCAATTTTATCCTCTTACTTACATGTGTCAATTGTGACAAGAGTGTCATCTATGTTTTCTTCTTCGTCTTCAGCAGGGGGTTGTGGCGTGCGGGATCTGTAAAGTATTAAGTAAGTAGTAAGTAGAGTGTGAATTAAACAGGCATTAAAACCATTGACAAAATGTATATTATGCATTGTAAAACCAGCTAGAAGTAAAATGCAAAATAGCACAATTTTAGGATGAGCATACCTCTTTTCCTCGCGGTGCTCATAGTAGTTGTAGCGACTGCCTTCGTCGTATGGTCTCTTACGGCTGTAGTGTCCACCACGTTCAGCCTCCGCTTTGACTTGCTCATCTTGACCTGCGGCAGCTTGAGCAGCCTGATGTTCTGTGTCACCGCTATCCTGCTGTGTGCCTTCAATAGGCACAGGGTCGTCTTCCAGTTTGATATCCTCTTTGATTTCTAAAATGATAAATGAACAATGACAGTGAGCTACACATTCTGGCTTACATCTGTACAATCAAGCTCAGTCACAAAACATAAACATCACTGCTAGCTATGGTTAAATGTCCCTGACTGCGTCTTCAGAAATGTGATGTTATAAACCACCCAAAATAGAATTTGAAACCCGTTTCTTCACCGTGCATTGTTAAACTTACTAAACATATTCCATATGGCGTTATCAGTGACCAGACACCATATTAGAATACACACACTGACTGAAAAACTCCATCTTGATAATTTAGAGGAAACGAGCAGCCACAGAGCAGAACACACTGCATACAAACTCCAACTTGCACAATGAGGCGATAATAGAAACCAGTCATGACTTTGCATGATGATCACTATTAAACTTTCGTTACTAAAACTTTGCTGTGTCTGCAGAGTTTTTCCTCTCACAACACTTGATGAAATAGCCACAAAAGCAAAGTACTGTTTTGTAAAATCATTACAAGTTTAACATAATTTCTCAAAATGTATCTATAGGCAAAAACACAATGCATATTTTACATTCAGCTTTGAGACAACTAAAAATCACCTGGTTTGTTCTCCTTTGGCTCTGGAGCAGGCTTGGCCTCTTCCTTGGACATCTCGTCGGCTTTCTGTATATCCACGTCTGCTGTGAAGTCAGGCAAGCTGTGACCGGAGTCTGAAGCTGGCTGACTTTCATATGGTTCTCCTTCTGCCTCCTCGTCCTCGTAGTAACCACCTGAATCTCGACCCTCATCTTCATCTTGAAGGATATCACCATCACCATCTTCATCAACCTCACCATCTCCATCGGCATCTCCTTCACCATCAGCATCTCCTTCAACTTCTCTATCGCCGTCACCTTCTTCATCGCCACCTCTATCGCCGTCATCTTCTTCATCGCCACCTCTATCGCCCTCTGCTTCTTCCTCGCCATCGCCTTCAGCATAATCATCCGCTATTTCTGTATGAAAAGTGAGGATTCAAAGCTTTTAGTTTTCAAGTTAATATGAGCTGAATAATTTAAACTCAATGCATGCCCTTGGAACTTGTTTTTTAGTTAGTTATTTTCTCATCTCATAAGTTCATTTTGACTTCACTGAATTTAACACACTGAAGGGGCAATGCTTTACAGTATCAGTAGAGGGCACCTTTTCATTTAAACACTCAGCCCAATGTTTTTGTAACTTTTATATGGAGAGTGCACATAACTTCAAAATCCGTCATAAAATGTTCAAGAAGCTTAATATATAAATCACAAAGAAGGAAGACAAAAGAAGTAAAACTAACACTACCTCACTGACGCCAATTTCTTACTATTAGCATAATTTCAACTGGAACCTGCACATTTTTAAGACTCCAAGGACATAAACTCATGAATGGAAAAACGAGAGACAGCTAAGCTATATATACAAAAAGGTTATCATATGCAGTGCTACCGGTTCATGGAAACTGCCTGACAATCAGGGCATGTCTGCTCATGCGGCAATAATTAATTTCTAGTGTGCACAGAAGTCTCAGACACATCCCTTTTTTCCCTCCAATTTAAATGGGGTTAAGTCAGACACTGAAAGTGTGGCTTAAGAGATTCCAACTCAAACTTGGTATGTAATTTTACCCTTGATTACATTTAACTGTGCTTGCAACCAACTGTAGCACAGAAACCGCATTAGTTTCCTAAAATTTTCTATTTCTAAAAATACTGCACGCACTGCCTACTGTTACTTCCGCACATATTAATACTAATTATGCCCTATGTATCCTACTATATCCAATAAACATCATTCATACTGTACATATCTAGGAACTTTATGTACTCCTTACTGTTTATCCTTCTATACATCATAAAGCAGATACATATAATGCTGTTTATTTTATATAATGCGATGCACATAACTCTGAACTTTACTGCTCCTTGAACTTCTGGTTAGATGCTAAACTGCACTTGAATTGCAACACTAAACGTCCGATTGTAGAGTTACATATCACTATAAAGCATCAGCATCATCGGGGCTTACCTTGTTGCTCTTGCGGATCCTCTCCGTCATCATTATCTTCGTTCTCCTGATAATCTTGGCAGTATTCATCCTCCTTCTCCGCTGGCTCCGAGACATCAGCCTGATCGTCGGACTCCAGAGCGGCTCTCAGCCTCTCCACCAGGTCTGCCTTCAGGCCTTTGGTGTCCAGGCCGCGGCGCTGGAGCTCCTCTTTCAGTTCGTTGACTTTCAGTTTCTTCACGTCGAAACTCATTGTGTCCCCCGGTTGTTTATTGTATTTACTTATTTCCTAACAAAACATAGAAAACGATAAAGTACAGATTAAAACAGTGCTTCCAACTTTTAAATCGATATCTGATGGCGGCGGTGAGTCTCAGCCAACAGGCTATTGATTAGCATGTTAGCTAGGCTAACAGCGCTTGCTAAATGTTGCACCTTGGTTCCCTAAATGTCTTTAACCCATGTAACCCGGTGTTAATAAATATCCTTATCCAGATAGTAATTTCAAACGTGCATATTTTTGTTATTCTATAAAATTTCGCCAACGTTACGTTGCTACCAATGGAAACGTTAACCTTCTTAGCCTAGCGTTCGCTAACGTACCAACAACTGATGCAGAACAAGTAACTTTAACTTTAAATGTATGAAAGTTTCAAGCGTCTCTAAATATTGCATGCATACCATGTAGTCAATGCATAGTTTGTTAAGTTAATAATTGGTAAAAATGCAAAATAAGAGCAAAAATAAGGTTGAGGCCTACCTCCTCTCAGCGAGTTGCGCGGGTCAGCCGTAATCAAAGATGGGGAGTGACGCTGCTGCCCTCTATGGGTCGGAAACCAGACCGAAAGCTGCAACCGGAAGTAAACAAGACTTGCGCATATTTGCGGGTTTCATCTACTCCTATTTAAACATCAGTGTAACCGAGTTATATCTACTAAACCATACTTTAGTTAATAATAATGAGCTAGACTTAAGTGGCCAAATGTGAGGGAAAACAGACTTGTTTGGGTGATTGTTTCTTGTTGCGCACTTGGAACGCTCCAAAGTAGGAAGTGATGCAGTGTTTATACTGATGGAATTCTGGGTAGTGTAGTTTTAGACGCCTACCCGCCTTATTGCTTGGGCTTGCAGCCGTCAATTATGGCCTACAACAGCAACGCCAGCGACCAAACAGAAGTAGCGGTGAATGATCGTATTAATTGTAAAATACGTTTAGGTTGTCCGAAAGTTAACGATGTTCTTCATCATTCCTATAAACGTTAGCCTACAAAAGTGACATTTAATGTGATGCAGTTTCTTAACGAGACCACAAGAGGAAAGCAAAGTCTTGAGTAATTCCAGGCTTGTGATATTCTGAGTATTCCTGTCTGGAACACCCACACACACAGTCAGCAATGACATTTTTTTTTTAAACAAATATTTTGACAATTATTTGATAACAGTTTATGGGAAAATTCATGGGTTCACCTTCTCAAATGTAGGAATTTGATGCCATTTCATTGAATTAATATTTGTAATTATTTTACTATGGGGTCGTTGTACTGAATTGTGGTAGTAGCTCTTTTGCTTTAATAAGGCTGTAAATTATGTATCCATCACTGCTTCAAAATGACAAAAACGATTAACAGACAGCATACCATTTTATTATACACTATACCCTTTTACAGTTATCATCACATCCAGTGTACATGAACCATAAGTGATTTACAGTGTAAATTACAACATGACACATCAATGAAACTGTAGGGGCAGACACTCTTAAAATAATCCAGTAATGTGACCCAATGTCTGTATTGTCTATTTTTGGCCTTCAATCAAGTGCACAAAATGCTTCTCAATTATGCATATTATTATTATTATTATTATTATAGATATACAATCTAGAGTCATTCACAATCTATGCATGAATTAAAGCCTGAAAATCTGAGTTTTTTTAAACGATTAAGCTTATTGAGAATCATTGAAATATAATATGCTGGCACTGTCACAAAATATATTAACTTCATGGATGGCATTGCATTTTATTGTAAATCTTTATATACAGTCAACTTTACAATGAACATGCAAGATCAACCATAGAATGCACTATGAATATCATAGCGATCTCTTTTCAACTAGTGGCTCAAAAAATGAGCGAATGACAGCACCCAAATCCACAGTGCACTGATATGCAATATTTCCACCTCTTTCACCCGGCTCAATGTACCGGGGACGGTGTGTGAAGCAGGGTCGTTACCAGGCCATACAAGTGGCAGTATATGTTCTTTCACACCCAGACCAATAAACAGGGTCACATCAACGACCAAACTTTATCACTTTTTGCTGGCAACAGGAAAGGACACCAGCTGTCTGTTGATCTCTCTCAGCTGAGCATCTAGAGTCTCTGTTGTTAACGACAGCTCTGCCAGTTGAGTCTGTAGGCTGTTGATGGTCTCGTTCAGCTCCTCTTCTTTGCGGCGAGCGTTTGAAACCTGCCTGCTGTACTCCAGCACCATGCATCCACCGCCAATGAGGAAAATGATTGTCTCTCCCAGCAACTCTGCACCCAGCTCTGCAGCCGCTTCCTCATTCAGGGGCTTGATGGAAGCGCCCCGGAAGCCCATGATCCGCATCTTTGTTCTCATCTCAACCCAGTGGTAAACTGTGAGGACAAACGCAATTCCAGTTAGACTCTCAATAAGATCCTTGGCTCTTGCTCACATTTCCACTTCAGAATTTTCCAAAAATGACCCATTTTAAACATATGAGGAGGGCTGGTCAGTGGTCAGTAATTCAATATGATAATTTATCGTCTTGCAATGGAATCATAACATGATCAAATCATATATTGTGCTGGTCAATTACATCATCAAAATGAATAATAATAAGCACTATGGCTGGACTGGGATATAAAAATGTCTATTATATATTTTGGATGTTTCACTTTTTAGCTTTGTTGCTGTTTCTCTTATCCGAACCAAAGGTCAAAGAACAGAGGGTGTTGTACGGTGGACATACTGGAAAGTCTTCTAAGGCAAATTTGTGATTTTTGGCTGCATAAATAAAATGTAATTAAATATGTCATGTCAATTTTATTAATTCCCAGTGGGAAAACAATATATTTTGTACAGACTGTAAAGCCCCAAGGCAAATTTGGGATTTATGATATTGGGCTGTATAAATTAAAGGGATATAACTTGGCTTGCACAAGTATAGCAGTATGGATAAATAAATAAATTAAAAAATTAAAAGGCCACGTGACAAAATGGTAACATATAGTATAATGAAATATGAACATGAAATAGCTTGACCTATGAGATTTGTATACAGTGGAAGGTATCAACATATGATACATAGTATAGTGCAGCAGTGTAATACAATAAAATACCAAATATAAAACAGTACAGTATGGGTATAAAAATACTATGTCCTAATAACCAGTACCTTAATAGCATTTGCCTGCCATGCTGATGTCAAAGATTTTTCTAGTATTGACAACGCTTGGTCGACCCAGAGTGAAATATTTCTTTCAATTACCACATCTTATTTCCCTCTATTTATTTTGCTAACAATAACTTTCCCAAAATTGGCCCTGCTTTATAGGCTGTGCCCAGTTGTTTGTTTAGTTTGTCATCGTTTCATTTTGTGTGAATAATGTACAACTCAGAGCTAGGTAGGCTTCTCTTTTCGTCAGTTTGAGACAAGTTTTCCGATACAGTAAAAAACATTTATACAATTCAATCAGCTCTACGTTACTGTGCCAATTTTTGGCATGACAAAACTGTCATAGTGTCTAAAGAACAGAGCATTAGCTGGTCAAAAGGTATTCAGACTGCTGTCCTGTCATGCAACCTGCTCAATGACACACAAGATCCGCCCTCTTCGAGCTTTCCTGGCTGCTATTGGTCAATCATATAAACCCAAGAAGATGATTGGTTAAGCCATCTTGACAACTACAATCTCATTGGTTGTCGCGGCCATCCTCGCTTTACTACCAGTCCGGGTGTCTGACACTGCAATCTAGCGGTCATCGTTAGCCGTTAGCTCGGTTACTCACTCTGCGCCGGCGGCAGACAGATGTAGGTTTTAAAGAACTCGCTTCTCCGGGCTCCGGCTTTTATTCGGTTCGCTACAGGCTTGCTCAGCTGCCTCACTCCAAGGTAGAGGAGCTTGGCGATAGGGAAGGCACCGACAACCATCTTGGCGGAAACACTCCACCAGCGTAGGGCGGGTCACGTAGAGATGACGCAATGACGTTATATGATTGACAATCGTAAGACCGCCCACGTGCTTATGACGCCTGCAGTTCAGAACAATCACAGTTTTGTATTCATTTTTTGTTATTCTCAAATATCACATTCACAGAAGTACTTTTTTATAATAAGAAAACTTAAATTTTCTTTTACATTAAATTATACATGAAATGCCACAGTACAAATTATACGATCGTCTATACTGATTAATCGTTTTTATTTCTTTTGAATAACTACTTTATGTACCCCTTAACTCATGTCATAGGGGAGTTTTTGTTGTTATTTCACAGTTTTGCAATAAAAGAAAATCCAAAACCCCGCTCACATGTGTAAGTAAGGAGGCCAATCCTCCAGTGATTGACTCACCTTTTAAATAATGTGGATTTACGTGAGTAAAGAGAACCAGGTAGACATTGACGTTTCCTTGGAAGAGGTCCATTTGATTTCACAATCAGTGATGTAGTGATACTGAACCAAAATATTGGGTAATATTTCATCTTTGTCTGATTTTTACAACACTAGCATTAATAAGAATAGAAGTAGGTAGTAGTGGTAGAAGTATTGCTACTAAGCAATACCACAGTGTAGTGTACTGTACTGTACTGTATAGTGTGATAGAGTGAAAGTCCTTCAAGTCATGCTTTCACTGAAGTAAAAGTGCAAAAGAAATCAAACAAAAAAAGCATATTTTATATAAAGTACAAAAGTATTGATTATTCAGAATGCCCAATGAATTAATTGATTGATTAATGGAGGGATTCTTTTTTTTAAACTAAATATACTGCCAATTGTCTTTTAATTTCCACCAATGGATCAATAAAGTCTTATCCTTACCCATAATAATACACCATGACGTTTTTAAAAATAGATATATTGTATGATATTGTGTAAAGCTATCAAATAGGTAAAATATTTGCCAATTAATTTAAATTTGTATTAAGAATCCTGCATTCAAACTTTTATTTCAAAGTTACATCAAAATATAGCTTACTTAACGTCCCCCAAATAAAAGCACTCTTAATGCAGAATGGACAAATTTCAGAAAATGTATTGCTGTAGTGCTCGAGTAAATGTAACATACTTTATAGTCATTGAGCGGCACCCACCACTGATTATTGCTACGGTTTTATGTACCCTTGTTAAATTTCGCAACCTATAGGTAGCATGTTGTTAACACGTCAATAAAAACTGTCATCTCAGACTGGGTGCTTCACCTGCAGCCAGCTGTGGCAGGAACACCTGGCTCGGGTTACAGCAGCGCAGAGAGCCAGAGGGGCTGGACTCTGAGCCAAAATAACTCAGCTCGGTACGCAGCTATGACTAAATGTCTGGAGCAATCGCCACAAGAGAGAAACACAGTCTGAGCAGCCCCACTTCAGGAAGACAAGAAACTTTGAACAGGGCTCAGGTTTCCTCTCGAATTTGGGACAGAAGAACAAAGAGGCTCGTTTACTGAGGTAAGGATTTTTTAAAAACTCGCTTTGTAACAGACGCACCTTTCAGCGTGGTAAACACTCTGTGAGGTGAAGAAACATGTTTTATTATAGGATCGTTGTGCGACTTAGTGTAGCTCTTTGATTTTGTTCGTAGCTCCAGTTCGTGAAAACGCCTTTCCTCTATGAACAGTCATTTCCATGGCTTTCTCGGTCATTGTGAGAGGTCTTTGAATGCAAGGAGGAGCTTGTTCTCAAACTAATGGAAATCAGATGTTTTTCTACCATCTCTGCCTGGCATGCCTCTCAGTCTACAACCACAGAAGAAAGCTCCAGTGCAGCAGCCAGCAGCTGGACACTGATGTGCAGCTAGTTCAGCACCATTAACTCCACAGCCAAAGTCACTAACTCCTCAGACCTGCGGGGGTTTGTAAATTAATTAACAGTAATAGTGATCTTATCTGTCTGAGTTGTATTTTTTATGATCTTTTATGAGATATTAATCTGGCAGAGCAGGAATCCATGATACCATTTGGGGTTTCTTACACAGTGTTTGTTTTGACTGCAAGTCAAAATGCAAATTTGCAAAACTTCTTAGCAGGACTGCTAATCCGCAAGTAAACCAAACCTTCCTGTCAGAGCAGGATTTGACATGGCATGAATCCAGCTTGTGTGCTGTACTTTGGGTCTCAATCAAAAACCAGCTGGGCTGCATTTTGTGATGCACTTGCTGCAACCTGTTGTCTACAACAAAAAGCTCCTACAGACACAAGAACACCTGTGATTTTTACTTTGTCTCAGGTGATCAAACCCATACATGCAGACACATGCAAGCAATTATATTTGTCACATATTTGTCACTTGCGCTGTTTTGTGCTCTTTGCACTTCATCGTGGCATTAGTCGGGGCATGTAACTTACCAGAAATGTCTGTTATGTTGTGCAGAACTGAGAGATTCCTGAGTCACATGCTGCGGGGAACAGTTTTGCTCTAAGAGGATAGCTGGGATAGTGATAGAAGAAGTTATGCCAAAATAGAGCCTGCAGAACCACGATCCAAAAGAAGAACTATTGTTTAGTTGTTATAATTTGGTCCATACAGAGGCAGTATATAGAGCCCAATGGATGTATCAGCCAATATTGGCCTTTCAAAGGCATAAAATGTTATGTTAATGTTTTTTTACTCTATATAATGCAGAAAATGTTACCTGGCGTGATTTAGAAATGTTGCTAGCTATTTCTTTGTCAGCAATTAACTAAAACTAAACATAAATTATATATATTTAGCTATTTATTTTATTCTTATGTATTCTTTATTTTCTCAGTTATCATCTATAGAATGGGCTGACAGTCTAATTCATTGTTTGTATAATGTCAAATAATTTTAATTAATATTCAATAAAGTTTTATGTTTGAGAAAGTAGCTCTCTGCAGATTGGTGAGAAATCTGTGCACAGTCCACATAATAAAAGTCTATTTTCATTCCAGTTTAAAAAATAACTACCTGACCACCATCAATTATTGGATATTTTTCTAAAATTAGTATCAGCATCAGTCTCAAAAATCCCATATCGGTCGGGCTGTTGAGAACATCAGTAGAGCTGCTTTGTTTAGGAATGCTGTCTTCAGCGATGGCAGTTACTGCAATAATTACAATGTGTGCTTGTTTATGTGCTTGTATAGGTAGAAAGGTGCGGGTGTATGCATCGTAAAATGAAATACTTGGGTGGAGTTGTTGTATCTGAAAAGATTACAGTTACTGACATCTGTTAGTGAGAGATATGATTAATCAATGAGCCATTTATGGTAATTAATCACTCAACAGTAGTCTAATTTGACTCAACAGCTCACATAGTTTGGGAAAATCTTCAATACAAGCTGTTAGTTTGTGGATGTTTGGTCATTGTGTTGTTATCTATAAAAGTTGAGTTTTTTTTTTGTTATTAAAGATAGCTAAGTGTAGCTCATAGATAACCTTATATCCATACCAAGATGAATGACACAGCTCCACAGCGTTTTACACAATAATTACTCCAATTTGTAATGCACAATTCACCTTAATCTCCTTTCACAATCCAGTCGTGCCATCAGTCCATGTCAAACAACTCCCATCACATGAGATAGCTGTGAGCCAACGTAAACATCAGACGATATCTTTGAAGGCTGACCTCTTGCATGAAACAACCTTCCGGGGACCAATTATTTTCTGGACATTTCAAAGCAAAAGCGATTCAAAATGTAAAACCTAGTTTATTCTCCTGTTTCTCCTGATTTAGACATACAGATTACGGTTTTACAAACATGACAAAAATAATTTAAAAACAGGCTACAAAGGGAAGCATTCGGTTGTGTCAGAGTCTCAGCCAAGTTCCCTGCCAAGAGTGGACTGAGAATCTGAAGGAAGGATATGAAGGAGGAACCAACAGGAGGGGGAGGAAATGAATGGATGCCTGCATGGAAATAAAGAGTTCAGCAGAAACTCGAGAAACGGTTCGATGCGTAATCTGGAACTGTTGAAGGACAAAAAAAGAAAGGGGGTGAGGCAGGGACTGCTCGGTCAGACACACCCAGGAATCCTGCCAAGCTAATGATTATTGTCTTTAATCTTTAAATCTCCCCGCTGCTTCCCACAGGATCCCTCTGTCTCTCCGAGTGTCCTTTAACAAAGTGTCTGAGTTCCCGGATTTTTAAAGCCTATTATGCAGAGGTAGCTAGTAGTTTTGTTAAGTGCTCCTTCGTGGTTTCATCTTGCGGCTTCCATCTTGGCTTTACCACTCGAGAGAGCTAATTGCTGTATGTTAAAACGGCAGAACCAGCTGACATTGTAATCACAGCACTGGAAGGGAACTGGTCAGAAAGTGCATGTGGGGTTTTCCAGGAAATTTTCTCTTGAGAAAGAAATGAAAGCGCAGCAGCAAATCAGCAACCCTGGAATAGAGACCAGTGACCAAGAGCTGTCAGTCAGCTTTAAATTTTCAAATGATTAATGTTTCTGTGTTTCAGGACTCAAACAACAACCCTCTTTCTTCTGCCTGTGCACTTTAAAGTGGAGCCTCACTTTATACTTTGTGTGATACCTGCATGTATGTTCCTAAAAAAACATCCATACACGCTTCTCTTCTTGAAACCTTCATTTTTACAAAGCCTCACCTCAGCTGCTGGAGTTTACTTTAGTTTGTTTGCACAGCAATAAAATATGCTGATAACAAAAGCAAAGGTAAAGTCGCAATGTAACACATACAAATACATAAAACACAATATAAATGACAACAGGACACAACATGGTGGGGGACGATGAAAGGAGAAGTCGTCATTGCAGAAGTTAGCTTTGGTTCCATCTTTTCAAAAAACTTTTAATATGTAAATGAAGTCGACAATAACTGCCTGCAAACAACCAACCAGGTGTGATTATATGTTGTTCCACCCGTTTTCTTATTATACAATTATTGTTTTGATACCGAAGCCTCTATCTGACCTACATAAGCAAACAATAAACCGCGAAAAGAAGCCTTTCACCACCTCAGATTCCCAGCAAAAATCTTATGAAACTTTGTGCCACACAGAGCAGAAATGTTTGTTGTATAAAGGTTTGGTAGTAAGTTGTCACCAGCTAAGCAGTTAAAAAGAAGCAGGAGGAGATTTTTCTGTGAAAGAGACCAACAAATGAATAGCTTAAAGGGACAGTGAGCACAGGCAAGAGCAGGGGCCAACCTTTGTTCGTCATTTAAATGAATCCTGAATCAGCTCTCTTTATCCTACACAAATATATAATGTCTATTTTATATTGAAATACGTCAATATATGAATCGGTGGCTTTATAAATAGTTTTTCATCCTATGTAGCCATGAATAGATGATTTACTTTATCAATATGCACCATGTATACAGCTGTTCAAAACAAAAAGATTGTTATAAAAAAAAAAAAGAAGAAAAAAAGATGGTGTCAAATGTTACATAGCAGTGGTGCTCAAACACAAACGCTTTAGTCTACAGGGGCTAAAATCATGACAGAATGAAAGTTCCTCATATTTGATATTATTTTTGGTGGTGTGCTGCCAGTAAAAACAGAGTAACACAAACAGTAAACGTTTTCGTAGAATCTGTGAAAAGGAAAGCGGGTGAAGGGTGGGATGAATGGCTTTCTGGGCAGGAAGGTGAGAGTTCAGTGAGTGAGTGATCAACCTGACCTTTGTGAGTCAGTGAGAGTGTAATCTCTTTTTGTGTGAGCTGCTTTTGACACAGATAAGAGTCCCAGACTGTGTGTGTGTGTGAGGTGAATGCCTCACTGAGGAGTGGTGAGGAATGTGAGCCTGTGACAGGCCTGACTGAGACACGCCGCCGATTCCCGGCGACAGTGCAGCACAGCCCGATAATAGCTGTTCTTCACACTGTGTGCCGTAACGTGCCGTGCTGTGCACTTAAGTTTGATGACCTTACATAACACATGTTTTCCTCTGACACTGGCTAATGTTTAACTGGTGCTGGGGGCTTATCCCGAGGCTGGTCTAGTTTTAAAAGTGCAACATTTCTATGTGCAGCTATTATATCTAATAACAGACTAATATAAATGCCCCCTTCCTCTCTCTGTTTATGCACACATCAAAAAGGAAACTTAAAGGAACCCTGCTGCTCTTTAGCATTGTTTTCACCTTGTGAGTCTGTGTGTGTGCGTGCGCGGTGTGTGAGTCATCATGTGAAAATTTCCTGGAGAAACCTCCTGTAGCAGGATCCACAGATGTGGTTTTGATCACTTTTTCCAGGTGTTTGTCTGTCTGTCTGTGGGCAGACTTTGTCAACAATAGCATCACAACCACACATGATGTAGTCCCTGAAACTGTACAGGTGTGTGTGTGTGTGTAGTTGAGATCAAATGGGGCAGAGTTTGAAAATGGGTGTGGTAGAGCGAGGAAGGAGGGGAAGGAAGTAGGGAAGGAGACACACGTTGCAACTAGTGTGATCCCATTACAAAATAGTCTCAAAGTTTATTTCCTTCTGTTTTGTCTTTACCAAAGTGTAATTAACATTAACATCAGACAAACCATACAATCTTATCTGACATATTTTAGGTAGTTTAACACACTCTTTTTCTTGGTCACCTGGGGGTGTCGGGGGTAGTGCAAATTTTGATATATATTTCTCAATAGAGGTTTTTTGACAACAGAAGACACTGAATGTAATGAAAAAAAGGCCTAACAGAAGAGAAAAATGTTAAATAAAATGTGTTTACTGTTGAATAATAAGACAGATTATGATATGATTTTGTTTTCTGCTTCCATAAAATACAAGTTAAGAAGTCTGAAAACATCCAACAAACAAAGGTTAATCTGATGTCACGACCTGAAGAATTACGGACAGTGGGGCACAGAGAGCCAATAAATGACGGCAATTTCTTACAAAGTAACGTCTGGAAAAGAAATATCACAACCAACTAATGTTGTATTACAGTATGAGAGCAGTCCTGGTTGTTTTTGAAGGAGACGTACCTAAATTGCTCACAGAAGTGTGGAGTGGTCACACAGCGGGCCGAGCAGTTGAATCATCAGTGACAGTGGATTCGTTGTTTTTCACAGTGTGAGAGTCTGACCTCACTCTCTGTCTGTCTGTCTGTCTGTCTGTCTGTCTGTCTGTCTGTGAGAAACTAGGGCAGGATTGTAATTGGGGGACAGGTGTGTTAGTTCGGCTCAGCACACTTTCATAAACATTATTTACTTTAATTTGAGAGAATCTGTTTAGCCCTGACATGCATTTTTTTACTGCCTAACAGAGAGAACATATTAGTTTAAACCAACATGTCATGTACTTAAGGTTTTCAACAATATGAAGGCTTTACAGTACATTAAAGAGAAAGATGCACTATTATTCTGTTTATAATTACACTTAAAACTACTGATCCTATTGTCATGAAACCTGTTGAAGGGTGTATCATGGACCAACAAATAACACACTTCAGGAGAAATTCAGGAGCGCTTCCAAGTAATGGGGCGGATGCACAAATTATTGCTCACTTTTGTTAACCTTGTGAGAAAGGGCCTGACCTTGGCAGATGTCTGCAGTCTCTGAGTGTCTAGTGTCTTTTAATTTTATTTTAACTAACATTTGTCATACTTGCTGCACATAAACAGAAGATGGCAACTTATGTGACAAAAATCTTTAATTTGTCAATATCTGCTGTTGTTGTCACATATAAATGAGAAGAAAATCAACCCAGAAATAATGAAGGATTATCCTCAATCCAGATATTTGGAGTGATTATTAGGCTTGCAGGGATTTTTTGGCATTAACACATTATTTTAATAGGTTTTTGCAACCAGTTTGGACAAATTGACCTGTCGGCACACACAGCTGTGTGGATCATTAGTGTAATCCGTCATCCACTTGACTATCTGTGTACTGCACCTGTTTCTCTGTCTGAAACTGGCTTTTTCAATGGACCCGTCATATGTGATGTTAAGCTGGATCACCTGTCATCACAGATAATGTGGCTGAGTCAGCAGGCAGGACCGACAGTCCCACCAGTCACCTTAAAGGGGACTCAAAGGGCTCTGATGTCATTCAGTGGTGTGATCTGTTGTATCAACTGTTTTTTGCTAAAGTATGAGGAGAACCTGACTTGTTGTGACATGAAGGGCGTTCAGGTTATGTATTCACTAAATGTTGGCACTTTGTCAGAGTGCCTAAAGGGCTGAGACGGCGCCTGCAGCAAGAGAGAAAGGGCAGGGTGAAACACTCCTTAGTGTTTTCAGTTTGAAGCAACAGCAAGTTTTACTTTATTGCTTCAGAAAAAGTCCCAGTGGAATGTAATGAGAAGAACCTAGAGGGCAGAGGGGCCTGTTCGCACAAACCTGTGTTAGATTTGATCATCAATAGGGGCATGCTGAGTCCTATAAAATGTCTAAAGTGGAATCTCATGAGACTGTGAAAAAGTTGTCAGTTTAAGACTGTGTGAGATTTTTCTCCTAAAATCTGTGGTGCTTTTTCAGGAGCGGACCGCTGCTACCTCGCGGCCATGAGTTCCCAGGCGAGCTTTGGCAGCAGCATGCTGTGTGAGTTTCCAAAGTCTTTTTCTGGTTCAGTGCACATGGGAGTAATATCCTATGCTAATTACCTGTTGTTCTTCTGTGGTTTGTATTCAGTCCAGACAATAAATGACGACCTGAACGCATCGCTGGCCGAAGCAGATGAGTTATCCAAAGAGTTCAACTCTCTGTTTAAGGAGGTCTCGTCCAACAACAACAACACACAGTCTGGGTCTCAGGTACACACATGTACACTCACTTCCAGTTCTGGTTTCCTCCTTTTAATTGTTAGTTTGCAACAGGTTGTAACAGTAATATTCTACGTAAGAGTATCTTACTCATATCCTGCCTGCAGCCTCTTAAACCTGCTGGTACACAGTGGGTTAAGGTTCGGATAAGAATAAAAACCTTTTGCACCGATGCTTATAACAAAAGAACTGTAAGACCAAAATACATGCATGAGGCTACATTTAAAAGGTAGCATCATGGAGTGTAGTTAGCATCTGGCTAAATCAACATTATAAGCATAAGCAACGACAGGTCCTCCTGTTATAACCCAAGCAAAACCTCAGAGCCTGAAAAGTGAAGCCAATGCCAAAACGCCTTAAACCTGCATTTTTTCGAATGGCCAGTAGGGGGCAACTACACCGAAGTTAGTTTGTATGCTGATGACTGTATACTGTATGTAAGTCAAAAGTCAAAATGCTAATTGACAGCAGAAAAGATTTTCCTGATGTGTTTATGGTCTTAATCACCAGTTTCAAGCCTTCTTCAATACAACTTCATCTTTATTTCGTAAATGATGGTCCCATTTGGAGTAAAATGCTGCCTGCTTTAGAGTGTGGTTTTGACCCTTTTACCGTATTTACAGATCATCAAAGTTAACTGGAACATTTTGTTTGTTTCAAAATGTCTTTTTCAGTTGTTAGTTGAACTTAGTTGTTACCAGTATCTGGGGTTTCCATTAATGGGTTTCTTTCATTGCTTTTTCGCAAAAGCTAAAAGATGAATGGGTATCTTCAGCTATCCTGGCCAGTAAATGTTAAACACCTTGATATAAGACACAAACTAAAACAATATTTATTCTGTTTACATTCAGCAAAAACAGATCCCTGGACTTATAAAGACCCTTTGGTACTATTATGGTAAAACAGCCATTCCTTATGATATTTATTGTATTAACATACATTTTCCCTTTTAGACCAGCTCTTCACTCTCCTGGGACAAGCCTCAGTCCACCGGGCTGTCCAGCCCCTCCATCACTACAAAGGAGTACAGTGGCAGCAGCAGTAATGGCAGCTCCAGCTCAAAGCCTTTCTCCCCGAGCTCAACAACTCCCCGCCCCATCGACTCCATCTTCTCCAGCAATAAAAACACACCAACCTCCCCTACCATCTACACCACCAGCCCACAGTCATCTCCAAAGAGCCAGAGAAGGTCACACTCTCCTCAAACTAGATCCGACAGCTACTCATACAGCCCGCGGAGCCCCTTACATTCCCCTCACACCCCGAGGCGTAGCTCCCCCTCCCGGTATGACAGGAGCCCGCGAGGCTCAACCAGTTACCTGGACAGAAGTCCTTCTCCGAACCCCGCAGCTCACTCGTTTGACCCGCCACCGTCACCCGCCTCGCTGCACACCTCCTCCAAACTGCTGAGCCCTTACGACAGCAGCCAGATGGGCCGCAGGTCGCCTCGCAGCGACAGAAGCCGCTCTCCTTTGTCTTTTGAAAACCAAATCTCGAGCACGCTGCCTCGAAATTTTGGAGGGTTCAGGCAAGCTGGTAAGTGGCAACCAACTAAACCCAACAGATATATTTATTACCATGGAATTAAAAAAACTTTGAGTTAAAGGTGCTAGGTGAAAGTTTAAGAAAATCCTTACATTAATGCCGCTGGTGGCCGCTGTGTGAACTGCACTCATGTCGGTGCGAGCAAGCATTTGTAAGCTTTAGCTAGTGTAGCACATCATTGCACAGCGCTGTAGGAAACAAGAAAAAGTCTCCATATTTAAGAGGCAATTATATTTCTGAAAATTGACTATTTGCAGCTCTGCATGTAACTTGCTTCACATAGTACCTTTAACATCACATACAAGGTGAGAAATTACATGAAAGATTGGCAAGCTGTGCATGAAAGAAGCATTACCTCAACATATAACCGAGGGTTCCCTGCTGTTTCATGAAAAATGGATACTTTTGGAAATAAAACAGTCCAGTCTTGGGATGAATGTTTCATTTACAGATGTGCTCTGTCACCATGAAGCTGGAATGCACCATTTGCACCCCAAATACTAAGTATTAATCATTCCTAATTTGGAGATGAATCAGGTTTTTGTGTTGCTAGAAACTATATATGGTATGTTAAAGGCACAGGCAGAGTCAGCGATCATAAGAGGAAGGAGTGAAGCTGAAGCAGTTTGTCACAAAACAAACCCCCTTTGTAAACATTTAAATAAAGAATTATATGAAAACACACTGCCAGCCCCCCAAAATAATGCAATCACTTCGGGGTTTACTGTCACGTCTTTGAAAAATGCCGTCCCGTAAAGTGCTTCTCCTTTTGTAAGATCTCCGTTTTTGTTTCTCTCTCTATCTTTCTCGATCTCTCTCTGCCAGATGAGGGCGTGCAGCGGCTGAAGAACTCTGGCAAGTGGAATGAGACAGATCTGGACGTGTCCTACGAGAAGAAACCTCACCACACCTATGACAGTGGGTTCATTTCTGCTACTTTCTCAAATTTTAAGCCTGGTTATGAAACTATTCCAGGATAAACCATTTGGAAACAAGACCTCAAGAAGCACTTTACTTGCGTTTACCGTATGTTTGTCTCTGTTTTCTTACTTCACACTTCCCTGTTACAGAGACAGAGTGGCTACGGCCGTCTGTGCCAAACAGCAGCTGGAGAGAATCCAACCTCGATGGCCCTCCTCCAGCCCCGAGCCCCAAAAAGGTGGGTGGTGTCAACAAAGAGGCTTTCAGATAGGTGCTAGGAAGGTATTTTTGTAAGATTTATGTTGTAGCCCAAAGCTTCTTTTCTTGAACCCATGTTAAGCAATCCTCAAGTTCTTGAAAATCCACAGTCAGTAACTTTGCAACTGTGTGAATTTGGGTGGGGATAGGAGCCTCCCTAGTCTCTTAAACTCAAAAACAAAATCATAGCATTTCTTTTTCAAGGATACAAAAGTTTATTTTTGGTCAAATCTGTCAAAAGTGGTGTTAAACACAGTCAGCACCATGTTACTGGATTGTTAAGTTGGGTGGTCTCAGTCCAGCAGTCACAAAGCAACATTATTATCCCTGTTTCTAATGAAATGTCTTTCTCCAAACTTGCATGCTGCATCTAATGAAAGCTGAACCACACAATTCATTTGCCATAAAATCATAACAACAACCTAAAAAAGGTTTAAAGCTCCACTGAGCTGCAGAGTTACCTGATAGTTTTCTGTAATTTCGAACCATGAGAATCACTTCTGTTTCCATCCTTTTTCTCTTCTAGGATCCTCGTTCCCAACCTCACAAGTTCTCCCATGGCTCTCTGCCCCGTAACACACGTATAGCCGTACCTCCGGATGTCTCATCCCCAGTCCACTCCCCTTACCACCCTCAGCCCATCATCTCCCGTATCTCCATTCCACCCACTTCTACTCAGTCCCGCCAGCGTAAACCCATCCCTCTCTCCGTCATCATGCGCCTCCAAAACCCCAAATGGGGAGCGATGTTAACCCGCCACCCTAGTGTCCTGGGAGGAGAAGGCGATATGTCACCTTACCCACCACCTGCACCCATCCCGAGGGAATTCTTCCACCAGCCTGTGCCGCTGCCACTGCAACACCCACCTGAGCTGAGACAGCCAGCTGTGTACAGCGACGGTATGTCACATCCAACATCTGCACACTCTGACACTCTCTATTGACAGGATCTTTGTTCAATGATTGGTATCTGTCTTTGCAGCGCTGAACTCAGGGGACATAGATGCAGAGTTGGAGCGGGTGGAGTTTGTTCCTCACATGCCTGCGATTTCCGAGAATCCCAGCGTGCCAGAGGGCCAACCAGAGGGTGCACCCCCAGCTCGCCGGCCCCTCAGCCCCACCAGGCTCCAGCCAGTGGTGGCCCCTGAAGCCCAGAGCCAGGAGATTCCTAACCTGGAGGAGCTGCTCCAGATGCGGTCTGAAATCCCCCGGGCCCTGAAGAGACGGGGCTCCGTGGACCAGTCACGGCCCCTGAAGAGGGCCTCCCACTACCAGCCCAACCAGTACAAAAATCTCATCGATAAACTCTTTCGCCGGAAGGAACCCCGACAGAAGGGGGAGCGAGGAAGCGAGTCCAGCAGCTCGTCAGACGGGGAGGACTGCGCTCTGCCGCCTCCGCCTCTCCCTGCAGCCACGATGCCTCATGACTACAGAGTGAGAACTGGACTTAGAAGAACTGAAAGAATATTCTCTAGACATGTAACACTGTAGATTATTTTGCAATTTTTCTCATTATAAAACCAATTTAACATTTTGCTTTTCAGAGCTACCACTCCATCCTGCGGCGGTCCAAGCGGGAGAGCAAAGGTTCTGGGAGACACGCTCGACTCAGCCCTCTGGTGCTGCTGCTGGACGGATCGCTGGTCGGAGAACTGGAGATCGTGCAGAGGGCCGTGCAGGAGGTGTGTGTGTGCTAAAACACTTAACTGTAAATACAGTCAATGCAACTCCAGCTACTGCTCTGCTGCTGATAGTTATCATACCTAAAATACTTCACCCATACGCGGATAACTGGAAGGGCAATAAGAGGGCACAGATCTCTGCCAAATCCGTGCCTGATCGTGCCATGTAAACAAAAGTAAAAAATAATTTGTTCCCCTGCGTCATGATTTGGATCCACTTCAGAATTTAATGGGTTTTCCTTGGCCCGGGCTTCACTCTTCCACCAAGTTTCAAGAAAATCAGGCCAGTAGTTTTTCAGTAATGCTGCTGACAAACAAACCAGCAAGAATGAATGTGAATCTATTAGTTGGTTAATTTAAAAATAGTAACAAAAATATCCAATATGTAAAAACTAGTCATATGAAACCTAATCTATCTATCTATTGAGAATACAGATGAATTATTATTTTCTCATATCTCTTTTCTTACAGTAACATTTTTGTAATTCATTTTTGGAAGATGAATTCCTTTTAGCTGACATCAGCTTTATAGGGTAAAAACTCCTTTAAAAACAGTCTGAGCTGAGACAGTATAGTGGAGTGCTGAAGCTGGTGCTCCAGTTCTGGATTTAGACTTATAGAAGCACTGAAAAATATGAGATATTTAACTTTGCTGAGCATGCATTCCTCTGTCGAACACTCGGCTGCTGCTGCTGCTTCAAACAGAAATACATCCGTCTGGAAGTTGCTCATGCAACAGCTTCTCCTTCCATATTTGCAGTGTGGGGGTTAAAGAGTTGGCTCAAGGTGATGCTGACACAAGTTTTGGAAGCAGGATGAAGTGTAAAAGTCATTTAAATAGACAGAGGCAGAAAACTTTCTGGATGTGTCACAGTTTAAAGATATAATTAAGATAATTTAGTGTAGTTAGGATGATGATTCCAGTCTGTGTAATGTTGTGATGTTTTCCACAGATGAACGACCCGAGCCAACCCAACGATGAAGGCATCACTGCCCTTCACAACGCCATCTGCGGCGGCCATTACAACGTGGTGGATTTCCTCGTTCGCATCGGAGCCAATGTGAGCGCACCGGACAGCCACGGCTGGTAAATATCTGATTATTCTTTCTCACATTTATCCTTTTTCCACTGGTGGAATGTTACTTTTCAAGGACCTGCTACTTTTACTTGGGTATGCCACATTTATGCTACTTTATTCTTCAACTTCACCACATTTCAGAGGCAAATATTGTACTCCGACTTCATTTCGGACTTTATTTATTTTTCGGATTATAATTCTTTTGTTGTGGACAAAGTATTCAGATCATATATTCAGGTAAATACCACACTGAAAAATACTTCATTACATGTAAAAGTATGTAGAAGTATATAGGAAAATGAACTTAAAGTAAATGTAATCAGTACAGAATGGCCCTTGTGACTGTTGTATTATTATATATCAAATAATTAGATTAATATTTCTCAGGTTTTACTGTTGTAGTTGGTTGAGGTGGACTGCAACTAAAGATCATTTTAATTATGAATTAATCAGAAGAATATTCTCTTAATTATTGGATTGAATATACTTCTGTTAAACAGAAAATAGTTAGACATGCTGTTTTGATTACACAAAACCTAAAATGTTTACAGTGTCTCTTTTGTCCAACCAGAGTAAACATCAAAATAAGATAATAAAACAATTAAAAAGAAATCACACTGAAAAAAATCCTGACATTTGTGAAGCTGGAACCAGGAAATGAGGGTTTTTGCTGTGAACATTGTAGAGTTCATACTGTGTGTTACTGTAACAGTTTCAGAACAGTTATTTGTCCTCCTACACGTGTTAACCGCCCGTCCTTTGCAGGACGCCGCTGCACTGTGCAGCTTCCTGTAACGACCGTCCTCTGTGTGAGTTCCTGGTGAGGAACGGAGCCGCCATCATGGCCATAACGCAGAGCGACGGCGCCGTCGCCTCACAGAAGTGCGACCCTTACGCTGTTGGGTTTGAGGAGTGCGAGAGCTTTCTCACTGGTGAGAACACCTACACACACACATTACACACCCTCTGAGGCTCCACGATTAAATGCTAAAAGTCAAACACAATAGGATGAATCATAAGATGAAACCGTTTGACAGTTGCTGCACATACCGGGCTCGCCTGACCTTTGACCACCAACTGATGGTTAAACGTAGACGGTTTCAGTGGAGCCTCCCGTCTGAAGTATCCAACATAAAAGTCAAATCTATCAGAATCTGAAATACTCTATAAGAAAATCTAAATAAGTATAGTATAAAAATATAAGGTATAGTACAACAGCATCAAAAACAAATGCTGTTAACTATCATGTTAATTTTTATTTTAGGTTTTTAATTTTTTTATTTTGTTTATGTATAGTATTGAATTTTGTATTTATGTACGGGCGTTAATTTGGTATGTATGTATGTATATATATATATACATATATATATATGTATATATATATTCTCTTTTTTTCTTATTTCTGTTTTGTGACGTGGCTGTTTTTGTTAAATAGATCATTTGAATCCAATTTAAAACAAAAAAAAAATGAAATACAAAATGAAATTAAAAACAATTGCATCAATTCTTAAGTAAATAGAGATGTGTACAAATAGAAATAAAATAGAAATATGGAATATAGACACAAATGGCTGCTCAGACATAAATCTGTATGCTCTCGTTTCTTTCTTCAGCATTGTAGTGGCCATTTGTCAAATAATAAGAAGAAAAGGCTATAAAACTCTGATCATCTAAAATAATCAAACAACAAAATCACTACTAGCAAAAATAATAAATAACATTAAACAAATGGCTCCAACAGGCATCTTATGGAGCTGATTTCTTCTGATTTCTTCTGCCTGTTCTCGTCCTGGCCTGATAAATGATTTGGGCTTCAGTTGGCCGTTGCCCTCTTTAACTCTGCGCCCTGAACACAGAGCTGAAATTATCCTGAAATTACACTGCGGTCACAGCTGTGTGTTTATAGTTTTACAATGGCTCCAAATGCGACCCAGCCAATCCCAGTCAAGGACAAGAACGATGCGTGTTTCTGCTGTTTCCTTCAGGCGTGGAGGAGGCCATGGGGCTGGAGAACAGCGGGGTGCTGTACGCTCTGTGGAGCTACCCGGCTCAGGCCACCGACGAGCTGAGCTTCAAAGAGGGAGACATGGTCACAATCCTGAAGAAACCTGAAGGCTCGGACTGGTGGTGGGCCTCGCTCTACGGCAGGGAGGGCTTCGTCCCAAACAACTACTTTGGGGTAAGAAACTTCTAAATAAAGGGTTTTGCCTCCTGACCACACTGCTACATGAATGTTAATGTTTTGTTTTGTTCTCCAGCTTTTCCCCAAGGTTCGGCCCAAGTCCCTCTGCTAAGTGGTCTCCTGATGACGGTGGATCTGGTGCAGAGGACGGCCTGAAAGCTCCAGAGCTTCACGCTGTTGTTTGACAGGACTGTGTGATTATGAGCTGGCTGTACTGCTGCAGGGCTTGAGAAATGGTTTTGATCTGTCAGTCAAGGAGAGTTGAAGGAGAAGTCTCAGTATTCATTTCGGCCTCGCTGACAGGGATAAATCTTTGGAGAAGACTTCATTTGTAGCGGCTCTGCTGTAGGATATTTTTCTAGTTAAGCTGCAGCTCTGTTAAAACTCCTCCGTCAAGCTCCGCCCGTCCATCCAAAGGTCACCAAAGGGCCACGCGCGCCCTGCTGTTCTGCTCAGCCGCGCTCCAGTCAGACATCGACATTTCTGACTCATCGGCTGGTTAGTAATCAGAATACAAACAGCGGCTGGTTAGTCCACTCATCAGCGAGGTCAATGTAGCTGTGTGCCGTCAACAAACGTGACCCGTGATCGCTCAATTTAGAAACGAGCTGCTTCAATCAGAGCGAAATCAAACTACTCGTTAGAGGAGGAGAGTTGTTTGTCTGCTGCTACATCAAAGAAGCATCTGGGAAAAGTGAAAGAGCAGTCAGGAGTCGACACTGAGCGTTTATTCTTCAAGATAATGCTAAAATGTACATATCACTGTTTGTGCAAATAGTTTTTGGATCCTAACAAAGCGACACTTGTGATTTTACAAACTAAATAATGTTTTTTAGTGATGTTTTTTATGGAAGTTCTGAGAGTCAAGTGAGAAGAAAAATCTTGTGATATGTTTCTATATCTGATCTGAATTCATTTTTGTCCTGTTATGAAGAAAGGTTTGGCCAGGAAAGTTCCTTCCCTATTTTTATTTTTAAAATATGTGCAACAGGTGAGAGGGGGGGGTTATGAATGTCTAATTATATATTTTTTTAAATGTTGTGTTGGTGCCGAAATGGGTATTACAACAACAAAAACACACTAAAATAAATTAATAAATAAATACATTTATAAGTTCTTTTTCACCTGGCAAAACTGTTTTCACATCTGTTTCACAGCTCAAAAATAAATATTAAGGAACTTAGAAAGATTAGCCTGGTAAAACTTTTTTTATATCAGTTTTTTAAACATTTGAGAGAAAAATACAACAATATATTTTTCTCACTTGCTCCTCAGGGCTTTGTAGTTTTTCTCCAATGTGGCTGCAGACTTTTATATATCTGACATCAGCTGCAGCAGCAGGTTTCCTCTGTCACTCACACACAGTGTAGATCTTTATGCTGCCTCTATAAATTAACCTCTTTGGAAGAGAAAGTTTTTCTACGACAATGAAAGTGGTCTTTTTGTGGATATGTGTCTGTGTATTCACAGTGGTAGAATGAATGTTTGGTGATGCATTTGTTTTGTTTTCAGTGTAACTCTAACTGCTGTGCACTAAACCTGGAACCCTCTGACGGGACACAGTGACCAAATGTTTCAATACTCAATAAATACACGAGTCACATGTGTTTGGTTCCACTGAAATGATTTGTTACAGGCTAAAAGGGGACATATTATGTTCATTGTCAGGTTTATATTTGTATTTTGGGTTTTTACTAGTTAACCAGTGGTGGAATGTAACTAAGTACATTTACTCAAGTATTGTACTTTTTACAGTTTTAAAGTACTTGTATTTTATGCAACTTTACTTCTCAGCTTTAGTTGCTTTTCAGGGCGAGATTTAACATAAAAAACAATTTAAAGTTATTAGACTTTTTTTTTTTAATTAAACTAACAGTAGGCTATATAAAGTAGATAAAATGAGCCCCATATTGAGTAAATTATGATGCTATTTACATAAATGCATCAATACAAATAATCTTTTAATATAGAGAGGATAAATTTAACAATCTGAGTGGGTCCATTCTGCATAATTAATACATTTTGATGCTGATACTTTTGTACTTTTACTGCAGTAAGCCTGTAAGTGACACAGGAAGTGAATGCATGTTTTCTGATCTATGCAGCCCTCAAAAACCATCTTCTTATCTGAGAGTGTGTAACTCCAGATACACAAATTTATGTGCACAAGCACTGTTTAAGAGTATTTTTAAGGATATGATATGATGTAAGAAATGTGAAATGTCCTTTACTGGCCAGCAGATGACACTGTATAATCAGGTATGAAGTCAGCAGCAGCAGTCATTTACATTTGTCAGGCTGCAAATATACAAACTAATATTAAAACTAATATTAAAAGAGCATTTATTCAGGCTGTTTGTGCAGCACCAGACCTCTGTGTTGTGTTATATTAAACCTTGTTAGTGTTTGTTTCTTTGAAGTTATATTTATTCTCCTGTTCTTGCTCCCTCTGCTCTCCTTTTACACCACGAGCACCCGAGTGACTGCTGCGATTCTTAATGAATCAATTAGCTGCACTATTATGCAAAAGGGTAATTACTTAAAAAAAAACCCTACACACATGATTAATATTTTTTTAATTAAGTCTGACTCAAGCCTTTTGATCTGCAGACTATCTCTACCCTGCTGGTATTAAGAAAACACCAACGCTTGCATGCTTCATCACAGTCCCTGAGGATGATTAGTGTCAGCGCTGTTTGAAGATTTTCTTATTTAATTTATCATAAAAATATATGATGAAGATGATGACATACAGAGAGACACATATTTCCTCAGACACTCTGTGGTGTGTAGCTGTGGTGAGCTAATGCAGAGTTACGGCTTTTCTGGTGAATAATTCAAGTGATTTAAGTGGGCTGACCTGTCCACTGGCCCGTGGCCGCATACATAATGTTCAGCTGAAACAGATCTCCTCTTGGCCTCGACTACAGGGCCGCGGTGAAGAAAAAGGAGCATGCGCTGCAAAATACCCATGTTAGGTCTCATCTTTATTCATAAAACATTACACTGCTACAGCAACTGAACCACGGAGGTGAGATAATGCAACTCACACGGCTGTAATTTACCTCAGCAGGTTCCTGGGAAGCTAATATCAAAAAGAGGATGAATAATAAAAGTAATTTCTTCAGAATGGAGATAATTATTCGCAAAGAGGGAATTAAAATTCTTTCATTTTCATCATAGGTTTTTTTCATTTTCGATAAAGTATCTATTTGGTTTGGATGATAGAAAAGATGAGTCATTTAAA
>CAFUXE010000459.1:426888-447110 GCA_903364295.1 Serranus cabrilla
ACACACACACACACACACACACACACACAGCTAACATAACCCTGCTGTATTGTTTCTTGAGGACATTTTTGTTCACTGGCCTGTATTATTGTTTCTGTCCTTGTCCTGTTTGTTATTGCTTTTTGTCTTGCAATAAATAAAAACATATATTGACCACAGATTGACAGAAAGAAGTGTTAATGTTGTCGTATTAACTTGGAATGAAGTTGGCCAAGAAAGTTACAGCACAGAAGTGTGTGATAATTTATACCTAATGCTTTATAAACAGTCAAACCAGACTGGGAGGAGAAGGTTTGTATGGTTGACAGTAAGAAAATGTGTTAAAGAGTCGCTAATTTATTTATTTATGATTTATTTATCAGAAATATTTGATCATTTGCTGCAGCACAAACAACCTAATGTAAGCCAGTAGTGTGTCACACTCGCTGCTTGCAGTTGTTTCCATTTTGCTGACCAGTGAGTCTCGTGCCTGCACCCACACATGCACATTTTGGACGTCCCCGTCTCTCTCTGACATTTTGGCTGCACTGTAGAAAGAACTGCATCTGCAGCAACTGAGAAGTTGCGTGCTGAACAGTGATTCTGTTCAAGCAGAACTCATTTGAAGCCTCATTGAAAGCCCATTATAACCACGGTGGAGCAAAATGAACTGTTATTGACGCGATCTGCAGCCGGCAGGTTCCGGGCGGCGGGGGACTGCGGGTACTTGCCCGGTCTGCGGCGTGGTTGCACATTTTTATGCTCATCTTATTCTCATTCTCTTCACTGCATTCAATTCTGCCTCACTGCTCACTGCCCCACCCACGCACATATACACTGTGGTTTCAGCAGCGCCGGCCATTATCGGTGGAGCCGGCCTCTTTGGGCCCATCAGGGTCTGACAACCCCACTTGACACGACAGGCCAGCCCTCCACTGCTGCGGTCAAATAAACACATAAGAGCACAAAGAGCAGATGGGCTTCACAGACATGAAGTAAAGAACAGAGCTGGGGAGGCTGCACAGAAACAGGGGTGAGACAATGACATAGCAGGATGGGAAAATTGAATGGAGAGAAATAAAGAGCGCGAGAGAGGGAATGGAATACCTTTCCGAGCGCTACTATGCAATTTTCTGTTTGATGGGATACGTGCCAGAGGAATGCAAGGATAATCTATAAACCACTCAACCGTGTCAAATATGCTCCATTACACCTGCCCTGACTGACAGCAAGCAGAAACTATTACAACCTGAAATCTGACAGGGCGTTTGAACGGAGGGGTTCATTTCAGATTATTTTGTTTGTGCATATGGAAGTGATGGGTAAAAAAACACACACTTCTCTCTACAAAGTTTTATGTTAAACGGTTGTTTCTCAGGAGTTTTAACTCCAGAAATAAGTGCAAGTCGGGGTCTTTATACCTTCTAGTAGGTCCAGTAGGTTGTTATCAGCCAATTCAATCACCGGTTTACTTTACATTTCACCTCCAATTTTGTTTGGTTAAGTATTGTTGTTGTTGCTGTTATGAAAGTCTTTTTTCTTTTCAAAATCCTTTTTATTGGCAATTTTTCAAAAACAAACACACATTTTCTGTGCAATTCTGTTTATTTTCTGCGCATTTAAATAAGGAATTGGCATAAATAAACTTTGTATATACAATCTAAACAAACAAATAGGAAAATTATTGTACGTAAAAGCCAAAAAAATGTTATGAGGACAAAAAAATACGTAGTTACAGTGGATTTGTAAAAACGTGATGGACTCAGGTTGAGGGAGGTTTACTTTACTTACTTTCCTTGGTTCTCCTCGAGTTATTATCACACTCTGTAATGTCACTTCCGCCTTGGTTTAATTAATAACAACTGCAGCCATGAAAGGCCGTGGTTGAAGAAGCCTTTCAGCTGGTTGCTGTAGTTGTGAGTACAACGAACCAGTAATTCTCATAGTTGACATTGAGCTGCTACCACTACAGATTTTTTCTTTTCGACGTCGTAGCCCTTCCTTCAACCGTCGCTGATTTAAGTCCCTATTGTTGCAAAAATGACTTGGTGCATGATGCTTCAGTCTTAAGATGGCAACCAGTGGACCCACAAGTCATAAATGTTGTATGCTTTTGCTTTTTAAGTATTGAACAGACGCCCCTCTCAGTTATACTTCTGAGGAGATTGGTTCTGTCAGACTGGCGGCCGGGAAGTATCTCATAACGTGATCTCGGCAAGAGCTATGCTCCATTATTTAGGGACAAACAAACAAGTGTGTATATGTGTGTGTGTGTTTGTGGCTCTACGTGGCTGCGACAACAGTTGGGTGACGGATGCAATCATACCGCATGCCATGTCTGTGTTCCAACCGTGCGGACCAGAACTGGACTGATGTGTCCCTATATTTGAGAGTATTTTATGTGACAGCCAGCAAACTGCCTTGAAGGGAGACGCTGCATGTGTGTTTGTGTGGTTTTGTTTGCGTGTGTGCACATGTGTCTACATTTTGCATGCATGCTCCACTCTCGCTCAGACACTGAGGTGGGCAGACAGATCCGTGGCCCTGCAGAAACAGAGCTTTACTGAACCCAGCAAGCTTTGCATCAAGGGTATGCACCTAAATGAGAAAACAAACAAACAAAAAGAATTTTTTGTTTAAAAAGGAGCAAAAAAACAGCCTGCAAAAAATGTCCACTCCACTTTTGTTTCTTTCCATCTTTCTCTACTTCGGCTATTCTCGCCATGCTCCCACTCTGTGCTCCTGTGGAGTAATGAATAATAGAGGAGTGCTTGTCCTCCCTCGCTCCCCTAGTTAATCAGAGCTCGCCTGGCTGCCCTCTTCGCTGCCACTCCTCACTTTAATAAATCATTCAGGCCTTCAGGACAACAAGTCCGTCAGCAGGCTAAGCAAGGGCCATGCTGGTAAAAACTCTGCCATCTTCTCTCACTACAACCTCCAAAACCTGAATCAGCCCCGGCTCACTATCACCTCTTTCCTCTGTGTGTCCTTCACTTTTTCACTTCTTATGTCCTCCTCTCACTCTTTTTTTTCTTTCGGGGACAAATCAGACTGGCAAGGAGTCCCATTCCATTTTTCCTTCGCCTGTCCGTCTCTCTCCCATGGGGAACCATTTCACTTAAGCTCTCACTCTGCCAGAGTTCGACCCAATGTGTAATGTTCTCATTCTTCATCTCTTTCTCCTCCTTTACGCCTCCTCTCTCTCTCACCAGAAATTCCTGCCGGGGATGACGTCACATGGACGTGTCCCCAATGAACGCTGCTGCATAGAGGGCCATAAAGGAGATGGATACAAAATAAATTGCAGGGTGTGCAGGGAGAGAGAAATTTCCCTGCATTCTGTAGCATCCATTCATAGCTGCAGTTACCAGTTTAAACTGTTAAAATGCTTTCTATGCAATCAGTAAACTTCAGTATTCCAGGAGCTGTTTTGTGCCATGATTTGCTGCAGGGTCATGCTTCCCTCTCTGCCACAGCCTGTTCTTTGCTGAAGCACGACATTTCCCAGAATTGATTTCCTCCACTGTTGCATGCCGTTTTATGGCTTACACATCGAGCATGTAAGCGATAAGAGCAATTTCATAGTGTGAGGCGAGTGTTAGCAACTCTGACTTAGTGATGAAGATAGTGATGGATTTTTGTCTGCATGACCACTGAGCATCAGTGCAAAATGTTGAATGAAGCATTTCTTTAGCCAAACTTTGATGTTTGCCGTTGATGTTTCAGAGTTAGGAAAGATCGAACACATCCAAGATTCAGTTGGTACAAGTCCAATCAATCAATTAATTTTGTCTCATGAAACCAGGCACAGTTCACTTCCATTGAAATCAAATTGTGCAAATATTTATCATAAAGCAGAATGTCGAAAACCTAACTTAGTAAGACTGAATGCACAAAATATCTCTTTGGAGTCATGGGTAATTTTGTCAGTTTTTAAATACTTTTCATTCTGACACTTAAAAAAAACGTGACTTGCATAAATAACATAAAAGGTAAAATGAGGATAACATGCATTTTTTTTTTTATACTGAATATATTTGACCTTATCTCCAGTTTTACTTTGCCTATCATCATCAAGAGAAAACTTGCATGGAGTTTAAAGCCAACTCTTTACAGGGAAGTTGATGGCAGGGTTCCACACTGCTGCATTTTTATCACGAAGAAGTTGTGCTCCGGCGCTTTCGTGCGGCTACACACAGAATTCAGGGCATATCAGTTCAGCCAATGCCACCGTGAACTGCTCCAACAGCTCTAACAGTGGGGGCAGAGCCAACAGCGTAACTGGGACTCACGTGCCCATACAGCCAGACTAGCCTCCACAGCAATTTGTTTCTGTTTATGGTCAACAAAGAACAAAGAAACTTGGACTGAAACACACACAAAGAACAACCTAATTGTTGTTTACTGCTGTATTAGTGTTCTGAATGTTGTGTACAGTACAGCCCCTTTAACAATTCTCATTTATTCAAAGAACAGGAAACAAGTTTTCATTAAGCTTTTGTTTGCTTCCTGTACTTGAAAACACTCTCTATTCATTATTGTCTCTTCCATCCATCCATCCATCCATCCATCCATCCATCCCTCCCTCCCTCCCTCCACTCTCAGATCCTCTCTGAGTATCATCTCTTCATGTTCTCTGCATCCAGCTCCGTCTCCTCTACGCTCTCTTCTGGGTGTTCTCAGCCTCTTTTGAGTCCTTTACAGATCGACTGCCCAAGCAGCAATTATTCTTAATCTGGCTCCATTAACCAGCTCCCCCCTCCCCGCTCCCACCACCTCCTCAGCGGGAGGGTATTAATCACTTTAATTGCCAAAAAGCATGAGACCCCCATCCCGTCCTCTATCTCTCATCCTCTCTTTGCATGTTTCTCTCTTTGTTTTCTCTCTCTCACTACAGTAGTTTCTTCATCACGGCTCCTCTCTCACTTTAGACTTTCCCTTTAAATTTATTTCATTTTTTTACCACAATTTCACGACACTAAAATCCAGCACAAACTCTGTACACTCTGCTGTGTGTGTGTGTGTGTGTGTGTGTACGCCCTGGTATTTTCTTGCTGTCTGATCTGATTAGTGGCTCTTCCACCGTCCTTTCCAAATGTTCATAACGAGGTGCTGTTTCAGTTCACTGTGAGGTTAATGAATAAAAGGAGGACGATGTGGGCAAATGTGCTGCATCTGGGAAAAACATATTACAGGGCGCCAGAGAAAAGAGAGAAACAGAGAGAAGGAGAGGACAATAAACAGTGGAGAGCCGGGGAGAGTTGTGTTATAGATTAGACTCACAGCTTTCTCCCTTTAGTGAAGTCCAGTATAAAACTGGACCCTGAATGCTAACATCAGCATGCCAATAGTGACAACGCAAACATGCTGATGCAAAGCAGGTGAAATATTTGCCGTGCTCATCAGAGTGTGTTAGCATGCTAATATATGCTAATTAGCACTAAAGTACAGCAGAGGCTGACGGGAATGTCATTCATTTTGCAGGAATTTGTTTATAAATCAAAGAGTCAGACATTCTGACCTGATAATGGGGCTCGATAAAAGTAAAATATGGACCAAAGGTTGTATAATTCACCAACAGGAAGGATGAATAATTATCAAATATCACTTACTTGTTTAACTCTCCATGTACTGATTCAAGTTTTGCGGCGATTTATTACATTTATTAATAGTTTTTAATGAATTTGCATGTTTACCGTATTCCCATAAGCCTATTATTTTTATATCGAGCATCTCCCACCAACCATCTGGTCGAGGTTTGATGCACGTTGGTGTGTTGTCTGCTCGCACATCCCTCATGAGGATGGATGTTAGAGAGGACAGAAGCCGACTGTGACTACGCCAAAAAGAGACGAAGGACAGATGAATAATCCTCTGGAAGCTCAGTCCTATTTCAGCAGGACCGAGCTGCTAAAGCAATCACAGCTAGCCCGAGTCAGGGGCGGCGTCCCATCAATAAAGTGGACAGGACTGTTACTCTTTGGGTGGTCACTTTCCTGAGCAGCCTTCATATCTCTCCCTCTGTCTCCCTTTCAGTCACTCGCTCTGTTGCCCGACCATTAATTCGACCCCAAATCTATCTTTAGTAGTATCAAACACTGTGTCACTGAATGTGGCCGTGAAAAGTTTGTAGTTTTGTCCTTAAAGTAGCTGCAAGAACTTTTATTTTGTGGAGACAAGAGTGAGTTTCCCCATTAGCACAGTGGCCTCAATTATTCTTTAATGCCCAGCCGATCTGGGGAGAGGGGCCTTGGTAAGAGAGGAGGAGTCATTATGGCCGACCTCCAGAGATCCTGTGAGGAGAAACGTCCATGAGGACGACCATCCCTGCAACAAGCACCGAGCGGAGCAGACGGAAACCTCTTTTCAGTGAAGCCGTTAGAAGAAAAGAAAAACAAGATTCTCTGTTCTGATTAAACGTAAACTAATTAACTAAAATGATTGAAGTACATGAAGTCCATCCCCATGTTCAGTTATAACTCACAAAGTACAATATTGGGTGGATTTGTTGCACAGATTTGTTGCTGAATTAAACATTTTTGACCAGTAGAGAATTTATGGAAATGGTTAAAAATCCCAACCAAATTCAGACACCAAGACCTTGAGGAGTTTCATTAATAAATGCATGCTGTTTTTCATTTATCCGTAGCAGCTTATCCAAACTCAGGTCGCGGGGGATCCCGGCTGGCATTGGGCCAGATGCAGGGAACACCCTGGACAGGTCGCCACACTAACACAGGTCTGACACAGAGACAGACAACCATTCACACTCTCATTCATTCCTACGGGCAATTCAAGCTAAGCTGCATGTCTCTGACTGTGGGAGGGAGCCAGAGGACCCGGATATAACTAAATGCAAACTCCACACAGAAGAGCTGCAAGCTGGATTTGAACCTGTGACACTCAGTGCTGATTTCTGAAAGAATTGCATTTTTTGGCGATTGGATCGTGAGCATCTCTGTTCTGAAACCTGCAGAGAAACTCCCTTATTGTCAGTAAACCTGGGAATCCTATTCATCTTCTGAATGATCGAGGTCACTAGTTTGTTGTAAAGTTTCAGTGATTATCCTAGATGTCAAAACAGGTCAACAGGCCTTTTGTACAGTGAGGTCAAGGGTCAAGAAATGCTCTCACTGTAATGAATTGGCTACTATTGGGATGAACATCCTCACACATGAATACAATTAGACTCAATGAATCCACAAAACAACAAGATTATCTGTTCTGATTAAACCAAGACTGGACGGTTTGTCCTCAGTTGTATGCTGCATAATGACATTTGAAAAAAATAAAAGGGTCTGGGTTCAAAACCAGGAGTCTGACCCATCTGCCACTCCTGTTCGTCTCTAACCTGGCAAAATTTCGTGGAATACCGACAAATTCCAGCGCATCACTTCTCATGGGAAACCCTACAAACCGCTCATGAGGACAGCCTGTGTAACAACCTTAAATCCAGCCTCTCCTTTTCATCTCATGTAACGTAGAAAACATCCTTTGATGGACCCTTTTTTATCTTCAATGAATGCTATTGTTGAATTGCAGGTGTCTCTCGGGTGCCATGGAGATGAAACTGGATCCCGCTTGAAGTGTTTACATCACAACGAGCTGCTGTTTTGACTTGTTGGTCCCCAAACTCTCCTCCTCAACAGTTCATCACTTTTTGTCCCCCTCACAGCTCGCCGTGTAATCAATTTACTGGTACATTAATCTCTCTCCTCCTGAGAAAACCTCACCCTCCTCCCACTCTCTCTCTCTCTCTGTCCTCCCTCAGGTCTCTCTCCCCTGTTAATTCAGACAGACCAGCAGTCCAAATATAGAAACCAAAGCTATCTCCGAGGATGTAAATTATGACACTTTTCAGGCAACAATGATCACTGAACCGTGCATGCATATTCAGTGTGTGTGTGTGTGTGTGTGTGTGTGTGGGTTGGGGGTGATGCCTGACATGTGAATGTGTGTGGGTGTATTTGTGTGTCTCACGCTGAGCTCTCTCCATTTTGATTGTACTTGTATCCCTTTGCATTTCTTTCCTTATGTAAGATAAATAATTCAGGCTTCCAGAGGCAGAGAGTGGAGGGGGAGCAACATCCATGGAGCGGAAAAATAAATAAATAAAAAATGAAAGAGTCATGAGCCCCCGACTTTTTCCCTTGTATTGTCTTTCCGGGAAGGACAGAGTACAAAGGCTGCATTTCCTCTGTAGTGGCGCGTAAACCCTCAGCCATACTGCAGCGCACACACAAATCAGCCCTCATCAGCTGTGTGCAGCCCAGACGGGAGATTGAGCTGCTGCATTTGCATTTTGCCCAAAGTGCTTGGCACACAAACAGGATCTCTTGTTAGCCCTTGTCTGTAACAGAGATAATAGATTATATCTTGAAAAATATCGATATGTCCCTCAGGGCTTTTTCACAACAACAACAAAACAACAGCAGCATGTTTGAGAGACACTTCTGTTCTTCATGTGTGAATTAAATGTAACGTTACAAGCCAGCTGCACAAATTCAACACTTTCTAGCGATAATTATGTTTTAGAGCTGCAAAGTAATTGTGTTTCCCCTCCTCAGTGAGTATTGGATTGGCAGTGTTTTCCCTATTGAGCTACTTAGCACCTCAGGCTTTCTGCTAATACTACTCTCCCCCTTCTCTCCCCCCTTCATCTCCCCTTTAAGGGTTTGCTGATGTGGCCATTCATGTAGAGATGTTGCAGCCACGGCACCGCTAAAGGAGAAACACAAGCTTTCTAAAAAAACACAAAGCTTCGCACTATTTGCCTGCAGCTTTCCTTCTTTCTTTTTTTTCCTAATCAAGAATGTTGTAATTGAACTTAATGTCAAGCAGTGTTTTGTGAAAGCCCCGCTGTGTGTGTAGATACGCCGCAGCATGTGACCGTCTGTCAGCTCACTGCAAGGTGGTCGTTGGCTTTTCACCTACAAGTCGTCTCAATCCCCGGTTAGCTCATTATTGTTAAATCGGCTTATAGGAAATGATTGACGGGTAAGGAGATAAGAGTCTTATTCTCACCTGGTGACACGTCTCTCACGACAGACAGTCACACGTAACACTCACACACAGAATAATATTTGTTTATGATTTCAGGCACACATGGAAAAAAAGGTTTATCCAAAGTATTCATCTAACCATTTGTTGAACTCAAGGACTCAGATCTTTACGTCTTTGGACAGAGTAAAGACCATTATGGCCTTTCATCAGTGGTGGGATGTAACTAAGTACATTTACTCAAGTACTGTACTTAAGTACAATTTTGAGGTACTTGTACTTGACTGGAGTATTTATATAGATTGTAGATTAGGTTAACAAAAAATAATTAGGCTACGGTCTCACTGGCTTGTCAAACAGCTGGTTAGCTTTTAGGAGAGCGCCTGAAGCTAACGCTATGGCACAACTTTAGCTTTTTACTTCTGATGGCTACATTAACGCTTCAAACACCATTAAAGTGGTCTTTATTTCTGAAGATTATCCTGCTGAGCAAAACATGTAAGCATCAGAAACGTTTGTTTGCCACAGATCTTATTTTCTGCCCTGCAAAAATCTCAAAGGAGAATTCTTAATAAACCCCATCGTGATGCTAACTTCCAGGTTGGCCGACATAAATATGTCATTTTGTTTGCCCTCTATGTAGATCAGCTGCTGCAGTGACTATTTAAATATGTTCAACCATTGACATCACTGAGCCAATCACAGTTAAACGTGATAACGAAGGCTCAGCAAGCTTTAACGTTAACCTCCACAAACGTCTGGCGTGGAAACCCATCAACACAATTCTGCACCCAAAGACAAATGGAGTATTGTTTTAGAGTTTTAGATCAGATGGTTTTATAATAACAATAAAAAATTAAGAAATTGCTGTAGTGAAATAGTTTACGATTCGGGTGGATGCAACTATCTCACCTCCTACATGCTCAAACAGTTTGTAAATGAATGTTTAACCACAGCGTTTGCACTGCAGTGTGTTTCACAGATAAAACACGAGATGCTACTTTTGCGGAAAAGAAAGTCGGAAAGGAAGCGCCCTGATGAACCCTGGAAGCAAATAGTCTGCTTCATGAAAAATCGAGCTATAAAGAAGCAGTCTGCGACAAACACATCAGCACATTAACAGTCACTCATGATAAAGATAATAACAGTGTATATATAGTGGGACCTTGAACCCACCCACACCTCCATAAGTCCCACCAAGGATCATCTGCACCATGTTTCAGACCTGCAGCATCTCATAAATATGTGCCTTCAAAGTGAGCACAAGGTTTTCATTTGGATACTCCCGCTTGTCTGTGGCTCAGACAGTTGAGCCGCTCAATAGACACTATTGCTTGTGCAGCCAGTATTGGTTGGACCATTAACAAAGCCATATATCGGTTTCACTTTATGCAATATCATTAGTGACCTCATCTCACTCCCCTCACCAAATCAATCTTCCTATCTCCTTCCCTGTCCGTTACTCTGAGGGGCCTTAAGAGGAAGCTGGAGGGTGAGAGAAAAGGAGGGAGGAAGAGAAAGAAAGATACGGAAAATAGAGTGAGAGTGAGGATGTGCTCAGACTAAGGAGAGTGTATTGATCCCTGCTTCATGATGGACTGAGAGGCCGCTTGTCACTCTGACAGCCAAAGACAAATGGAGCATCAGATAGGCAGCTTTGCGGCTGTGCTGAAAGAACCGCTGGAAATAACCAAAAAACAACAACAACAACAAAAACAAAAAAACAGCCGAAAGGTTAAACCGTATCTGGGGGAGGGGGATTCTAGCTAAGAGCAGTGCACCTCATTAAATACTCAGCGTAAGCCCTGTGGATTTCATTGATTGCTGGTGTCCAGCAATGCCGGAGCTTTATCCCGCACAGCTTCCCCCTTAAAAGAGGCGAAATGAGCATGAGCCCGAAGCACGGATGATTGTTTTTTGCATCTTGAGTCTATTTTTGACTGGAGATCTTAATGTGGGCTGGCCCGGGCAGCTAAAGTGGGTCATAGGGTGAAGCAGACATGAAAGGGCTGACACAAAGTGGAGTCATCCTTGCTGGGGGGCATCTCACTGCCTCCACTCTTGTGTAGCACACACTGCATAACACCACCACCCCCTCTTTCTCCACCACCGCCTCATGCAGCAGCATTTATGAGATTTTCATCTCAGACTTGCACCTTTGCCGGCTGCACACTGCGGATATTGCATTTGCAGCTTGTCCAGAATCAAAGGAACCTCTTACATCCCAATAAACACACATGTGTTGTTGCTGAGGCTGACCTTACACTACCCTGCTCCAGCCTTAACCCCAATCCTGATTCCAACCCAAAATCAAGCCCTGACCCTGCTAATCCTCTTAAGAAGTAAGAAAAGGCAAAATGTCCTCACTTTGCATGTGTGTGCTCTTCTTTCTATCCTTATGAGGATGTCAGAGTAATTGAAATACAGCACACACATGCTCCAACAGGCTTTAGGACCCAGTGTTTTCACCGTAATAAGGTAGTAGAGCTGAGGAGAGGCAGGAGAGAGAGAGGAGAGAGAGAGGAAAGAGAGAGAGGGGGGATGAAGAGAGCTGTATTTGTAAAGTCAGAGAAAAGCTGAGAGTGGCAGAAGAAAGTTGACACCGTGTGAGATGCACTGCAGCCGCAACAAGGATTAATGAGAGAGCTTCCTCTCCTGCCTGCGAGGAGGAGACAGCGCGAGGAGCAGGATGCGAGGGAGGATGTTGTGCAGGGGGAAGGGGAGCCTCTAACGGAGCATGCACACCGCTGCTGCTGCTGCTGACAGGCTGCTCAGGTGGAAAAGGTGCATCCGCAAGCATCAGCACAGATCGACGGAGGAATGCAGACAAGTTTGACTCTGTAACACAACGCTCACATTCCCTGTTTCAGACAAACACGTGTAGGATATACACGTCCACACACACACACACACTTGAACACCTTCTGCACATGCCCACGCTAAACGCAAGCAAATCAGTGTGTAGCAGCGTTGAGGCGTGTGGGGGGTTTAAACTGGGACGCTGGATTCCCCCGTTTCTTCTCGGAGGACTCATCCCGAGGACAGAACAGGATCCGAGGCTCCGGGAAAGGTGAGGAACATTTAAAGAAACACTGAGCTGACAGTTTTGTTTCTTTGGCACTGTACTATTGTATTGCTTCAGGGTTGCATATTATATTTTTTACTTTTCTGTTATTGTGTTATCACCCTACTCCCCCTTTGTATTTGTACATGTTTATAATAACAAAAAACAACAATAGTTCAATGATGGTAACACATTGCTCTTATTGCTGCTGTCTTCCTGTAGGCTACAATAACAATTCAGATTGTTTACCAGTGAGAGCTTTCTTGCTGCAACCCAGCACATATTGTTTTTATCGCTCGCAATATGCAAATATGACACGTTAAGCATATTTAAAAGTGTTGCTGGTATTGTGTATTTGGATCTCTTATTGTTAATCATTCTTTTCTCATGAATTATTATTTGTTTTTTTAATTCAGGTCTGTGGGAGGAGGCATAAAATAATCTTTATCTCAAATATTAGCTTATACGTGCTTAAAAAACATGGAAAACTTGGTGCACAGGTATAATAAGATATACATTTTTTAATGAAAAATGTGGGTGGTCCATTGGGGGAGTATGTAAAATCATTAATATCTCAAATAGCATACATGCTAAAGTAATCATTTTTGGCACACTGGTGTTTGATGCATGGTACCAAAAGCTAAACCTAAAGCTAATCTTTTTTGACTAATAATATATGAAATATGGGATGTTGACAGAAGATTCTTGGTGCAAAAGTTCCCTATTCAGAAGTGCCTTTCACACTAAATCGTGTTACTGATAGCGCCACCATGTGGCCAGTTAGAAAGCTCTTACTGTAATGTGTATATTTAGGCTGCTAACATTAACAAGCATGCTTTTACTTCTCTGTTTCTGCAGCAGCTTGCAGTAATCACATGCATTTTGTTCAGAAATGCACGATCAGATAGTCAAGTTTGACTTTCATGTCAGCAGTAATTTGTCAGAATGGGACTTTAACAGGATCTCTGCTTTGACATGAACCATTTTATAATTAAATCAAAGCTAACATTGAAGAACAGTGATTTATTAATCCTCTGTTTCTTATGTCAGTAATGTAAATTGGTTTCTTTCCGAGTGAGAAACATTTGACATCAGCCTGTACTGTGATGCTGTGAAAAGGAGGATATGATATCACGTACAGTGCATAAGTGAGAGCTCCTCGGTTCATTATTAATTAAACCGCAAATCCATTTGCTGTTTGTATATTTATGAAGATGTACAGTGGATGATATGCTGCTTTGGAGAGGAACTCCAACAGCAGCAGAGCAACCCCCTCTTCACACACACACACACACACACACAGCTCTGCTCCATTGTTCATGTTTGTATAGCTGTTTACTGCTGTACGACAAGCCTTCTGTGCAGTAATATAAAACCATAGCACGCGCTTGCAGCATTCCTGAAAGCTCAGAGAACCTGACACGTCCGCATCCTGGAACACATTTTCAGCTTCTGTTTAGGAAGAAAATACAAAAGTGTTTCTGCCAGAATCGGATTTGAATCTGATTTTACAAAGTCGTGAATGCCTGATTAAAAGCACGTCCTTCCTCCACTATTAACCCTGACTGTGTTCAGTGTGTGTGTGTGGGTCACTGTCAATTAGAGGCCAACAAACATGCCCTCCCTCTGCGATGATGATGATGAAACCGTGTAAAACATCATCACTCATGTACAGATCTGCGAGAGGCTAATTACCTCGTGTTCAGCCGGCTGCTGCACACTCACTTGTTTTTATTTACTCGTGTGAAAACGAGACGGCACAGATCATCACAGATTACTGTTCAGTTCTACACAATCATTGGACCTCAGTGTTTTTCTGGAGTCATAAATTTGCACCAGTGTCGAAAACCTCCTGCAGCGGGTTTACACTGTGTCATTTCAGACACAAGCAAGAATATTTAACCTTTATTTAACTAGATAGTTCCGTGTTAAATACAATAAGATACATTAGAAATGGTCCAGAATAAAAACTAACATCCACGCATCAAAAGAAGAGTTGAATATACACACACAGTGTATAAACAAACAGCCACAGGCCGTCAGGGAAACACAGGGTTGTTATGCATTACAGCAGGAACAGCTTGTAATGGAAACATTGGACAGGCATGTGGTATTTACGGATTTAGTTTGAGTTTGTTGATGCTGTTTTCTTGTGGAAAGTAAAGAGAGTTTGACTCTGTATGTATAATCCAGGTAAAAGTCTCTCTCTCCATGTGAATGCTTTGAGTGTGTTTAATGTGCTTACAGATGCTGCTACTTACTTCAAATTAATCCTTCCCCTAAACTTAACCTAACTGACCGATATGGGATTTTTAAGGCCGATGCTGATACAGATTTTAGAGCAGGAAATTCATGGATAAGGCAGCTGATAAAGTAATTTGTGCACTGATTTTTTTTTACCACTCTGCAAAGGTATTCAGAGAGCTACTTTCTCAAACATAATACTTTATCATATATTTAACATTATTATATATTAACAAGCAATGTATTACATTGACAGTCAATTCTATAAATGATAACTGAGAAAATAAAGTATGAATAGGAACTAAATAACTAAATAACCTTAGATAACAGCATATACACTGATACTGACATCCCTTTGATAGACCAATATTGGCCAATAATATCTGGTAAACAATAAACTGTAGGGCTCTAAATCTAAGCTTAAGTAATCCTAAAACTTCAATGGTTTACCACTATCTTTAGTGTGCAGTTAGGATGTTATTGTGATAGTTTGCTAATCCTGTGTGACATATATTTAATGGAATACAGCACAAAGACATTATATTTAATGTTCATACTGGTAATCTTTGTTATTTTTGTGAATATACACTCATACCAACTTTTTTTGAATCAGGGCTTGCATAAATATAATTTCAATCCATTCAAAAACACATTTCAGGGAGATCAATCTGAATCCTTGTTCAAATGAATGGACACACTTCCATGTCATTTTTCCTGGCATTACGAAAATGTATTATTTACAAGTAAACCAGTTTATTTTTTATAGTTTTCGACATTATTTTGTAACAGTTACAGCACATTGCTATTAATAAATGCTATCAGATCTTAGCAGTAAAAACGTGTGAGTTAAATTTGTCGAAATAAAGTCATAGTTTACATATTTGACAGGAACGATACATGAGGCATATTTAAATTAAATAAAATGCATCTTCTAGATGTAGCTCATTTGCAGGCCTTGTCCCTGGTTAGACTTTAAAACTATAAAACACATAAAACTACACTCTAAAGAAAAATATCCTTTAAATTGAGTTAATATTACCAATTTGAAATATGTGCAAATGGCTTCCGTGTTGTGTGTCGTATATTAGTTGTGTTCACAAAAAGCCTTTCAGTCAGCTCATCTTACGTGGTCAAATGTTTTTTACTCCACATAAAACCAGTCCACATCCATACATGTAAACCCTGGAGAATATAACAAACAGCAGCTGCGGGAGCACACGTGACACATGCACACACATCTACACACACATGACTACACTAACAGCACAACAGTGTGAGATACACTCAGACTCTGTGCAGTGCGTCCCATGATGCTCACAGATCCACATAACAGAACACTGAGTACAACATACATCACACTCTGCAGAGAGGCTGGAGCCATTTGCAACATATTGCAGATGGGTAACTTCTCATTCCTCGGGCCTCATTGCACACAAGCACCAGCTGTGCGAGCAGAGTGTGTGTGTGTGTGTGAAGTGGGTAGTGTGAGCATGTAGGAGGCAGGGCACTGAGGGCTTTGGAGGGTTTGTTTACTGTAAGACGATGCAAGGCTGGAAATGAGCGCATATGTGTTTGTGTAGCTATGTGAAGGGAAGCGAATTGCATTGTGTGTAGGTGTGTGTGTGTGTGTCTGGGGTTAGAGCGGGGCATACCGCGGACTGATTAATGAGCTCACACTGTCATACACACATTCAGCACAGGGGGGGTTCGAGTAAACCCAGCGCCTGGCGTGACTGCGCTCGTTTGTTATTATAGAGTAATTCTGTGGAAATTATCCATCCTTTGCAGTCTAATGTGACAGAAACACATCCTTACTGGAAGGCACGGCTATGCTGGAATTATCCCATCCAGTTATTATCAAGCCGAGCAGAGGAACAGTACTGAAATGGCAAATTAGCCTCTGCTTCATTTATCCTGCAGTGAGCACTCCACTCCATGGTGAATTTGTTTCCATAGGAACATGATGTTTCTTTTGGCTTCACGAGCCGTGCAAGGCGCTCCACGTCGCCGCCTGTTTTTATTGCTTATCTTTTCTGTTCAGTTTCCTCTCTGCTCTTGTCAGTCACTCCACACAGATCAAGAAAGAGAGAGAGAGTGAGAAAAGGGTTTGGAAATGCAATCAATAGTGCCATTTAAGCACCACTTTCACATTTTTTGTTGGGCATATCTCGAATCCTGCTCTGGTCTTATCTGCCTGACATCGCTGTTCTTCAAGACGTCCTTTTTATTAGACCCTTACAGGCGTTTACAGCTCCAATTTCCTACAGTCACCATGCCATTTCTTTTCTACGAGTGTGTTCGCTGTATCTGCATCGTCTCAATCTGTATCAGCTGAAATATTACAGCAATTACTTCCAGCTCTGTGCATGAGTGTGTGCGTGCAGGGAGTCAGTGTGTGTGAAAAAGACTGCAGAGTTGCTGAAAATCTATACAAGAGTCAGCAGCAACAGTTCTCTGCTTTTTGCGACAGGGGTTTTAAAGCAATATTTCACTTTGGTTGCACACTTCCATGTCTTAAGAACAGGCTTTCTTTTCATGCAGCGAGTAGAAATTGTACAGAGAAAGACAAGTTTGTGCAGAAGCTTTGCCGAAAGTGTTGGCTGGATTATGAAGAAGGGAGGGAGTCAGATCAAAAGCAAAAAAAAGAAGAGGGGTTGAAGTAATGGAGGGAGCTGAGTAGATGTGTGGTTGTGGATGTGTATGACAAAGCACCAGACTAAAAAGGAGAGAGATAGGGAGGGAGAGAAGAGGAGCTCTTGTAAAAGTGTCGGTGGTGATTTGCAGCGGCGTCCTTGCAACCTTCCCTCTACCTGACTGGATGTTTTACGAGCGTTGCAGAATCAGAAAAGGAGGCAGGCTTATAATACAGCTGACAGAAGTCTTTTTATGGTGGATGGGCAGAGGTGCAGGAGGGAGGGAGGGTGGGGGGGTGTAATAAAGCTGAGTGCATCTCTCCTGGAATGAAGCTGCAGCGATTGGGAGGGAGCAGAAAGAAGAGAGAGGAGAGGCTGGTGAAGTGCCACAAATATTAGCGAGGACAAGTGTGTGTGTGCGGTATGCACCATATGTCCAGATGTGTGTTGTGAGGGGGAGGCAGTTTTGCTCAGAGCTGTTGCTGACGTCAGTGTGTTGAATGATCACTCAGCTTGTTCAGTATGAGAGGTACTAGCCCTCCATAAAGGGGTGGGTGAAGTGGCGGGGGGTTTGCACGGTGAAGCAGTATCAGCGTGCAGAGCAGAATGCAGCCCTCAGCACCACGCCAGCCCAAAGACACCCAATTATTCCAGTTTTTTCTCTGTGCTGTGCAGTGAAGCGTGCAACAACGAGTCACTGAATTGATCTGCAGCCTGTGAAGCACTCTGCCATGCAGAATGAATACTTACTGATGAGATATTATGTAGTTTGTTGAAATGACACTTTCTCATTCCACCGGGGAACGAAAAGACACTTAACACACAATACAGACACTTTTTCATCTTTGCTCACGAATCAGATCACAGCAGCATTTTTCCACCTCTCACTTAGGTGCTAATTTTAGATATTCTCACATATTCTCTGGAACACATGCAGTCAGTCGTATGTGAGCGTAACAGCGCTAGGTAAGGTTTTAAATCACTTATCACCTCCATGTTATGGGGCAATCAGGCGCATATGTCCAACCATCCATCCTCTTTCTAAGCAGCTTATCCAGGGCAGGGTCGCTGGGGGCTGGAGCCTATCCCAGCATGCATTAGGTGAGAAGCAGGGTACACCCTAGATAGGTCAACGTATAGCACATATACACTAAGCTGGCTGAATTTGAAATGTAATTTGGAGAGTGTGTATAGTGAAGCTACATGAACTGTCATGGATTCATGCATGGAAAAGCGTGACTTAGTTTATATACAAAGATTCAAATAAATGCATGAGTTAGGTGTAGTGGTTAGCACTCTTGCCTCACAGCAAGAGGGTTAGGGTTTGATCCCGGCACTTGTTTTTTTTGCAAATGAACTTTTCATGTCTGTTCATGCTTGCTGATTGCAACCGTTTGAATTTAACACAATACATGTGCATGACTGTGACTGGTATTTTGTTTGGCCTTTCCCTTCAACTGCAGACTTACCTGTGATGAAGACATGAGCATTATTACAAAAGAAAAATTTGTTGTTGCATTAATTAACATGTTGTTCTTGCATGAGACACTTAATTCTTGTGCATTCCTGATATTTCCTTAAGTACGACATTAAGTCATTAATGCTTTTTCGTGCATTGGGTCATGCGTGAATTAATGATAATTAATGTGTCTTTACCATAACATATTACCAATAAATTTACAGGTAACAATGGCATTCATCCATACCCATATTTATACAGTTACGACAGAGAAAAATCTGATCATTCATTGTCTTGTTTCAGTCAAACTGCATTGCAGCCAAGTAGTGGGACAGACGTTACTCTGATTACTCTGCTGAGTCTCAGCTGGTTAAACTGCTCTGACTGTCTCTAATTACCTAATTCAGTTCAGCTAAATTCACCATTAAGTTGTTCTCATTCGCATATTTTTTGTCTCTGTTGTGAGCAAGTTTAACACTATATAAATAAACTGTTTTGTTCTATTTTTGGACATCATCCTTTTGAGCTAACTTTGGCTCATCGCTTTGATTGTAGAGCAAAAATATCACATGTTAACAACGTGAATACTATTTCCTGCACTGGTGCTTTGAAACGTCAAGCATATCGACATGTTAGGATTATGAAGTTTTAGCAAAATACATAAAATCACTTCAGCTGTGCTGACATTTAAAATGACTGATCAAAGTTAGATTTACAGAAGGCTTACAGACCCTGAACATGTCTGATTTGGCTAAAACATAATATTATTATTTGTCAATTGATACACTTTGGACAAATCACTTGGAAAACAAGCTTTCAGAGTCAGAAAATGGTCATCTTAATGTGAACGGTCGACCACAATGTTGAGAAAAAGGAGAATTTTCAAACTTAGCATGCCTGGTGGGGACTGTCTCTATTTGTCTTCCACAGATCAGAAAATGCAGACGACTTTAAACATAAGAAGAAATAACCCTTTGGCAGGTACTGACAGGGTTTCTAAGCAACTAGAATATAGAAAAAATAAAAAATGACATTTTCCTTCACTGTAGATTCAAAGCCATGATGGGTTTGTTGCTGGGTACAGAAGCCTTAAATATAAGGTTTACAAGAGACTGCAGGATCTCCTAATATGGACATTTTGAAAAACCAAAATCAGGTTTTTTAAAAATATACAAATTTGTATTCATGTATTTTTGCTGGTATTTTAAACAGTAGGAGGTTGTTTGGTTGTGATATGTTGTAGTCAAGTAATTTTTCATCTTGTTATGTTGAGGATGAACACAGTTTAAATAAGTCTTATTTTGAAAATATATTTATATGGAATTTAAAAAGTAGTTTTGGTAGGTTCACGAATAGGTTTTGCATTTATACTTACCAACAATTAAAATAAAGATATTTTCTGAAACTAAGTGGCAGGTCTTGTGAGATCAGGCTGGGGTCAGGGGTCACAAACTTGGCGTGCTAACGCAGAAACAAATGACTGTCAAGGTGAACTATGGGATCACGGATTAATCTCTTTCTCAGCTGCACTCGGGGAAGTGTAATCTCCATACACAGCTTTTCAAATCACACTACTCTGATATTGTTGTGAGTTTATTAAATCTACAGTGATCAGTCAAGGTGGACGGTTTGGGAATATCAAACAGTGGTTGGCTCCTGAAATCTCTGTACACTCCACTGAATTCCTGACAGTACTCAGCTTATTAAGAGGATTTGTCCGGCCGCTGTCCTGTCAGCACCTCAGGAGCTGTGCTGGCTGAAAGGACAGTGACGCTGTGACGGGGTCGGAGTTGGCCTGAACTGAATGGACAGCGCTTACGCTGCTCTGACGTCTTCTGAGTTT
>CAFUXE010000459.1:448132-485397 GCA_903364295.1 Serranus cabrilla
TCTTTAACGAGAGGGATGGAGAATCAAGATGAGCTGGAGCACCCTCTTCTGGGAGAAAGCCCCAATAACAGCCGGGCGGCAGGGCCGGGGCTGGGGCCCGTTACTGGACAGGCCCCCGGCGGGACGTTCAAAAGCATCTTGGTGAAGTGTGAGGAGGACAGAGCCTACCCTCCGTTAGCGTGGAGGGGCTACTGTGGACATCCTCCTGAGCTCCAGCAGCAGCAGCTCCTGGACCCCTGCGCCTTACCCCGCACACTGGAGTCTTTTTACCCTCCGGCTCCCATCTGGGGACACTCGGACTCCCTGCTCAGCAAAGACTACCTGGAGACCACCTTTGTGGACATTCGGCCCGGCTCCACGCTGGAGAGGAAGCTGCTGGCCGAGACGCAGGACTTCCACAGCGTGTCCTACAGCATGGACGATGAGGACGACCTGCTGCCCGACTCAGACGTAAGACAAGACTTGACCTTTTTTCTTGTGTTCTGACAACAGAGCAGGTCCAAATGATAAAATCAGACGTTCATCTTAAACAAAATTCAGACAGTTATAGGAAAGCAGTGCAACCGATTCCTTTTCTGCTAATGCTCAAGAGAAAGACAACACGTCCTCGTACCAAAACAACAGAATAGATCATTTGATGCTCAAGATTGGTACATTCAAAGTTGGAGAGTAACAGAATACAAGTAACAGGATTAGGTATTAATGAGAAAAGTATTCTGTTACAGTTTTAATTGGTGGTATTCTTATTTTTTTCTTATTTTATTTTAAACGTTTCTCTTTCATCCGGATTTGGGAAAATGTACCTGTCAAAAGGGTGCTGCATAGGTTTTTAGTTTTTTTGTCCTAAAGTTCATATGGACACAGCCAGACAAATGAGCTCTGCTATGTATCAGTAATCTAATGGAAAATGTTACAAATTCAATATTCAGTAATCTGCAGTGAAAAACATTTTGAAAGTCACCCTCCTCACTCTGCATATAACGTGAAACGGTCACACGGTCACAGTTTTAAAGGCGTGGTTAACGTTGTGAAACAGAACTACTTGGTGAAGTTCACACATCCAAAGCACTTGATCAACAAACCTACACGGTAAGGTTTAGGAAAAGATAATGGTTTGTGTTACTTTATGCTTACTTTGTCACTATTTATACTATGTCATGTTCCTTTGCCCCAATCATAACTACTACAGCCAGTAGAGATCGCCACCTAACATCAAACATAAATATGGCTCATAAAAAGCTGCGTCTAGGGCCTTTTTTTGGTAAATATGTTCTGGAGAGACCAATAACAGTAAATAGAGCTGAAACTGTCATTTTATATGTTAATTAATTCGTTTTCTTCCTATTGTCAGAAAATACTGAAAAGGTCCGAGAGTCGTCCTCAAAAGTGTTGTCATGTCCATATAAAAGCAGCTTTCTTCACAGCCGAATCAGGGAATCTTTTGCATGATAAACGACTGAAACATCAACATCAGTCATCAAAATAGTTGCAGGCTAAATTTCTGTCGACTGACTGATAAATTAACTGACTAATTGTTTCGTTTCCACACATATTTCTGCTTGGATTAGTTTTGCATAAAAAGCTAGAGACACTCTCGCTGCACAGATTCTAGGAACCAAAGAGGAACTTAAAATAGACATATGAGCAATGCATTTCAGGGGTAGGCAGCAATTGAATGCTTACTGTCAAAAAGCCAGATTACATAAAGCTCCTCTCCTGCTGCGGTGCAGGTAATGATGACACTACAGTAGCGATGGAGGATGCCAGTTCTATTTCATAGATCACCGAGCAAAGCCCACCCTGGAGTGAAATGCAAATGAGCTTTAAGACTCTTAGCGTGGTCACTGGACGGTTTGGGAGTCAACGTGAGAATGTATATGCTGTAATTGTCACAAGTAAGTAGCCGCTGGTTGTTTAGATTATTATAAAAGTACTCTCAGCAAGGTTAAATCAAGAGGTCCAATTATTACCCACTGCGAGCTAAAAGGCTGAAGGCCGTTTTACGATTATTACTTTGATTAAGAGCACGCACACACACACACACACACACCGTTAAAATCAAGAGGCTGCTGCAGAGTTTATGTTCTGAGTTTTTGCTCCACAGGGACAAAAGAACAGCACATGAAATAACCTTTTTTTAAAGCTCATTCTGAATGCTGGCAGTAGTGCAGCGATGCAAAGGCCTGTGGGAATAAAGCCGCGCAGTGACCTCAAAGAGGCACAACACAACTTCTCCTTCGCCTTTGTTTCACTTCAAACGTTTAGTTTAAGGACTCAAACTGGCCCCCGAAACTCCTTCACTGCTTCACGCTGTGCAGCTGGTCGATACTATTCGATAGCAGAGCCGGAGAGACGACCGGAGGAGACAAAATACACAACTCCAGTACTCCAGTCAAAGTATAAATACTGCTGGTCAAATATTACTTCAGTGAAAGTTCATACGACTGATATTGTTTATACAGTTTCTCTCTGTAGTATTTTATCATGTCAAGTGTCTTTAAAGTGCTGCACAAATCAAATGCATTATTATTATACAATAATAAATAGTTCAGTTAAATTTTTACTTGATTTAAAGTTCTGGAATACTTGCATTTAAGCATTTAAAATTAAATATCAAGGCATTTTTGCCCAAATAGATGAACAAAAACTAACAACTAATGATTGAACCTATTGTCTGCACTGACTTGCTTGTAGAAAGTGAAGTATTAGCTTATAAGTTTGGGCTTTTTTGAGTCTCTAATGTGATGTTTGCTGACTTGTGCGGAGGAGTTAAGCCCCGACACAGAGAGCAGAGGAAATGCTGCAGCGTCTCTTTTTTTTTACAATTAACACTTGAAATGATGAAAGCACTTGCAAATGAAAAGGTAGTACAAAATGTAAACTGTACTTTGGTGTTTCATGTTTACTTCTTCGTCTTAACATTTCATTAAGCTTATTTTTACAAAATGAACTGAAGCACTGACGACGAGGAAGATCTTTGGTCGATAATGATGAGAATAAATATGAAACAAAATGTAAATCTGAACTAAAAATTCAAGAAGAGAGGAAAAGAAAAAAGAGGAGAAAAGAAGAAAAGAAAAGAGAGGAAAGGAAAGGAAAGGAAAGGAAAGGAAAGGAAAGGAAAGGAAAGGAAAAAAGAGAAAAGAGAAAAGAAAAGAGGAAAGGAAAAGAAAAGAAAAATAAACACAAGAAACCCATCCGCTCACTGAATATTTGTATTTTAAATGTAGTGTGGTAAAAGCAAAAAGTTTCCCCAAAAACATGAAACTCAAGAACAGACAGCTGAAAATGTTTTGAAGTAAATACTTCGTCACCACTATAAGTGACTTCACATAACAACACACAGTGTCGACAATCTGGATTTGAGCTCAATTGTAAATTTCCTCACTTCTTGATCAGCTTTAAAAGCAACAACAAAAAAACACTCCTGATCTATGAGAATAAATCCAGAGAGAACGGACAGAAAAATGAAAGTAACCTTGTGAACTTATCTGTAAAGTACTGTGAGTAATAATGCAGCTGGATTTACCCCCACCTGATCTGCTTTAATGTTGAAAAGCAGCTTTTTTTCTGGTCTGTGAAGCATTTGCTCGGATGTTACAGGAGCATCTTTTGGAAAATGCACAATAATTTCACGCACAAAGTAAAACAAGCAGAGCAGCATGACAGGGTCGGAGTGAGAGGGGAAGTCAGACTGAATATGCAGCTGTTTCAAAAAGATGCGTGAGTCACGAATGGCCTGCGGTCAGCACATCCACACTAACCCCATTCAGTCACATTATCTTACAGGCACCAGCAAAGTTTTGCAATTGTTGTGAAGAACATAAAACAAAGAGCACGTTTTTAATGCTTCCATAATCAGGGAGCAAGTGTCCGAGCAGTTTATATCTCTGCATGTTTAATGCAACCGTTAAAATGAGTAATACTCAACAGAATTCTGCCTAAAATATTAGTTTCAGTGTTTCAGTTACATTCACATCTTTATTACATAAGTTCAATGTACAGGGTCACATTTAATGCAATGTTAAATCATGTTGAGTCAATAGGAGTACATTTAATTGCTTAGATTTGATTAAATATGTTGACAAAATGACTTTTTCTTGTACTCTACCATGACCAGATCTGGTCAAATTAAGTTTCAACTAATTATTTACATACTAGGCATATTTACTTTTCAACAGTTATTCATATAAATAAATAAATCATTTAATTAAAAAAAAATAAATAGAAAAGTTACATTTTCCCTAATTTATCAGTTGATGTTTATGAAGGCTAAAATATTTTCTACTGACTGGAATAAATGATGAATCATTATTAAATGATTATTACCTAAACATGATTTTAAATTTTTTTTCGTGTTTTTATTCCCTATAATTCTTAAATAATGGAAATATTTAAGATGTTGAACATGCTCAGAGCCTAATTTTGGGATTTGGTAAAATGAAGTTTAAACAAATTATTTACATAAAAAAAAGTAAAAAAGTGGATTTTACATAACTGCACGGTGCATTAGAGGGGGAAAGTTTTTCGTGGTTTAACCTGAACTCAACCTAAGTGCACTCTGTTTGAATCCCAGGACTCATCCATTGATGACTTCAGTGATACGGACAGCGAGAGCAACTTCCCCCTGATGATCCCTCAGGACTACCTGGGTCTGGCCTTCTTCTCCATGCTCTGCTGCTTCTGGCCCCTGGGCATCGCTGCCTTCTACCTTTCACAGAAGGTACACACACACACACACACACAGGCCTGGGCTGACGAGATACAACCTGGCACTGTAGTTCACAGCCACGGGTGATTTCTTACCCTCTGCAGAGTGTTTGTACTCACAACAGGTGCAGTTCCTTAAGTGCTGTGCAAGTGTGGACATTATGGAATTGCTTTAGAGTTCAGACAGGAAGGGATTACACCTAGATTTCAGGATTATGGCACAAGAGCTTTGAATCAGCACAGAGCTGCTGAACAATCCAAAGGACCGACGCACAAGGATGTGGAACTTTTGTTTGTTTGTTTGTTTGTTGTTTTTCCATTTCAATCATCTCTGAAGTAGTCTCTCTCTCTTATAATTCAGACTGACTTTTACAAAAAGATGTTAAAAATAAGCAACATTCAATATCTACATTTGCATTAAGAAATGACAGAAACTCCTAAAAATAACTACACATTCACAACCTTCACACCACAGGCAAATCATTTTGTGTGTGTGTGTTTCTAGGCTGACAGATGTACATTTTCACTAATATTAAAGGGAAATTATCAGAGCAAATTAATAACAGCTGTTTTTTCTATGTTCAATAATAGATTTAATGCTTTACCTTGCAAGCCATTTTCCAGCAGCACAGAACTATTTATTTAATTTATATTTCGCCTTGTTAAATGGGTCCTGCAGTTGAGTTCCATTACAGTACTATCAGATGTATAATTCATGGAAAATGTTTCATTTTAAACATAATGTGTCAAGAATGCCACTTTATTATGTACACCTGCACTTTTATTTCTTTACCTAAAATGATAACTATACAGCCAGATAGTGAATTAATATGAAAGTAATGCCATTTAAATTTAAATCGCACTTTTCAAACCTTGGTGTTTTCAAGGATTTCCCCTGTGGTTTTCTTACAAATGTCTAAATATAAACGTCGCTTCACATGACAGCTGACTGCAACTAAGGCAAAGGGATCCCACAGAGGGGACTAAATATTTTATTGCAACATCAGTATTTGCATTCATTGAAAAAATAAATCAGTAGAAAAGAGGAAAGTTGATGCTTCATCACTGCCTGATAGACTGTACTGATATTTTACTTTTCCTTAGTTTGTTGTGTTTTAAAGGAAAACACTTCCAATAAACATCTTGATATGTATTTGATAGCTAAGATGATTAATCTCCCAAAACAAAGCTGGTGGAAATATGGAGCAGGCCGTAGAGATAAGCACAAGACATGACTGCACAACGATCTCATCAGTCACTATTACCACTGACAGTGTGGAAAAGCCCCCAACATCTCTATCGCTAGTCGCCAGAGGCTCCTGGTTTATACACGCATCCTTCCAGCAGAGCACCAGGAGAGAAAAAAATCCCATTAACGCTTTTGCAAAGCTAACTGGCAGCGAGCTGCAAAGGCCTTTTGATCAGATCAATGGCCTTCGTTAAGGTTTAATTAGAGTCATAACAAGAAGCCCCAAGGTGATAGATTTCCAATATTGTTGAGTGCTTCCTCAAACAGGGGTCAAAGACAAGGACTAGAGGGGGGGAGGAGGAAGGAGGAGAAGATGATGAATGAGGCACAAACGGCGGGCGCGATCCAGAGATGGAGCATAATATGAGCTTAGCGTGTGATTGGAATGAGCGGAAGAGGAAAGTGGAAGCCAGGGAGGACGTTGACAAATGATGACAAATGCGCCTCTCTCCTCTTGTCCCCCGTTTAATCCTTATCTCACTGTCCTCTCTCCTGCAGACCAACAAGGCTTCGGCTCAGGGGGATTTTCAGGGGGCCAACGCAGCGTCCCGCCAGGCCCTGTGGCTCTCCGTGCTCTCCATTGTGTTTGGAATCATCACCTACATCTGCGCCATCGCTGCACTGATTTCCTACCTGTCTGGAAAACCCCCATAAAAGCAACTCATGCGCACACACAAAAACAGACTTCTCACATATTTTCATGAACACAGCGTATCACCTGTAAATGTAAAAAACAATCACAAAAATGTCCGTCAACCCCGTCTGCAGCCCTGTTTTATCAACACCAAGCCAGAAAAGGACGGTGAAAACACAACAGGACAGCTGGTGTACAGATTATAGTCACTTCTAATTGGATTAGGACATAATTAAGCTCAGAGGAAAAATCATTGTAAAAGAAGTTATCCTATCATAGAGAAGATTCAGTCTGTAAATGTGGTTTATTTTGTCACCCGAGGACTTAAGTTACCTGCCATCCCTTAAATCTGTGCTGTAATTGTCATCACATGTTAGACATTACTGAAGTTTTAAAAAAAAAAACTGTGACAACAAATGCAGATGTTATCACAACACTGTATATATCACTGTCACGGTGAATAGTGAGAAGCAGGAAGAGAAGTGAGGAGGAAACGTGGAAGAGCCGAGCGGAGGGCAGTGCGCGGTGATGGAGGCTGCAGATTTATGAGAAGGTCGCAGCAAGGACGTGGCAGCAGCTAAATCCTGATAGACCTCGCTGTGGGAGCGCCTGAGCCAGCACTGTCGCTTGTGGGTGGAAAGCTGGGGACAGTTTTAAGAGCCCCAGAGCTTTTTTCTTTTAGATACGAGTGGCCGGAGGCAATGTTCTCTCAGAGAATCTGTTGCAACCCCTCCGGTCAGATGGAGCGACCCACAGGGAAACACTGCACATCTCATCCAGCATCACTCACTGTTTACCTGCAGAAAGGACTGATTCTGCTCTGTTAATGCCAAGTTCAATACGTATCTTCATGTTGAAATATGACAAAATACATATAGTGCCATTATGTAAGAAAATAAGAATAAGTGAGGGGTTTTTAATGAAATGCAAAGTCGTGATGATGTGAAAAACTGGCTCTGGATATAGAAATAAAGGAGCTGCTTCTGTATACAGTGCAAGGAAATGATGACAGAGGGGTGCAGACCTGTGAGGAAAAGTGCCAAAAATATGGAAGAAACTCTAAGGATGATTCTTTTATGAGCTGTTCCATTAATAGAAGCAACCAGGCTGCAACTCCACGCTCTCCAAATATAGATTCTGCTAGTTTCTCCTCCAAAAAAGAAAAAGAAAAGGCGACTGAAATCCTTCTGGAACTTGCTTCTTGCAGTGTGACAAACTTGAAAATGAAGTTGTCTACTTAAACTTATGTAAGCAAAGATAAGAAAAGGGGTAAAAAAGATGATAAAAGTTGCAAAAAGTAGTCTAGCAAGACATCTCAGCGCTCAGCCATGTGATGCATGAGTCCGTAAAATCTTCTTTTCGGTCACGACAGAAACCTGCACGGCCAGTTTGTAGTTTGCCATGTACAAACCTGCTCCATGCTACGATCACTTCATTCATTTGAATTATTGAAAAAAAAAAGCAGCTTTGATAAAAGAAAAAGAAAAAACTCAAACCAAAAATTGGTTTCGAGCTTAAATGTGCCATTGACGAAGCAGCAATGAAGGGAACTCAAGATAAATATTTTAAAAAATGACTGTAGGGTAAAAGTGGACATTTTCTATTTAGATGTATAGTTTTTATAGAGTCCCTAGCTCAACTGCAAATACTTTGTTTTCTGCAAACCCAGTGTTGTATCAAGACTGAGCTGATAATATATTACGGTCACTCTAAGTGGTATATGTAGACACACCTGTGAAATCTCAGTGTCTAACCCACACAGTGTTGTACAGTTCTGACAATCCTGAACCATCCTCCGTCTCCACTGGACGTTTGTGTCAACGAAAAAAAATTACCCTTTGTTGTTACAGCTGAATAACCACAATTAGTGATTTATATGTGAGCATTTAATGTGGATTGCCTCGACGGATCATGTTGTCAAGAGACGGCTCCTGTCAGATTTGTCTCACTTTGTATCACTTGTATAGATCGTCAATAAAAGGTCAAAGGTTGGAGATTTATTAGTACAAGAGATATCCAGTTCACCTTCTTGTATTACATGTAAATATTAGACTGAAAGAGAATCAATGACTCCCAATAAATGCACTTGTTTGACATTCATCTTTCCTTGTTTTATTTAGCTCCCTGACTGGAGTTCCCAACATTCAAGCACTTTCAAGGTGCAGTTTCAAGGTTTTCCAGCACCTTACAGCTGTGGTTATATCAGTACATATTTATATACAGTACACACACACAGGGGCCACGTTATCAGGGTGCACATGCACCTTTTTGTTAATTTATTTGACATAAAATGAGAACTATTCACCTTGGAGATATCCCATTCAATCAAAGATTCCCCACAAACGTACGAGTCGAGTGGTTTTCTTACAAATGTCAAAATGTAATCCTCACTTCACATGACAGCTGACTGCATCCAAACTGAAGCAAAGGGAGCCCAAAGTGGTTACTAAATATTTTATTGCAACATCAGTATTTGTATTCGTTGTTTTAAAAAAATAGTAGGAAAAAGGAAAGTTGAGGCTTCATCAGAGGGATTTGGAGTATCGCCGGCTGACAGAGTCTCTGTAGAACTGGAAGATTTTCTCTGATGCCTTCTGACTGACGGCGATACACTGCTGCAGCTGCAGAATAAATAAAATAAAGAAAAGACTTTGGACAGAGTCCAAAAACATCTCATCTCATTCTCACAAACCTACATTTGCTCATTTATTTACTGACCTCATGAACTGAAAATGATCCTTTGGTGGATGACATCATTACTCTGCGTTCTGTGCTGTCAATAGCAAAGGTCATCAACGCTCGACTTTCCTGGTGGAAGCAGAAACAGACAAGAACGACTGAACTCATTCGGTGAGGATTAGGGCGGTGCAGACCCACTGAAAGGACTTTCATATGATCAGAGGATCCACAACAGGTTTTACAAAAGTCATTGAAACAAATTTCCACTGGTGTTACATTCAGTTACAGATCATCAATCAGGTGTAATTCACTGCAATACACAGGTTATTCTGTAATAATGCATCGAAGCAAATAGTTGTCAGTGGAGGTAAATTTGTAGAGTGCCCAACTTTCCCTGAATCTGCCTCATCAGACTCCATTGGAATGAATGAATGAATGAATATTTTATTTCAGGAAAACAGAACAAAACAAAAAGTTTAATCAGTTCACCAAATAAGCAAAATAAAATGACAAGCATATTGCAAAGTATATGTAATTAAAAGCATTTCAGTTAGACCTTTACCTTCCCAAAAGAAACCATGAAGTATAAAGTAAGTATAAAAGGTTCAGACAGAGTGAGTACTGTAGTACTTTACCTTGCACTGCAACTGTATTCCACGATATTGTAAAATCATGCAATCTTGTCCGACTTCAGGTAACGCGTTTGTGTCCGTCACAGTCAGTTGTTCGACTAATCAGTATTGTTTTCGCAGCTACAGGTGTAGCTCAGGTGTTTGTGTAACAACACGAGGCGACGTTCAAAACAACAATGGCGAAGGGGATTATATGCGATATACGGTTCATCAAGGTTGATCCTTTGTTATTGTTTTTTATTGTTTTGTTTTTAAAGGCTTTTCAAATCTTCACTTTATTCACTCAGTATTTTATTTGAGGGATTTTTGTCCAAATCCAAGACTTTTAAATCACCTTGTTGTTATTTTTATTTCTGGACTATAAACTGGTGATTTTGCTTACATTTTTACCTTTTCTGTGATTTTAATAATGTCACAACCAACACCAATCACCTTTTTTTTTTTTTAAAGGGCTTTGTGCTGTTTTTATACACAACGCAGCACATGAGCCGCAGACTTACCTTCTCCTGAGCTGCAGTGGGGTCTGTGATGATTTGACCGTCTGTGTCGATGGCACAGGTCACTCCACAGAACAGGCAACTCATAGGCAGACCTGCATCCATAAGAGCCATGCAGGCAGCATTCAGAAAGCAGGACAGGAGCTGAGGAGCAGGTAAGGAAGAAAACCCAACAGGAAACACCTCTAACATCATTTAAAATACTCTACCAGCAGAGACTTTTACTGAAGGATACTGATCCATCGTCATGTACCAGCTGAAGAATGAGAGTGAGGGAGGAACGAGGATGTAGGGACAACAGCAGAGATGCCTCGCAGGTTTCTCGCACACATTGCTCTTGTGATCGCTCTCTTACACCTAGAAAATAAGAGAATGTTGGCATACACACTTGATGAAACTGGCTCGCTTATACCACCTTGTGGTGCGTTGTGGTATTGCAACTTATGCAAATGAAAAAATAAACAGTTACTAGCCTCCCAAAGCCTCTTACATTCCCCATTTACCCCCAAAGAAGCTTGTAGAAACATTTTTCCCAAACTGCAAAACAAATTTTACAGCTATATTATGCATGTCCTAGTTTCAACACTACACTGTAACTAAAGTATATTGCCTGTACTGTGTGAAACAGTCAAACTTAAATGTTTCCTTCTCTACTCAAAAATGTATTTAACAATGCAATAAAGTGCAAGAGAGAATATATGATCACCTGCACAATAACATTAAGTTCCCAACACTCCATTAGAACTGCATTAGACTCCCAATAAACACATCACATAAAGCTGTTTAATGAGAAATGAGATAATCACTTACTAGGCAGTCCCACTTTGGGCTGAATCAACACTTCCAGCGTTGCTCTGTCATAGATTTCCTTACTGACTTTGACCTCAGCTGGTCCGTACGCAGCAGCCAACACACTTGTGTCTCCTTCAGATGAGAACAAAAGATGTGACATTATTAAACTTAAATTGTTGCTCCAAGCGCAGGAATTACTTTTTGCCCTGAGTGCAAATAAAACAACAACAAAATACAGAAAATAGCAAATAAGCCAAAATAAGGGAGACGAGCCAAAATAATAGAAGTGACCATTAAATATTAGTAACATGAAATGTCACAAGAGACAAACCACTTTTGCGCATATTTTATGGTTCTCTTTATTACAATTTATTTTTATTTTATTATCTATCACCTTGTCCTGGTGCAACACCTGCATTTCCCCCGATGGGGATAAATAAAGGATCATCTTATCTTTTCTTAAATGACATACATCATTAAAAGAAGAAACCCAAGTTGATTATTGGAATAAAAATTGTATTTATATATACCACACTTTCTCAAGTGCCCACAAATGTTATGAATACTTGAAAAAATGGGTCTTCACATGCCATACATATTAAACTATTTGCTTTTTTCCAACCTCTCCTGTCTCTTGCTCTCGCATGTATTAATGTTTTTAACAGTATCTAGTTATTCCAAACAGTTTGTTTTTGAGCGACGGTTGTAAGCTAACCTAAGGTCCGCTCAAGGAGTGTCGAAAAATTCAAATACCGAAGATAATGCTTGTTTTTACAGTTTCTTGGTACGATAGACGGTGTATCTTTGGTCACCTTTACAAGAAAACATATTTTTCTTGGAATTCAGAGGGTTAAATCGTGTAAAACGCTGTGTGGCCATATAGAGAATATCAGTAATAATAGTTATAAACTAACTTGCAACAGCCATTTTGACATATTTACAGTAAATTGTAAGGTTAAAGGACGTGTTTAACAACAGTAAACTGCACACCACCCTTCATGCGAGCCTGACATGATTATTTACAAAGTAACGTTAGGCTAACAACAGCCCAAGCTAGCTGCCGCTTATATCTAACTTGAAGTCATATTTTAAAGCGTCTTTACCTTGTATAAAGGACGCTGAACCGTCAGGTCGAGACAGTAAGCTCTGTTCACATCCAAACTCTCTGAGAGTGCCGTTTGAGGAGCCGCACACCTCCATCATGCTGCAGCTGCGGTGGAAGAACAGTTTGTCGCGGGTGAGTGACGTAATCTGTTTTGCCGTTTGGGGCCCTTACTGATGACACAGAAATAGGCGGTCTGGACAATAATACCCAACTGCAGCCGCGGACAAGGTACAAACCACGCCCCCTACAAGCAGCCGTGAAATGGTACAAACCACGCCCCTTGTGCAATGGCGGCCGAGGAAGCTATTTTCTTTTTACTGAGTTTCAGATTACCCACTACATTGTGTAAGAATTCACCTGAAATGTTCAATTTTAACACACAGCATGTAGCTTAAAGTCAAAAACTATATCACGGCACCACAAAAACAAGGCAAATAAAACTGACTATATTTGATACATTTTTATGGACTGTTAATTTTGAATCTGCATTTTATAATTTCCTTAACGTATTCAACCATTACTTTAAAGAAATATATTTTTTATAAGCTCGTTATCATTGTTTTTAACGTATGTATTCACCTCTGATATAAGCGGTTTTTTGTGTACATACTGTTTAATTAATGGGTTATTCAAAATAAAATCCTTTCGTTTTAATAATAATTATGATGTACTGCATTTCCTCAATGTGACCACTAGAGGCCTACTGGCGCTATAACACCCTCTGCACAGCAAAACTTCACATATCTGCAGCCAAGATGGCGCAGGCGTCCGGGGCGTGTTGCGAGACAAAGTGGGTGCGGGAGCATCTTTCTGGGAGTGTTAATGGGTAAGAAGAATTCTTGGAGGGATTCAATCCAAATACATAGTTAAGAACTATTCATCCGTGTTTGTACGTTATTATAATAAACAGTTGTGGTCGTTACAAGAGGAAACATGTCCTAACTGCCCACACTGTTGACAGACCGCAGGCTAACGATAGCTAACGTTAGTAAACATAATGTTACGTTATCAGCATCAACTTGTTAAACTATATTTAACGAAGCTTTATTCACAAGGTGAATACTGTGACTTAGTATTCAAAAAGTCACGCCCATGCTGTGTTACAGACATGTAGTTTAAAGCGGTAACTGTAGTACACAGCATAGTTTTGCGAACTGGTGTTAGGGTTTAATTTGTTTTCCAGGCCGGAAACTGGCGACTCCAGTGGTTGACGTTTTACGGCAACTGCCGAAAACTGGAAGATATTTGCTTAGGTTTGTTAGTTAACTGGGTTACTTTTTAATCCGTAACACCACCCATCATAAAAGCCAACTACATGTTGACTCTCCAAGGTTTTTTATGTACTTCATATGATCCTGTCGTGACAACGTTCTCATATTAATATATCATGTTTTACTGCTCTAATTTAAATAAAATATCTATTTATTTATTTATCAGCAAAAATTACATAAAGCATTAAAAGTACAAGTATTCACTGTGCAGTAAACTATTCCCTATCAGTATTATACTATTATATATGGCCTTTTGTTATTCATAATACTGCTGAATTAATGTGTATGTAGCACACTATCGCTGTAGAAGTTGTGCTAAGTTAACTCTTTTATTTACATTATAAACTGTATTCAGCTTTGTGACGATGTATTTTCCAACTGATATTTTTAAAGTTTATTTAGCTTAAGAAGTAGGGGGATTTTCTACACCCACAGGAACACTTTATCTGAAAGTTGATCAGAAACATTTAAAAATATTATTATTATTTAAAAGTATGAGAAAAAAATTGTCATCTGAAATGTAACTAAACCTATGAGAAAATGTAGTAAAAGGTGCAATATTTGTCTCAGACAAAGCAGAGGAAAGTAGGAGTATAAAGTTGCATTAAATGGAAATACTCAAGTAAAGTACAAAGTCAAGATACAAGCTAAGACACAACCACAAATGTTGTTTCTGAACTGTCTGATATAAACTAGATTAACACCTCTGATGTGTAAATGAAATTCAGTTTGAGTTGTACTTAATAATTTGTTTCTGTGTCTCCAGAAATGTGCATGTCACAGTGCGGAGACAATCAGATGGCCGCAGGAGGGTGGAGTTGTGCAAAGACTGCAAGCTGTACCACTGTCCCTTCTGCCTGCCATCCGTCTACAAACCAAAAGGAGACTATGCGAGTGTTTGGACACATGTAGAAATCCACAGGATGAGGGCTTTGCAACATGGAGGTCAGATTATAAGGTGCTACCAGAAATATATACAGAAAATGTATCCTGTAACATGAAACTCACCTACACACTTTTTTTTCCTTTGCAGAGTTCAGTATTTATGCTTGCAATTTTAAGTGCAGGCGAGAGAGACATTTTCACTGTCCGTACTGTTCAAAGACGATTATAAGCCGGAAACACTTTGAAAGTCATATGGACAAATGTGCAGAACTACAAAGTGACACCAAAGAGGCAGCACACAAAGACCTCAAGCCTGCTGCTTCGTCTCAGCCAGCTACCATGGCCATCCTCCTGCTCAACTTCACTCCCACTTCACAGGAAACTATCAGGACGGGGCAGTCCCCTGCTCCACCTGATCCCCCTGCTCAGCCCAAATCCACAGCAGAACTCCCTCTTGATCCAAAATCCACATCAGACCAGCGTCCTGCTTCACCTGAGCGCCTTGTTGAACCCACAGCTGCAGCTGCCCAGCCGGCTGCTCCTCCTGACCCACCCGTCCCAGTGGACCAGACCCAGACTTTAGCAGACCACCCTGTTAAGCGAAAAGGTCAAATATTCAGCACAGCAGAGAGAAAAATAAAATGTCCAATGTGCAGCCTCTACCTGCGTCAAAAAAATCTAAGGCTACATAAACTCAGGAAACACTTTTGTCAGTCAACTTCGGAAAAGGACATAACAGCCAAAGACCACCTTAGAAGTCAGTGTATTGACTCTCAGAATGGCATCTACGCTGTAGCAAAGTCTTACAAGTCCACCGCCGTACCAATTCATGTCAGAAAGAAATCAGGCATCACGCACAAGATAGCGTGTGAAGAAGACCGGTGCGATGCTATTCTAGATTTTCGAAGAAGGAGCGGCTTGACTAATAGCCAGTGCACTCATCTTCAGTCTGTTGATTTTTGTTTTTCTCATGCAAGAAGGGAAGACCTGAAACCTGGAGTGTTGGAGGAAATGGTTTCCAGTAATTTGATTGGAAAGGACATGGCAGCCAAATGCCTCAACCATCACGAGCAAGCGACTCAGAACGAAGCCCCGCTTGTTACTCTTGTGAATCTTGGTGGAAGTCATTGCCTTTTTCTGTCTGTGTTTGAGCCCAAAGTGTCACAGTACAGCAAGATAGGCAGATTGTTCGTGACCTATACGGTAAAGAGAGGGTTGTGGCATTGTAGGTGCTCTCAAGGGAGAATGACCTGCATTCACAAATCTCTGGCCAAATGGTATCTCTTCCAAACCAACAGAGAGTTGTATTCCTCAAATGCCAAACAAGACTTGGCACTAAGCCTTTCTGAAGTCGTGGAAGACTCACCTGGAGAAACCTCTCCAGAAAATTTAGCAGAAACTGTGTATCCACTGAGAAATAAAGGGCTAAAACAAATGGCAAAGTACATTTACGACAACAAAAAACTGCCGTCCACATTGCCAGAAGACGTCCTCCAGTCCGAGTCTGAAATAGACTTTCCAAAGCATTTGGTTCCAGTTCAGACTGTCTGTCTAGAGTGTCCAGGTCGTGTGTCCTTAACAGAGCCAATGCTGATCAGCAACAAAGCACGAGTCGTAACTTTAACAAGAGTGATGGAAGGTTGGTCATATTAAATACATGCACATATTAAATTATAGTCTTTGTTTTTTTTAGTTTGGCAGCTCATTTAAAATATCTGTTCATGTCTTCCAGAAAATTCCACATTTTTCAAAAATTGTCCAAACTGTGGAATGGTCTACCGTTACCAGGAGTGGAGTGAGGGTCTGCACAACTACAATGACCACATAATCCTGAGTCTGCAGCTGTGCAAGCTTCTGCGAAACTCCATCAAGGTGCTCATGGATTTTCTGAAAGAATGTCAAAATACTCACATTTTCAAATGTTCTCAGTGACAGTTTCATCTGACTCTGTTTCAGAATGATGCTGTTGTCGATGGAGTGGTGGAGGTGCTGGAGCGGACAGTAGGTGTCAAGTCTCAACAAAGCATAGAGGTCCTGCAGGCATACGTCCACTTTGAAGCTCTTACAGGTCACGACTGTCAGTCTGGAGTCATGATGGATCTTTATCAAAAGGGGGTTTTCAACATGGCAGGTGAATAATTCTTGTTATATTTGAAGGTTCATGCACCAGTAATTAAATATTTAAAACACATTTCCTGTTTTTTAAACAGCTTTAAAGCTTTGATTTCTGCTATAAGAGGGTTTTAATGTTAATGCTGTGATATAATATATTAGTTTTTCTTCATAATCATCATGTGGATGAATAGCAAAATGTGTGTTTTCTCACACAATTGTTTCTCTTTGTTGTTTTTTCAGGGATTGAGGTTCAGGGCCTTCCTGAAATCTTTACTGGAGAAGCGAGTGCAGAGGAATTCTGGGACTCAGCGAGCATGGAAATAATAGCAAGCAGCCTCATTACTCGTAAGTGTAATTTGAAGACTAATTGATATTTTTACAGTTCAGTTTATTGCCCAGCCCTAGACATTACAATTCATTGTGAAACAGTCTAACAGATTATGATAGTTAATTAATCATTGGGGCTTTTAGACTGCAAACAAAATAAAGCTATTTGAAGATGTCTGCTGGTATTTTATGGCGTGCATTTCTTTATTATTTAGTGACATTTTATACGTAAATATCAATTGAAGTCCTTCAGGAAATACAGCAACGCAGCAGTGTTAGGTATCAGTATGCAGGTGGATCATCATGTCCTTTCTGCTTTTTGTCCATACAGGACGTTCTACCTATATTGCCACGTTAGACGATAACAACGATGCTGCAGTGCCTGCAGTCACAGCCCCCCTCACCCGGGCGGAAAGAAAGAGGCTGAGCAAACAGAGGACAGAGGAGTGTCACCGGGCTGTGACCAGGTACCTCGTGAAGGAACTGCACCCTCTGTCCACAGTGGAGTCACCCTGGTTCAGGTAGGTTTTATTAACCTGGACTTTGGATGCACAAATGTATATTTATATCCTCACTGATAATCTGCATTTTCATTTGTGCTTTCACTCAGAGAGATGACAAAAATGCTCAACCCAAAGTACCACCTGCCGTCTAGAGATCAGCTCAGAAACACACTGATGCCTTCATGGTACTCTGAGGAGAAGAAACGTGTCGTCAAAGAGCTGCGTCAGGTGTCGCAGGCTGCAGTGACGTGTGACTGGTGGACAAGCTCCTGCCACGACCACTACCTGACAGTCACTTTACACTTCACAGTGAAAGGACAAATGAAGCAGAAGGTGCTGCGTACAAAGCCAGTTTACGACGCTCAGGCAGACACCGTTGTGGCAGAGCAGATAGGTGGAATACTGGAGGAATTTGATGTCCGACGCAAAGTCATCGGTATGACCGGTGATCAGGCGTTCAGTATGGATGTCGCCATGAAGAAATCACAACTTAGGAAGCTGAGATGTTTTGCACGTAAACTCAGTCTTGCTGCACAGAAGGTTTACACCAGCAACCTGGTGACCAGGGTGGCATCAAGAATAAGAGCCGTCACCGTGTGGATCAAAAGGTCTCCAGCAGCTCAGACAGTTCTTCAGGAGAAACAAAAGCTGTTGAGTGAGTACATGACATCTTCTTCTTCCTCTTTTGGATATGTGTGTTAGTTAAAAGAGTGACTGTCTATAAGAAGTCATGTCCTCCTTTCAGATCTACCACAACACTCTTTAGTGCTTGATGTCCGAACACGTTGGAACTCGTTGTACCTCATGATGGAGAGGTTTGCAGAGCAGTATGCTGCCGTAAGGGCCACCATCACAGATCGCCAGATCAAACAGGCCTTTGAGGAGAAAAGGTACTAATAGTTTATAAAAAAAATAGAGTTCAGTTTTGTGGAAATAACGTGGTCATTCTTTTTGCTTGAAGGCTGGAAATGCTCTCAGACGATGATTACAGAAAAGCGGAGGAGTTCATTCAGATCATGAAGCCTCTGTATACGTCCTCGCTCTGCGTCTCAGCTGACAAGAGTCCATCTTGTAGTCAGATAATTCCCATCCTCAAAAAACTGGAGGCTCACTTTGAAACCCTGGATGAGGATTCTCTGTTCACAGCCACGCTCAAGGAAAAAGTCTGGGGTGACCTGTCAGCATGTTACAAGGTATTTACAGAGAGAGTAGATTCAAAAAGAAAGCTAAATATTGTCTTACGGTGGTTCCTTGTAAAAGTTTCAAATATTTCCATTGTGAATTAGATTTTTATATCTTATTATTCAATTATTCATGAGCAGGGTGATAATTGTTTTTTTTTTCTTAATAAACATGAAGTACCAAAACATACACCAGGATAAATAAAGTGGCTGAAGATGTTTTCATTACACAAACATTTTCCATTTTCCTTTGAAAGCCAGAGTCTGTATGCTTTTTTTCAGGATGGTGATACTTGGAAGTTCCTCCAGGAGTCGAGCGCGATGGATCCAAGGTTCAAGAACAGAATTGACTCAGAAGAGATTTGGGACAGTGTGAAAAATGCTGCTGTGAGGGTTGCAACAGAGGTACAGTATCCTCTTTTCTTTATCAGTGTTCTGCTACTGTATGTGGCAATCATATTTGTACTCACTCATTAGACCCTTTAGAGTTCAAAGTCTCTTCCTGCTGTCAGCTATCAGTTGAAGTAGTTAAAAGTAATTTGCTGACATTTGTCAGTTTTTGGACTCATCCATGTTAATGTTAATGATTAAATATATTCTTTGGGTGTCAAATCAGGAGGAGCAGAGAGTTTTGCAGGAGGACAGTGATGCTGATGATGTGTCTGAGCAAAACGAGTCTTCAGATGAGGTAATGCCGTCCACATGACGCAAACATTTGTTGTAATTAATCCAAGTTATCTTGACAAAAACAAGTTTCCATTTTCCAGACTCCATTTCCCAAAAGGCCCAGGTTAACCAGCCTTGAGGAGCTTTTTGAAGAGGAGGACAGAGCTCTGAAGAGCATCGAAGCAGCGGAAAAGATACCAAAACCTGAAAGAGTCCAACAAGAAATAGAGCTGTACAGAAAGCTGCCTGCAGTACCGTCATCAGAGGACGCTGTGGCCTGGTGGTGGAAGAGACGGGACTCGATGCCGCTCCTGTCTAAACTCTCCAGCTCATACCTGTGTCTCCAGGCGTCGTCTACTCCCCGGGAGAGAGTGTTTTGCACAGCAAGGGACACATTCAGCCAAGAGAGGTCACACATTCTGCCAGAACAGGCGGATATGCAGATTTTTCTACAAAAGAATTGTTAAAAACCAATAAGCAATGTTAAAATCCTGTTATTATTGTTCAAGTATATCATTCACTGTTACTGACTTGAATAATATTGTCTGATTTACCTCATATCAACCTGGAGTAAAACCATTTTGTTGTATAATGTAAAAAGAGTTTTATATATGGTTGTACAAATGAAAATAAATATTTTTCATAAAGATACCATGCAGCCAGTGTGATGGTCTGGCTTTTGTGTGGTTTGAATGTACTTTACATAGTAATTCACTGTATATATATACTCTATATATTGGAAAGGCAGATGCTGCAAAATGAGGAGTTATTATGGTTTAGCACAGTTCTTAGTAGTATTATTGGTGCAACAGTTCGTATCTAATGGCAACAAGCCTGTTAAAAGAGTTTCCAAAACTTAATAAAACGCATAATGAGTAGCCTACTGACAGTCTAATTTATTATTCAGTTAAACTGCACGCTGTCCACACAGCTTTTTTAAAATGTTCTCACACTCAATTTCACTGTATAAAGTGTCATTGTAAGTGACAAAGCAATGCGGAACATCTTATCAACTTTTATAACCGCACAAAAAACACGTTTGACGGCTTCAGGTACAAAACATTTGCTTGATTATTATACCGGAAGAGATCAGATTTTTTCTTTCAAACTAAGAGTTACGATTCTAAAGGCAAATTGTACTAATATATTCTTACTGTTTAGCTATATATCTTTACTATGCCACTATAGTGGGGAAAATGTGACACACGGTGGATTGGAAATAATTTAAGATTAAAAAATAAGAATGTTGATGAATAAAGAACTTTTTAAACCCAGATATTACAAAGCACTATAACAAAGTACATACATTTACACAAGCACTTAGCTTGAGTATTCCGATTCCATGCTAATATATAAGAGGGAAAGTTGTGCTTTCTACTTCACTACATTTACTTTTATACATAAAAAACAACATGATATACTGTGTACTCAGAAGGATACTTAAAAAAGAGGGGAAAACAATAATTAAAAACTGAATGATATAATTTTATATAATAATATAACACTGAAATATATAATGATGATATGTTATAGAACACTGAACGGAGTTTGTATCATGTTTTATAGAACATTTGTTCCTAAAAACACATTTTTTTTTTTTAATTAGATTTTTTTTTTTCAACATAAAAATGTCAGAAATTTTGTAATGCAAAAAGATATTGTCGTAATGTAAATAACAAACTTCGGAAGTTTCATGGTGAGATACCTATCAGTTAAAAAAAAAATCCCGTACTCACCTGTCGTGTCTCCCCTGATAAGAACACGTTGCGTTTGGTCATTTTGACTCTTATTTTGAAGGTGTGACCGGATGCTATGATGTTTATATTGTGGTCGACTTGACTAGGACGTAGACGTTCAACCTGCCAAGTGTGGTTGTGGATATCAGCGCTGCGGTCTGAAAAGCGGCTGTTATCAGGCTTTGTCAGATAATAATAACATATTTATTGTACAGTTTAACATTCCTAGCGCACACGCTAACAGCTGCTAGTGAGACTGACCTGATGGCGGCCGTGAGGAGTATGAACAAAATGTATGGAGTGTGTTTCCACGCTGTTCGTCAGACGGCAGGACTAAAGGCATCGAGGCTGCTCCAACACAGAGCCTTCAGAGTCGGTGTAAGTATTTTATCAAAAGTGCATCCTGGATGTAATGTTGTGTCACTTAGCTGGCGTTAGCTTACAAACACGAAAGGTCGCTTTAGCATCCAGAGTAGTTGCAAAAAGTGGTCCGATTTGTGGCCCTAATGTTAAAACATGCGATGTCAAGTTAACGTATCATTCACAAAATAGTTACGTGTAGGTAGAAAGTTGAAATTTGTTGTGTTTATGTTAGGATCAGAGGCGTTCAAGGATTCACAAGAACGCGTTTTTCAGTTATCGCGATGGGTTGTGAGCCAGCTAGTTTAGCTGACAACCTTGCAGAAGCTAATATAGCATAAATAATATTAAAATTATCCAACGCAGCCATTTAATACCAAAATAAACGTGCTTACATGGTTGTTAATATGTAGGTTCAAACAGGTAATTGGCAGCTTAGCAGGCACGAGTGCACTTTGTGTTTGTTGTTGTGACTCTGAAGCTTTTGGTAGCTAGCCGGCTAAAGCGTTAGCTTAGCTGCTCTCTCATTGGTCGAGCAAAGGGGCGTGAGGATATAAAGCTTCCGTGTTCATGTTGAAGTAGAAATAACTATTGTTACAACACATGTGATGTGGAAATAAGGTGACATTAAAACGGTTGTTATCGGCTTGCATTGCATAAAAAAATTTTAATATTTATTGACATAATAGAAGTGCAAACAAGGCACACTTTCATGTCTTATTTATCTCAAAATCGTTTGCCTTCTAGAACCAATTCAGTGTCAAATACGAAGCTTCAATAAAAAAAAACCTTAACAGATCAAATAAAAAGTACAGATACATTGTGTGGTGTTATTTGCTGTCTCTGAGCCAATTGGTCACTAAAGTGAATATTTTTATTATGAAGAAAATGTTGGAAAATCAGGAAATGCAGGTGTAGGAAATGTATTTCCATAAAATCACCTTCTGTAATTTGACATCATGCAGGAATTTAGTTTCCCATTCAACAAAGCAGCAGCTTTTCTTTTGGATGTCATTGTTGAGAGGAAGCTGAATCTGCCTTTGTGGTGCCTGCATTAGAGAGGCCCTTGCTTTGCCACAGACACAGTGATGTTATTAATAAATAATGCTTGTATTCAATCCTAAAGGCCGTGCACCGACAGCAGCCTGTTGACTCGCTGGAAAAGCCACAGTTTCCTGGAGCGTCAGCCGAGTTTGTGGATCAACTCGAGTTCATCCAGCCCAATGTCATCTCTGGGATCCCAGTGTACCGGGTGATGGACAGGCAGGGCAACATCATCAACCCCTCTCAAGACCCCCAGGTACAATCAGCCTGCCCACACACCTGGTTATTAAAGGTGACACTTTGACCTCCACTTGGTTAATCTGTTGGTTGTTTTTGTGTGTTTCTTCCTGGCTCAGCTCTCCAAAGAGACGGTTTTGAACTTTTATCAGAAGATGACTATGCTGAACACAATGGACCGCATCCTTTATGAGTCTCAGAGACAGGTGAGTCTTTTTTTTCTCTTGCTATTCCTGGAAAGAAAATGCTGAATAATGTTGCAAAGGATGAAGCATTGATTTGTATCTTTTACAGGGTCGAATCTCCTTCTACATGACCAACTATGGTGAGGAGGGGACACATATTGGCAGTGCAGCTGCTCTTGACCCAAACGACATGGTCTTTGGTCAATACAGAGAAGCTGGTAAGTATCAGATAATATTTTTAATTTCACTGTTAGATATAGGGTCATGTTTTAACCTAAACAAAAGACTTTGAGCAGTTTTTCAAAAGATGTTTTCGTTTTGTTTGACTTTCTTTCTTCTGAATTCAAGTTTCTCTCTTTCATTCAACTAAGGCTGGCTAAGCTGCATTATTTACTCATCTAAACACACTTCTTCAAGCAGGATAGAAAGAAGTGAAAACTCACAGATCCTGTCTTTGTCAGTCTTACACTGTTTGAACAACAACCAACTCCATTTTGGTTGAACAGAAGAGCAGAATCTGTCTATGTATTTTTGACAGCATTGAAGATCATCATCCGTATTTCTAAATGCCCCGGTATACTGTGATACCACCCAAACTCCTCACAAATACCTACGTACTTTTCTGCATGTTCATTAATAATAATAACAAAAAAACATCAGTTTATCAGGTTTTCTTGTCTTGTGTCTTAATTCCTGTTCTACCCTGCAGGAGTGCTGATGTACCGTGGTTTTCCTCTGGACTTGTTCATGGCTCAGTGCTACGCCAACGCCGATGACCTCGGTAAGGGTCGGCAGATGCCTGTCCACTACGGCAGCAAAGACCTGAACTTTGTCACCATCTCCTCTCCTCTGGCCACTCAGATTCCTCAGGGTGAGTGTCACACCTGTGTGTAAACCTCTCCATTCACTCAGTGCAGGTGAATATATAAATTCACCCCTGATGTGTTTCATGTTTCAGCGGCCGGAGCTGCATACGCCATCAAGAGGGAAAACATGAACCGTGCTGTAGTGTGCTACTTCGGGGAGGGAGCGGCCAGTGAAGGGGACGCACACGCTGGCTTCAACTTCTCCGCCACCCTGGAGTGCCCAATAATATTCTTCTGTCGTAACAACGGCTACGCCATCTCTACCCCCACCAACGAGCAGTACAGGGGAGACGGCATTGGTAAGAAGCCTCATTGTGGTTTTCTGCCGTATCTGATTTTAAACCCTCAGTTGCACTTCTGAACACACGTTTCCGTCTTTTTCTCTGACTGAACAGCTGCTCGTGGTCCAGGTTATGGCATGCTGTCCATCCGTGTCGACGGTAACGATGTGTTTGCTGTGTACAACGCCACAAAGGAGGCGCGCCGCAGAGCTGTAGCTGAGAACCAGCCCTTCCTCATTGAGGCAATGACCTACAGGTTAGTTTATGTCAGTGATTTTAATCACTTTGCATTTTCAGATTGAGGATACGTGAATTAGCCTAGAGATAAACCTGCTGTTCACCACATGTTTGCATAGACAAAATTGCTGCATTGTGATGGAAATAATTCACAAACGTGCCTGTGTTACTGGAGGATTTAACTACTGAAGACAGACTTTATAGAACTACTGGATATGCAGGATTTAAAGAAAAAACATTGAGATTGATATTTTAAACCAAAAGGGGTGGATTGGGTGAGATTCACAGTTCCTACAAATTTGTTTTGGAGAAGGAGAGTTTTATGAGAGAGCTGAAGAAGACTGTAGTAAGAAGAGTCAGTTAAATAAAATAATTCTGTTCACTCCCCAGAATCGGCCACCACAGCACCAGTGACGACAGCTCCGCTTACCGCTCGGTGGACGAGGTGAACTACTGGGACAAGCAGGACCATCCCATCTCCAGGCTGAGACATTACATGACGACCCGCGGCTGGTGGAGCGAGGACGACGAGAGGAGCTGGCGGAAGCAATCCCGCAAGACAACGATGGAGGCGTTCGAGAAGGCCGAGAGACGCCTGAAGCCGAATCCAGAGCTGATGTTTAGTGACGTGTACCAGGAGATGACGCCTGCTCTGGACAAGCAGAAAGAATCCATGCTGAGGCACGTGCAGCAGTACAAAGAGCACTACCCGATTGACCTGTACGATAAATAAATTTGTCGACTAAATGTGTCAGTGGGTGAGGATTGAAACTAAACTGTTGCACACCTTTTAATGTATTCATAAAAAATATAGTTTTGATATGACGGGTGTCATTTCTTTCCGCACAACTGAGGAGAACGATTGTGCTTTCAAAAACTGTTCTTCATGCCTCTAGGTTTGGTGCCTTAAGTTGATAGATTTCCTGTCTGTAGTAAATCTCCTCTATAAATGCAAAATCACACTTTTCTTTCATAGTAATTCCTGGTGCAGTTTGAATACAAACACATACAAATTGAGCAATAAACAGAGGAGGTTGACCTCTGTTGTGTTTGTTCCTCTCCTGGATCTGACCTCTCCAGTGATTATGGTATTTAACAGGTTTCCTTGTGTATCATTGAGGTGGCTGACTAACTTGTGTTGAAGAACTTTCCTTTCCTGAATGGTTTTTTTAGTATACACACCCAAATTTTAGATGGGTTTGTATGCTGTAATGCTGTTACACACTATGCTAAATCCCAGAACTGTACACTCGTGATACATGTTTGGTGTTTTGTGGAAAATAAACTATGAAACTTTTAATTGTCTTGGTGGATTTCTTTTTTAAATTTAAATTATGTCGTTAAAAGTACATTATGATCATGGAAAGTTCAGTTTGAATTGGCAGTGAAATATCTTCCAGATTTGCAAAAAATCCCACCAAGATGCTGAATTCCTCTTTTGCACTTTAAGGTTAAGAAATGTCTTTTAAGGTGAGTCAGGCAAAGTGTTTTCCTGCACTGGTGGAAAGAAAGTGTCCACATTACATATTAAGGTTAGGTTATTGTGTTACTACACCTTTTTGTAATTTTCTCTATTCACAAAAGTTACAGTTGGATATTGCCCTTATTTGCGGTTTTATTGTACAATTTAGGGAAACTTGTTTTTGGCTTATCTATTAGTTTTGTTTTTCTATCCTAAAACATATCATAATATAAATACATATCTTTAAGGCAATTCTGGAAATGGATGCTAATTACAACATGTTTATTAAGATAGTGCATTATTTGCATATTAAAACACCTTTTCAGAAAACTGGTAATACAAGAAAGAATTGTCTTAATGTAAGCAACCACCTGGGGACATTCCACGAACAGCTTTACTCTTCATCTGAGTGTCTCCCCTTCAACATAAAAAGTGCAGAGACAGAACTGCTCAGCATTCAGTTCCTGTTTCTGCTGCATTATTTTGTCACGAGACAGCGAAGGTGACAACAAGCAGATAAGCGTTATTGCAGATACAGTTGTTGCATCTTTTGCTCAACATTTCAGTTCAGCAAGTCAACAAAGGGCTGTGAATGCCGTTCCACAGTTTCTTTATCTGCTTTGGTGTGCGTTGGTGAATCAGGATAAGATCTTTATACACGCACAGATTGTCACGATCCTGCTCCTTGACGTCAAAGGTCTGAAAGCCCGAGTGCGCCTCTGCAGAGACCCCCAAAGCCTTAAAGCACATCCCAGCATAGACATCGTCGATGGGGAAGAAAGGAATGACACGTGAAACTAAATGTAGAGATTGCAGCAACGCTCCAGAGATGAGAAAACCACCTCCGCCAGCGTAAGCAGGGTACGGGCCGTCGTAGAAGCTCAGCGGGATGAAGTATTTGCTTTTAGGGTCCCTGAGGGGACCTGCTGTGCTTATGACATGTCCAACATATGCCTTAGAGGCCTTCGAAGGCTCCAGAGACTGAAGGTAGCTGAGTAACGCTGGCGTGTTCACAAAAACATCATCATCCCCGCTGAAGACGAAGGAGGCATGAGGACAGTACTTCAGTGTCCACTGCAGGAGCATGTGCATTTTGAGCGTCAGGTTCAAAAGGGATTCATGGAAGTCCCACTGCAGGAGGTCCCCAAAATGTCTCGCTTCGAATGACAGCAGTGGCCTGAGGTCGGGGTCATCCGCAGAGGAGCTCCCCAGCAGAAACACAATGCGCACTCTCAATCCACTCCTATACATCCTCTCTCGCCCCCAGGTCTCCCGCACCGCCTGCCTCCGCTCAAAGTTTCCAGGAGATGACTTGATAGCAAAAAGCAGAAAGGTCTGATTGTCTCTCCTACCTTCAGCTGAGCTGCACTTGTTGGGTTGGTTGATCAGGACTGGAGGGGACCTGCAGTTCATGCCCTGCACAAAGTCCTGGAACAACACAGGGTATGAGGAGAAGTCGTGCACATTGGTTTGCAGAAGCTGCTGATTTGTCTCCCTGCAGCGAGACCAGTCAGAGTCATGTCTGAAATGCTTTTCTCCATTATCCAGACTCCTGAGGGCCGCGTACAGCAGGCGGTTCCAGTAAGCGACATTCTGAGGGATGGTCTTTCTCAGGCTGTCAGAGATGGACACATGTTGAACACCAGAGTGAGTCGTGGTGGAGCTCTCCTGCTTGGGAGATTGTGTTTTCACATCGCTGGGATGCTTTAGTCCCTCCTCTGGTCCAGCCCTGAGACTGTAGCTTGTCTCTAGGTGCAAGTTGGAGTAGAAGAAGACTAGAAGTAAGGTGACGGAGAGAACCATGGCACTGAAGGTGTGAACCTGTCTCATTGGCTCGCTGTGTTGGTGGTATTGTTACTAGAAATGGATCATCTTTCAGGGGAGATGGTCTGGGGACCTGACCTGTTGTATTATTGTCCTCAAGTTACACAGATTATCCCAGCAGGTCACACACTCCATGCACCTGCCAACAGAGGGAATAATAAGTGACAGGAAACCTTTATGTAAATCATCACATTACAGCCTTGAACTTCTAAGCAAATAAGCTTCAAATGATTCTGTATTATTTAATGCAAATTGTTCCTGTTGCCTTAAAACACACACACAACTCCTTATTTATAGCAAATGAATTCCATTATTTCAATGTTGCATTGTCTGCAGCATTACCTGAGCGAGCAGGGCACCAATACATAAAGAGCACTTTCTGAAGAAAACAGATAAAGGTACGGTTACCGTTAAAATGCAAATGTCAAAAGGGATTTGGTTAGACTGACTCATATTCAGCATACATTTCCAAACTAACTGGTTTTTCAGTATGTTTAATTTGCCGACTTATCTATAAATGAGTCTGAAGCGAACCGAAAAAAGCATGTTTTCCTTTCCTTAACCCCTGTTCATTACCTGCAGCTATTCTCTGCACCTGAACACACCCTCTCCCCTGTGTTTAATTAGAAGCAAGCCGGCTTTGTGCAAATAACACAACAGTTAAGTCCTGAGGGGGCTTTCTTATTAAACACAGATTAAGAACACATCCTGATGTAAATGAAATTAACGGAAAAATGGAAATGCATACGGATACTTCAAATTGTAGGTATAATACATACTTGTCGAATATTGCCATCTAAATACGTTAGACGAAATAAAGTTGATGTATTTCGATACATTTAAGTTTTAAAAACAAGCACACCCTTAAAAAAACAGCTCCTTAATCAGCCATTTTTGATTAAATAAGGTAAAAGCAGTCACTAAAATGATTTGGCATTCAAGTTTTGAGATATACTTACTTAACTGAAGATGAATGCCCGTCGAGCAGCAGCAGAAGTATGTTTGAATAGGGAGAATAAAATAAATCCAGGAACGCTTAGATCCGATGGATGGCTGCACAAAACCGCATCGTTTGATTTCAACCCCTAATTTTACTACAGTGGAACCCGAGCTGCGCCGTGAGTACATGCAGGTGCAGGTCTGAACATAAACTCACTTCACACAGCTGAGCAGCAGGTGGAGGCCACGCCCAGGATGCTGTACGTCTAAGACAGGTTTATTCAAATGTTGACAGGAAACATCACTGATGTACAAATTATTTAAGACCAATTGTCTCTTGACGAAATAACCGGGAGGGTACATGAGCACAGTGTTCAGATCAGTAAAGCTCCTTTTTCTTCAATGTATTGCATCTCATGCAGGCCTTTTCTTCAGCCTGATAAGTTATGACAGAAAAAACAACACAAATCAGACATTAAAAAAAGAAAAGAAAAAAAAGAACAAACACTTGAGAAATAACTCCTATACATTGGAAAAAATCTGCCCTAGTTTTCTCATTCTTACCAAACCATGCAAATGTTCACATCAGCATCTTTCACCTTCGTTTGTGAAATAAAAGCACTTTAAATGGAAATGCCAAAAAAACTATGAGCAAATTATTTGATATTGCTTCTAAAAGCATGGATTCATTTTTTCCTTTTTCATCAAATCTAGCTGTGCAGGTCCTGAGAACTTCGCAGTATAAGGCAAATGCCGTGGAATAACCTCAGAAACTCTTTGCTCTCTGCTTGGAGAGGAGCTCAGCAGAGATGAAGTGCAGTTTAATTAGATGTGACCTCCAGTTTAATCAAGCACCCAAAAGTACCAAAAAACCAATGTTTGTGCACCTTCTTTTAGTCTAAATTGGTATTTTGGTCTATTCCAAAGCACATTCTGGAAAGCATTTTGAAGTTAGTAAATTGGCATCCTCTCGTCCATTTTATCACAAGGAAAATAAAATAAATCTTTATTATACACGTGTGCTGGTATGGGGTTGTAGGTATTGCAGCCCATTATGAATATTTTAACTAAAAGTGGGGCAATACCTGGTTCATAACAATATACAACCAATATACATGGGGTAAATAGTGTTTTTACAATAAAAACCATAATTTCTAGAGCTTGGGGTTGAGCAGATTAAAGAGGCAAGAACAAATACTGCAGATGGTGGGAAAGAAACAGTATCTGTGAGGGAGTATGAGGGGCTAATCATGGTCAAACAATTAAGTTTGCTGCTAGTGTGAGGCTTGAGGCAAAAAGAAGGATGCAAGTCGGTTGTTGAGGGCTTGAGGTCACAAGCAGGTGGGGGACTCAGCGGAGGTCGCTCTCCTCGTCCTGTATGGTTTTCTTGATGCGAAGAAGCATGGTGGTGAGCCACTGGTCCAGCCGGGAAATGGTGTCGAACTCCTTCACCTGAGAATGAGCAGCAGATATTACCAAAAATAACTGCACCTCATTATGTGGCTTTCTGTTATTTTTCTTTACATAATACAACCACCAAAGTATAGAAAATCTGTAGGATACTGGAGTACATCAAGGATTTTAAAACTTTCTGCTGCAGAGACTGTCACTCACCGAGTCAGTATAGGCATCAACGTTCTGTTCTTCACAGGCATCTAGAAGTTTCTGGTTTGATAAAAACAAGAATGTTGTACATCAGAAAGGCTGCCTGTAGACTAAATACATCCGGGGATACAAAAAAAACAACTGAGACGCCAAAACAACCAATTTAATACACTGTCTGTATGCCTGTAAGCAACACAAAGAGAAGCTTTCTTAACCTCATCAGAACTGTTGGGGGCAGGCTTTAACTGTACTAAGCTGAATGGTATTTTTGTTATATGATGCTGTTGGGTGATGATGTTTTCTGATTGAAATTTATCTTAGCAATCTGTTGAGTTAAACTGCTCTCCATCTGTCTCACCTTTCTATATCTGGAATATTATTAAATATTTTTGTCTGTTTGTGGATTTAAGAGATAAAATACCAAAGCTCACCTTCAGCAGCTTGCATTCTCGAGAGTCTGAAAAGGCCGGAAACATCTCTTCGTACTTCTGCAAAGCAAGCTGTACGAAAAGAGGAGGAGTGTTAGAGGACAGCAGCTGGTGTAATGTTTGCCGTACATTGAAACAAGTTTAAGTGTTAAGCCTTACCTTTGCATTGAGCATGTCCACACAGAAGTGACAGAGCGCTGCCTTGAAGAAGTGATCCTTGGCACTGTATTTCAGGAGTGTACTGTCCATTGCGTGGGTTCCAACCTGCAATCACAAAGGCACAATTTGTTTTGTTACCACACAAGCGTCTGCATGAGATGCCGAGATGAGGGCTGCCGGAGAGCTTTATCTCACCTGTTCATAGATCTCGATCGCTTTGGGGTACTGCTCCAGCTGGGCTGCGTAGGTTGCTACTTTCAGAAGGCACTTGTTTGCTGAACTGAAATGTAAAATCAAGAAGTTTCTCAAACCACATTTATTCACAGATATCAAGGGCAAAAAAATCACCAAGTTACTTAACTGCGCAATCAAAAAAATCAGTGGACAGATATATCAGCCAATATTGGCCTATCAAAGGCATGCTGGTGTCTGTGCATTTGTATATGTGCCATTTGAAAAACTTATTTTTTACACAGTTCATAATGCAGAAAATGTTGCTGGCATGATTTAGAAAAGGTGTAAGCTATGTTTTTTTCAATAGTGAGCAATTGACTGACACTGAACAGTAATGATGTTTATTTTGCTATTCCTATTTATTCTTTATTTTATCAGTTATCATTTATAGAATGGGCTGCACACATAAAAAAGGTCTATTTTCATTCCAGCTCAGAAAACTACAATATCAATGAATTTCCCCCCCTTTTAAATCAATATCGGCATTAGTCTTAAAAAACCCACATTGGTCAAGCTCTACAAATCAGCAATGTAAAAGAAAATCACATTAATTAGAAAGACAAATCTATAAAACACTCCAAAAGAAGACAACAGAAAAAAATTCTCACCTGGTGGATTCTTCACCTTTGTAATAATCTGCTGCCTGTTCATAATGAGCCACGGCCTGGAATGGAAATTAGACTTAGTATGTGAGAGGTTTTCCCCAAGAAACATTTTGAACAGACATTTTTTTTGTAACATAAATTACCAAAGAAATTCACCATATATTTTTTAAAAATGATTTATGACATTAAAACTGCTGTACTGCAGATAACAGAAGACATTTTTGAGTTTTCCCTACTTTTGGCCATGATTGTGCTGTTTCCATAGAGGTGCAGACTTATATATTGCATACAAATATGAAACATGAATCAGATCAATGTAATCTGACCTTGTCAATGTCCACCATCTCTGTCTCATATATTTCAGCAATGGCGATGTGATGTTTCGCTGCGATGGTGAACCGCCCCTAAAACAAAACAGAAAAAAAAAACATGAGAAACAAATCAAGGGGGGAGGTTAGATGCTACACAAATGTAGAATTAAATAATAAGAAACAAAGAACAGTTCCTGTTTGTACACTCACCATATCAGTGTATATCTCAATAGCTCGGTTTAAGCAGTTTATGGCCTCTGTTGAGAAATATAATCATAATATTTAGAACATGATATAAAACCAGTTTCACTGTAGTTCAGTTCAGTGAATTCACACAATAAAAGTAAACTCCCAAGTTGAACACAATGAGTTGTGAGGTTTCAGGTGAGAGTTTACTCGATAATGTTCCTGTGTCTAAAAGATGTCATGTCATTACTCATTTTTTTTTACCATTTTCCCTTTTCCTAACAGCACAGTGGGAGGAGCCGTGAATAATGCTGTTTGAGCTCTTTGTACTAAAGATCTTACTGATATCAGATGACTCTGTGTGCCGGTCCACTGGAGCTGGTACAAAAGCTTGTAAAACAGGGATTACAAGTGAGCTTCAGCAGGCATACACCCCGAGGTGGCGCTGAGTAATGATTACCTTGTGGGTCTGCTTTTTTGAAGGCGTTTCCAGCATCTATGAAGTTAGTCGCTGCATCGTGTTTGCTCTGCATCTGGAGGTGAAGGCAAGCAGCTTGGGAGAATGCGTTTCCTGCAGCTAAAAAGTCAAACAGTGCATGTGAGGACTGACAGTTTTTAAGATCAAAACAAGTAAAAGGAAATCATTGCATTTACTAATTTAGCCTGGAATAAATATTCTTACCACACCAGTTTTTGGCCATTTTGAACATGTTGGCTGCTCTCACATACATGTCACAGGCCTCTTCCATCTTGGAGGAACCCCTGTGTGACAGCACACATGTTTAGTTACACAGTCTAATAGTTAATAATTACATATTGATAATGTCAAGATATTTTGTGGCATAACTAAGAGAGACATTCGCTTTTTTAACCTAGCTAAAAACAGTCACGAAAGTTCAGAAAGTTGTTTAATTTAACTCCAAAATGTGTTATTTTTTTTCAAAATTATTTTGCCAAATCTTAATCATAAAGTTTGTTTGACATGCCTTTTATCGCAGTGAAATAAAGTACACATCATTAAATACATACTGTAGTTATTATATATAATTATTAGAAAATGATTATACCATTTAGTAATTATTTACATTGTACATTTTACTACAACTCATATCCCATTCGTAACTATATTGTACTATATTCTTGTTATTAACACGTTACACTGTTTTACTACATAACATACTATTATATATATTATGTCTATCATGGTGCTATAATATTGCATCATAACGTAATCACAATGTTTACATATAGATTAGCTGACTCGCTGTGATCAATCCATTTTAACTGTACTTGCTCTTTTACACATACAAAAGACTTCCTGTCTATTGTCCTTCTCTATTCACCTGTCCTTCTATATTTGTGCTGTGGCAACACCTGAATTTCCACTCTGGGAACCAATATGAGCTTCTCTTCTCTTTTATTATCTCATTCTATTGTATTCAACGTCATCATTTCCCACTTAAAAAAATAATCTGCTTTTGGACAGTTGCATTCATGATCAGCCGTGTTGTTGGGTAATGGCTTAACTTAATTACTATCTTACTAAACGTGATGCAGCTCACCAATTAGTATCTCTCTGGCATTGTAAACAAACGTGATGGACATGTGAGTTGCACTTACAGACTGGCTGACCTTGCTATATTTCACCAGCAGACGGCGCTAAACCAGCAACACTCAATACAGTACAAAACTTGCTGTTGCTGAACAGAGGGAAAATGCAAAATAAACGAAATAGATTTTACAAATACACAACTCAGAGTTTTCCCTATTGTAAGGCTAAGGCGCTGCACTCAAGCCGACTAAGCAGCACCTAAGCTGAATGCAAAATTAATGTGGATAGCATCCAATGGGTGCTGGGTGTTGTTTATTTTGTTCTACAGTAACCTTTTCCATTTTTTAACACAAATGTGGTCATGACAATGGTCTAAAATGATGTGAAATTGCATACTTGTTGTTGCAAAAGGTAAAATTCCCCACGCCAAAAATCGTGTATACCACAAGCCCCCCAAAAAACACTGCAAGTACAGAAAGTACAGAAATTAATTTTCAGTACATTCCACGAGGGTTTGGCTAAGCGGCATTTACAGCATGTACATACAATTTTGCTATTATGGTAACATTCTTGTGTCTTTACAGAGTTTGAATTATCGGAAATGTTACACGAATTACTTTGTTTACAGCCTCACCGGCACCAATCAAAATAAGGATATTGCAGTACTTGGTATTGTGTAACTGAGCCTCGTTAACTGCTGCATATTTTAGACTCAGTTATTCTCTGTCCAGGTATGAACATAACTACATATGGCTAAATTGCAGCTTGCATAACAGTGGCCACAACGTCTTGATGTTAGATAAAAACGCATCCCGGTGTTAATTTGATTTTCTTCTTTCTTCACATCTAGGTGTAACTGGTCAGCTAGCTATCTTCCGCTTAGTTGGCCTTTAGCTTTGACAAGCTAACTGAGAAGCTAACTGACACACTCACCCAAACATCGCTCCGAAAAACGACTGCGATGATTTCATTTTCTTTTCGGCCTCAGCCATCAAAGCCATCGCTTCCTTTTCTTTGCCGCTGTTGTCCATTTTTCGTGTCACTGCTCTGATGTTGAGAGATAAACGAGGAAACGCGAAAAGTCAACAAACTTGCTAACTGGTCAGTGCTAACGGCAGCGGGGTTTGTCTTGTCACGTCACCTGCCGCAAAGTGAGCGTCACCCAAGTCATGTGACACCGGAGCTGCTGCGTTCAGGTGCTCCGCGTAAACTCTAAGTTCTCCCGAATCCTCCTTCTGTTATAAACACAAGAACAACTACTGAGACATTTTATTTAGGGTTAAGTAGCAACACCAGAGTGTAAAAATTAGTCGTTACAAATACAATTATTGCAATTAACATTTTGCTCATGTAGATGTGCAAAAATATTAGCACTGAAATATACTTGTGCAGAAAAATCTATCTTGAGTTTCAGAATTACTTAATTAGTCACGTGTAGGTTAACGCATCACCATAAGTCAACGGGCACAATAAAGACATTAACTGGACGTGTGAACGGTCAACTCAGCAATAAAAGCACTCGTCGCAATAAGAGCACATGTCACATGAAAGTAAAATGAGATAAAATGCCAATAAGATGTAAGATTAGATGGGATGGCATAAATTATTTAGCAAATACAGCACCAAATACATATATGAAAATGAGGACTATGTATAGACTTTAGTATTCAACAGTGTTGCAGAAATGTAAAGAGAAAAAGAAATGGGATTCGAGAGAATGGAATAAGATAAATGAAAAAAAAATTGCACTATATCCATGGAAAGAGGGTTTGTATGTGAGTGCCAGGTTAGTTTACTGTAGTATTGTACCTGTAAATGTTGCAGTTGAGTACAGGAAACGTAGCATGCTTATTATGTAGATGGATAATTAATGATTAATTAGAATAGCGATTATCATTCATAACATGACTGATTTATAATTAGTCATGCATTAATGTGTTTATCCCTTTAATGGTGCAGCTATACAGGGTAGCTCAACCTATAAAAACAGTACATCTTCTGCAAAGTAGTTATTAACTAAAGCTGTAAAATACATACTGTACTGTACAAGAATAAAGTAGCAGAAAATTAAAAAGCTTAAGTAAAGTTCAAGTATTGAAAATTTGTAATTATTAGGCTATATTACTGGAGTAAATGTATTTTGTTACATTCCACCAAGGCAAATATAATGATGCTGCTTATACCAGGCTGAAATGCCAAATAGGAAAGACTTTTCCCTCTAAAGAACATCTTACTAACAAATCCATTAGTTATACCTGTTCACGCTGTGAAAGGTTTCTGGGTGCTGGAGCCAATCACAGCTGACAGCCCACCAGTCAGTCATAACACTGACACCCCTTTTGTTGTGAATAATAGTGTAATATTTATTAATAAGTCATGGAATGAATATTTAACTGAATAATGTAAAGGTGCAAAAGTAGTCATGAACATATAGAGCAAGAGATCTTTGTATCCTCTCAGGTTGCTTATTAGCTCTGTTATAAATTAATCTTTTGTAGTTTACGAGCTGTGTTTCTAACTTCAGTTTTACGATTGTTAGATGACCCTACAGCAGCTCATGTTTCAGGATATTTTGTTATATTTGTTAGTTGTGATCCTTTTCACATTGTTGTGGGGTGTGTTTGTTCTGCTCTTACATGCTGAACTATTTAACTCAATTAAGCCTTTTCTCTCTATTTTTTTCCTGTTCTTTTTCTTTCTTTTTTGCATCATCTGGTTATTTAAGCTCTTGGCACAACATCTTCAGCATTTAAGACCAAACATTCCAAACACTGACTGTGTCGGTCAGATGGCCAAATATTTCCATGCTATGAAAGTGAACAGAAATGTTGATGGTTTGCGGTAGATTATGTAAGCCTTTTAAAGGGAATCACTTTTATCTAGTCAGCAAACAGCTGCCCTTCACAAGGGTTTAGGGGTCCCCTGCAGTCTGAAAATGACTTTCCCTAACATGTGATTCTCTTGGGTGCTGATCAGCAAAACATTCCCAGAACAATCATGAGTCATGTCACAAACTTTGTTTATTGGACAGCATGCCCACAAAGACTCAAAAACTGCAAGCCGTTCTTCCCAAGTAGTTTGTCCCCAAATCTTCATAAAAATATATTTAATGTGCTCTTAACTCGTCTTTGGAGTTCAATGTCTTGACAATTTTCTATCAAGTTTCACAATGTTTCTAATATTTTAAACATAGAGGATTAGGTTTTCCAAATTTGATTTGCTTGTTTGATTGCAAGAAAAAAAGAACAATTGTTTTATTTTCCCTCATCATTTTTTTCTTTTCTGTTCTTTTCATCCTTGTATTTGTGCAATTCAAATGTGAATATTGTACTTTTTTCTGCACTACATTTGTCCGACAGCCTTAGGTTGCAATCTTTTTCACATCTGTCCAATAAAAACCATGTATCTCCAGATTTGTGGATTTTACTAACTTACTTTGCAGATTTACATGACAAAATATATTGACCAAATAACTTATGACTTAAAGCTGCATATAAAGAACTGCAATTAAGTTAACTTCACTTTTACCAGTACTTTTACTCAGTATGGAAGAAGTATTCATTAAGTGAAAGTAATAAATAAAGTGAAAGTACATCAAAACCTTGCTCAAGTACAAGAGTATCAACACCAAACTGTACTTAAAGTATCAAAAGTAAAAGTACTCTTTATGCAGTTGGACCCTCTCAGATTATATATTCCAAATATATTGTCATTAATTAATTGTAGGAAGCAGCATCTTACTGTTGTCAGTGTAAAGCTAATTTTGAC
>CAFUXE010000459.1:488839-504559 GCA_903364295.1 Serranus cabrilla
GAAAAAGATTATTGTTGATGATGAACAAGTCATCAATTGAATTTAAAACCCTTTTCATCTTCAACAGTTGTCATGGATGATGAAGATGGCAGGTGCCTTCTAGATGTAATTTGGTAAGTTGTTGCTGACACAGTGAAAGATCCGTTTTAAACTCAACAAACCATTCAGTTATCATCTTGTCTTGTGCTGCTGTAAATCACCTTGTTTTCTCCTGCAGTGACCCAGAAGCTCTCAATGACTTTCTTCATGGATCTGAGACCCATGTGAGTATGAGTAATAGTTGAACAAAGACACGTATGTTGGGCTTGTGATTTATGCGTCCATAAATGGGTTCGTAATTGATGTGATGAGGGCTCTAAGTTCAGCACATTTTAGTTTGGGGCTCGCATGACTTAAGTTATTAAGTCACTTTCAGATTTCACGTTGATGCACCCTGAAACCCACGTCCCCCTCTGCTTTCATTTCATTTTTTATGGCTTCCTCTGCTTAATGATTGTCTTTGCTTTCTGATTGCACCTATGGTTTCAGCCTGCCTTCCCTTTTTATTAGGCTAATTCACAAATTAAGAAATGCTAATACTAACTTTTCCCAACTCCTAGCATTTTTGCCCCTCTGTCGCTTATCTTTTCACTGGTTCTTTACAATCTGGGTTCTCTGGACTGTTTTCTGTCCTTTCCTTGCCCTCCTCCTCTGTTGATGGTCTGTATGTTTCTCTGTCCTGGTGGCTTTTGCCTGCTGGTTTGGGTGCCTTTGGTTTCTGTCTGTCCTATCCTGGGTGGGTGTGTCTGTAGTTGGACACTGACGACCTATTGGATGGTTCGAGTGACCCCTCCAGCTCGTTCTTCTCTACCACTGGGGTGAGTAAAATCCCCCAAACCTCCTCCTTCTGTTTTCTATCCCTCTATGTAGCATGCATCTCCAAATACCCTCCCTTTCCACTAACACATCGACACTCTACAAGCTTTGATTTGCCGCAATGATAAATTCGATTTTTTATGGGGTTTTAATGTCTGTATTTCTTTGTTAACTCAGTTACACTGCTGATCGTCACATCGAGCCATAAAATTCATTCATCACCTGGTTTCACTTGTTCATTTCTTTCCTTTAAGGGCCATGTTCCAGAGGTCCAGCCTGCAGTCCAGCTGTCAGCCAATGAGCCGGCAGGCCTACCCAGAGTCAGTGTTGACCTGGACTTCCTGGAGGATGATGACATCTTGGGAGGATCCCCAGGTGGTGAAGGTGGGAGCAATGGCATTGGGACAAATCACGAGCCATGTGACATCCTGCAGCAGAGCTTGGCTGAAGCCAATATCACAGAGCAGAGCTTACAGGAGGCAGAGGCTGAGCTGGACCTGGGCTCCTTTGGAATTCCAGGCCTTACGCAGGTGGTACAGACACTGCCTGATGCCAGCCTCCCCGGGGCTGGAGGCACTGCTGTTGGTGTAGGCATAGGTGTTGGGGGAGCAGCAGCAATTTTCCCTGGGTCTGCCCCGAGCACCACTGCTACTCCTCCCAATGCCACAGCCGACATGCTGGGGTCAGTACTTGCTCAGCAGGGCCTTCAACTCCAACCCCAGGTCATGAACAAGGCCATTAGTGTGCAGCCATTTATGCAGCCTGTGGGCCTGGGAAACGTGACGCTTCAACCCATTTCAAGTCTCCAAGCTCTTCCTAATGGGAGTCAGTCTGGACATTTGGGTATCGGACAGATTCAGGTTGTGGGTCAGCCTACAGTCATGACTATCAATCAGTCTGGGCAGCCAATCCTGGCCAAAGCCATGGGTGGTTACCAGCTGCACCAGTCTGGGCCAGAGGTATCAGGTGCTGGTTCTCAGGCAGGGCTTGGAGGCTCAGGGGGTGGACTTCTGATCCAAGGTAACAAAGCCACTTTGGGATCTCCAGCTTTAAATGGACCGGCTGTTTGTGTCAGCAGCACAAACAGCAGCAGTGGCGGTACAATGACTGCTCCTGCTGGGCTTGTGGGATTTAGCAGCACCACGCTAAGTTCAGGAATTGGACCCCAGACGCAAACCCAAGGCCAAATCATGCAGATCATCCAGCGCACACCAACACCTATTCAGCCGAAACCCCCTCAGGGGGGTGCAATCCAACCGAAACTCTTCAAACAGCAACAACAGCAGCAGCCACAGCCAGCACCCCAACCCCTGCAAAATGATGCTCACAAGGCTCTAGGGCTGCAGCAAATTCCAGTTTCTGCTGCTCAGAATGTAGCCTTCCTGACAGGAAAACCAGGCTCTAATGTTGTTCTGAGTACTCAAGCCACAACACAAGGCCCTCAGTTTCAACAAACCCTATTCAAGCAACAAGCAGCACAACCATCTGGCAAACCCCTCAGTGTACACTTGTTAAACCAACAAGGCAGCATAGTTATTCCCTCTCAGACTGTTCTGCAAGGTCAGAACCACCAGTTTCTCCTGCCACAACTACAAGCAGGTCAGCAGATCCTGACTCAGCACCCTGGGGGGCACATCATAACTAGTCAGGGTCCTGGTGGACAGCTCATTGCAAACCAGATTTTAACTGCAAACCAGAACATCAACTTGGGTCAGGTGTTGACTTCACAGGGCCATCCTGGGGCTGCCCACATCCTCTCTGGACCCATTCAGCTCCAGCCTGGCCAGATGGGCACACCCACCCTCTTTCAGATGCCTGTCTCATTAGCGCAGAGTCAAAGCCAGACACAGACCCACACTGTCTCAGGTCATGCCCAGACCGTCATACAGGGCATGCCAATCCAGAACTCCTTGACCATGCTAAGTCAGGTGGAGGGGCTGAGCCCCGCAGTCAGCCTTCAACCAGCCCTGCAACCTCAGCCGGGTGGAGTCCCTAGCAGCAGCAGCACAGGAGCTGCAACCATGGCTCAAAGTCAGCCTGGAGAGTGTGTTACTGTGCTGGGTAGCTCCACAGACCAGGCTGCTCATCCAACTCAGCAGCACGCACCACAGTCCTCTATCCTCGCCATGCAACCGGCTTCCTCTGTGCCCACAGCGACCACAGTACCCTCCTCTTCTCCGTCCATGTCTGTGTCCACCTCTTCCTCTGTCACAGCAGTGGGGCTGGTCCCCCATCAGTCTCAGCACAGTCCAGGAAGGTTACTGTTCACCAACCAGGGCTCCAGTATGATCCTGAGCCAGGAGTCTCTGCAGATGTTCCTGCAACAGGTTAGTGTTCCACTCTTTGCACGTTTGCTTCAATTGTGTACAGTTAACATTGTCTTAAAAAAATTAATAACAATGCACGGAGTGTTATCTTGGTCTGATGTCTTTGGTTTACTATTTTACTCCCCCTTCCCTCCAAACCCCTTCCTCCTTCCCTCCCTCGTCCTGAAATGGTAAACGTACTCCAATCAGGAGCAGCACCACCAAACAGAGAATGAGTCAACCCCCTCTGTGGGCGTACCAGCGTCTGTAATCGTCAGCAGCAACAGCGTCACTGCTCCGGCCCCCGCTGTCCATGACAGCCAATTAACTGACTCCTGGGTGGGTCAGAGTCACAGCCCTTCCCCTGGCCCCTCCCACATGACAGCAATGGTAAAGCAGGTAGAAATGCCCCTTTATGTTAAGCCCCACCCACTTGTTGCTGCTGCTGCCGCCACAATTTTAGGGTATCTTACCTTTCCCCGTCACTGCTCTGTACTTCTCTTCTGCATTAGTCATTGCTTCCATGGCTCCCACAGCTGCTATGCAATTCCTAAGCTCCAAAATTACTCGCTTGCAGCTTCTGTGTGTTTCTAACATTGCTTTGTTATATGTAAAGGCATGATCATTTCACTTGTCCTTATGTATTGTGTGTCAAATTCAGTACTTAGCTGTTTGCACCTCTATAGAATATGGGACTGGCAATCAAGTGCCAGTTTTTTAAATTAAATAATTCAACTAATTTGGTATGTTTTTCATTCATTTTAGTGTATGCATTTTATAACAGAATCCAAAAACCATGCTCATGCTTTTGATAGAAGAGCTGCCAAGCTGCTAAGTGTAGCTTGTTCACTTCTGTACTAACACTCTGCACAATCAATCAACTCATCTTCATCTGCTGCATTACTGAACAATGACTGATCAATCATTCCACACCTCTCAACTTTGCATTAACCATTAAGGCTCTCAGGTGCTTACAGTGCCACTACCCCTTTGTAACCCCTAGTCTGACCAGTGTAATTACCCCCAAACGATAATTCATGCTCCCCTGACCCCAGTCCCTGAAGTCTCCAGATCACCTTCTACTTCTCCATCACAGGCCCGCAGATCTTGACTTCTTGCTTTTGTCTACTGTTTTTTGTTTTTGCTCTGCAAAAGATCATTGTTCCCTTTTTTATGTGTAATCCTCCTTGCAAGAAAAAAAATCAGTAGGCTTCAACTACTTTTACTTCAGCAACTACTAGATTTTAAAGTCTAACACTTTGCTTTTGTGGTGTCCTTTTACCCACCTTTGTGTAATTCTGTACTGGGGTTGGGCGATAATTCCTGTTTCCTGTTGCTATGGTTTCAAAACATCTCACCAAAGGACTACAGTGGAAAATTGTCCAGCTGGCTATCACTGGCACATTTACAGTAATGTTGAATAATGTGCGCTGTCCTTAAATGAAAATATGTATTCTCTTTATGTATTTATATACGCTTTCAGTAATAGTATGCATCATATGTTATCATTATACTGTTGTGCTTATTAATAATTTCAAGCAACATATGATTAAACACCCCAAAAATAAGTTATTGAGGTTATTTTTCTTCATATGTACAAAGTTTAGTCAAATGCAATGCATAAGAGCCAATGTATAAATATACATTTTCACAATTGTGCATGCATTTCCTAAACATATTATTTTCAATTTTGATTCTAATTAAAATATCGCCCAGCCCTATTTAGTATCTGCTGTCAAATCTTGAACCATGTACTATAATCATTTTTACCATATAATGTGTGCATGCAGAACTCTTAGTGTGAGTGATTTTTGTGCTTGATTTCCCGATTTCCTTGTTTGTTAAAATATTGCTTACACTCTTGAATCAAATAATCATTTCTGTATATTGTGATCCCACTCCTTCAGGTACCCTCCAGTGGACATCAGCAGTCCCTGAAGATCCAGGGCATGTCCCCCTCACCGGCCTTGACCACTCACGCCACAGCGCCCCCAGTGGCAGTCAGCCCGCAGCCTTCCCAGTCTCCTCTCACTCTGAGCCAGCAGATCCAGTCTCCGCATCATCAACAGCAGTCGCGTCCTCCCTCTCAGCCTCAGCCGCAGTCTCAAACTCCCTCCCGCTCATGCACGCCCTCATCTCACCCCCAGCTCTTTATCGTTCATAACCAAATGGCAGAGTCCCCCCAACCAGCTCCACAAGCCCAGCCACAGCACACACAGCCCCAGCAAACACACATTCAAGTTCAGCTTCAGCCTCAGCCACGACCAGCCTCTCAGCCTGCCCCTTATCAACAAGAAATGCCTCCTGTGTCACAGTCACCCAAGCCGCTTCCTGCACCACCTGCACAGCACCAGTTTACTGCTCCTCCTGTCAGCACTTCTGCCACTGCTGTAGTTAAAGCCCCGGTTCCCGTCCAGGGCCTGACAGCAGAGCAGCAGCACCACCTGCAATTAATTTCCGCGCAAATTCAGACCCTGTCAGGCATCACCCAGCCCTCACCGCAGCAGAAACAGCTGCTGGAGAAGCTACACCAGGTATTGTCCCACTTCATCAAAACTTCTCGTAATGAAAACTTGTTTGGGAATTTGCATGCAACAAAAGGTCTTACACAAGGAAAAAGTTTTGTGTATTTTGACTCCCGTAGTAAATGCTTATGGTTAAAAAAAAACTGAGCTGGTTTGCAACAGTAATGCATAGTTGTGGTTGTAAATATTTTCCACCATGATTTTACCAGTACAAACCAGGAATCCAAACTGGCTGATCTAGAGTTTTTCTTGTGTACAAAACGTGTGATAAAAAGTGTCCTGATGTGTGTTTTAAGGTGCAGCAGAATATCCTGCTGCAGGCCAAACAGGCTGCTCAGCCTCAAGCCGCCAGTCAGTTCAGCTCCCAGCAAGACGTGCCTGTTGATAAAGTGGTTATTACATCATCAGCCAGCACCAGTACACCTGCTCAGCTCCCCTCAGTGCTGCAGCAGATGTCGGTGCTCGTCAAAACTCCTGCTACAGGTTAGACACAATTTACCTCCTATGATGTTAAATGGCAGGACCCTGAACACACCTTGTAGCATTTCCCTTTGTAATGATTTGTTTCCGCTTGTTTTAGCATCAAGTGACTTACAGGTATTCTCAGGAGCCCAAGGGCCAGCTGGAGCAATGGTGAATCAGACTGTCACTCCTGCCAGCCTTACCCAGCCTGCACAGGTACAAATCTCAAAACCATTTTCTTCTAAGAGTGCATAAAAATACATGAACTTAGAGATTTTTGGCTTCTATTTGGTTGCTTTTTCTGACTAACTCATTCCCAACACGAGTTGTAAAAAAAAAAAAACTGAGAAAGTTACAAATCTGACAATAATGGCTGGTTTTCTGATTAGCTGTTTTTTTTTTTACTCCAAAGAAAACATGCTTTCCAGCAGGTGTTGAGGTTCCTTTTTTTGTATATTTTCTAACCCTCCTTCTGACTTTCTCCCCAGGTTCAGCCAAAGCCAGGGGTGATCAGCTCAGTTGGAGGGATGGCTCTGGGGAAAGGTGGGATGCAGATACAGGTGTTAGGAACTAGTCTTACTCAAATGCCTGCTCCACAGCCCCCAGCTCCAGTACAAACTCAGGTAAAGGACCGTGACTGCTTCTTAGTGCAGACCTAAAAACTGCTTCTAATTTATAAGCTTCAGCTTGAAGGTGTAATCTCTATTTTTTATGTTCACAGACAACAACAATGAAGATGCCTTTCAGTGCGGAGCCCAGCAAGGAAGCCAGGTGTGTGCCACATATATTTTAATGGCTTATTTAAATTCTTTCATAATGACATTTTTGTAAATAGTATTTCTTTATACACACCTTACTGCAGGATGCTAGAACAGCTGAGGAAACAGCAGGGTTCAGTGCTTCACCCAAACTACAGTGCTCCTTTCCACTCTTTTGAGGACACACTGCACAGACTGCTGCCTTACCATCTCTACCAGGGAACTGCCAACTCTTCTCAAGACTATCAAAGAGGTAACAAACTCCAGAGCCTCTAATGTAGCCAATATACAGTTTACTACCCTTTTCCCAGTTTCAGATCTTCATGAACATCTTGGTTCTCTTGTGCACAGTGGATGATGAATTTGAGACGGTCTCCTGCCATCTGCTGAAAAGGACCCAGGCCATGCTGGATAAGTATCGCTACCTGCTGTTTGCAGAGTCAAAAGTAAGTTTATAAAACATCATTCTCACTCTATGCCTTCCTGTTATCTTCTTTGCCCTGAATTGATACTGAACTGATGGCTTTTGGTGTTTGAACCTGAGCAGAGACTGGGCCCCTCGGCAGAGATGGTGATGATTGACCGGATGTTCATTCAGGAGGAGAAGATTGCGTTGAATCAGGACAGGATTTTGGCCAGGGAGAGACCAGGTATCGTACCACTGTCTTGGAACTTACACATGGTTTGTGATTGTCTCAATATAATCTGGCTGTGCTAATTACATAACTCTGTTTATTTAATTGCAGAGGAGTTTGTGGCAAACGCACGCATTTTGGAGAGCGTAGTTTCATCCCATCAGAAATCATCATCTGCTGAGCCCGCCTCAGTGAGTGGAGGTGTAGCTGCTGCTGTCCCTGCTCCAGCACCTGCAGCTCCTGTCCCAGCCCCTCTCCCAAACGTTGCCCCGACCCCTCCTCCTGCACCCATCCCATCTCCAGCTCCAGCTCCTGCTCCGGCTCCTGCTTCAGCTCCAGTTCCTGCTCCAGCGCCCCCTCCAGCCCCTCCCGCCACCCCTTTCCCCCCTACCAAACTAGTAATAAAGCAGGGTGGAGGTGGAGCCTCTGTGTCCTGGTCCAGCAGCTGTCCCCCACCTCCGGCTGCGACTAGCAGGCTGGCCGAACCCACCAACCAGAGCCCCTCCTTCAGTCGTGCTCCAGCAGCACCGTCCTCCTTCTCCTCTTCGTCCTTCAACTCCCAAGCGCCCGATGATGACGACGCTCTCCCGCAGAGAACCAGCAAACCGCCTATCAAGACCTACGAGGCTCGCAGGAGAATTGGCTTAAAGCTGAAGATCAAGCAGGATCAAACAGGGTTCAGTAAGGTTGTCCACAACACTGCCTTAGACCCAGTGCACACACCTCAACCTCAGCAGAGCAGCCAGTCCATATCCCAGCCCCAGACTCAGCCCCAGTTCGAAGCTGCTGTACCGCACCCAAAGTCCCACACTTCATCAACTCCTTCTACTACAGTCATCAGAACTCAGTCCCCCGTATGCACTGCTTCATCTGCCTCATCTGTCACCACAGCAATCACTCCGTGCAACCCGCCACTGAGAGGTAATCCTCCCCCTAATGCAGCCCCATCCTCCTCTACCTCTTCCTCTAATACTTGGTCCTCCTCCTCCTCCTCCACTCAAATGAACGGGACATTGGATAACCATGACGTGGGTGGGGTCAAACACAATTCTGCCTCCACTGCCACTCCCTCACAGACAACGTGCCGTCTCCCCCTTCGAAAAACCTACCGGGAAAACATTAGTCCCCGGGTCAGACCTGGTGTCCCAGGGGGAGGAGACGAAAGTTTGTCCTACCCCAGACCCACACCATCACCCCCCAGGCACGAGGCCTCATCTCCTCCCTCAGAGCGGACAGTTATAGCCAGTGTGAAGGTGGAGAAAAGAGGCAGGGAGGCCTCGCACACTCACACAGAGTCAAGCCACGAAACAGGCCGTTTAGGGAGTGCAATGCAGGGGCTGGACGATATGGACGAGGTGTTTAACCGTGGTATCAAAACCACGCAACACCATCATCTCCCACAGCTCCTAGACAGAGAAGGGGCGAAGGAGAGAGGGGAGGAGCACACAGACCAAGAGACAGATGTAAGTAAATACAAGAGGGCAAGTGGGAAAAACAGACACAGGGCAGGTGGGACATTCAGAATGGACCAGCACGCCCCTGGGCCTCCCTCTCCAGAGTCCTCCTTCACACGAGACTCTTTGCTTCCTGCCAAACGCTGCAAGTCGGACTCCCCCGACATGGATAACGCCAGCTTCTCCAGCGGCAGTCCTCCGGATGACTCTCTGAACGAGCACCTGCAGTGTGCCATCGACAGCATCCTAAACCTGCAGCAGGAGCCCTCTGCCCGCGGGCACCACATTAAAGGGGGCAACAGCAGGTCCCACCAACACCAAAGCCAGCGCCCAGGGGGCTCGGCAGCCTCATCCCACAGACCCTCAGTACCACCCTCCTCCTCTGCCTCCGCGTCCTCCTCCTTGGCCCAGCACCCTCAGGTCGGTGGCCGTGGCCACAATGGCAGCCTGGTGCCCCAGACTCAAAGCAGATAACAGCCCCTCAGCCCCAGGCCAGACTGATAAGGGGGGACTAAGAGACAGATTTGGAGGCAGGGGAAGGGGGGCACTGTGAAAACAGTATCACTGTACTACTCTGCCAAGCTGTGTTGGCTTTGTTTGTCCATTTGAATTGTCCAGACATTTCTTTGTCATTTACAGCCTGAGGTAGAAACCTGGTAGAACAAGTGAAAGTGTGGTCAAAGATAAAACTGTCTTTGTGAATTACTGATTTGAAGATACCTGGCATTTTGTATGCATTCTCTCAGCCAAGTTCAAGTAACAAGATGAAATTCTCAAAGGATGTTGTTCTCTATTTCTCTTTTCCTTTTTCAGTTTTCTTTCTCACATCCAGTCAGCATACATTCCTTTCATGAGGCCTGAGTACCAGTCTCTCATCCACAGCAGTTCATCTTCTGGTTTCTTCTGGTCTTCAGGCAGCTCATTTAAACGGTCAAGAAGTTTATTATAAACTTTGCTACCTGCAGCTGAGGGACACAAAAGAAGTTCATACTGCAAAACATCAGTGTCTTCCCTTACAAAACCAAATTTGATTCTTTTATCATAAAGATAATGCTAAATTAATACAGTCCACCCTTTTATCATAAATTCATTTCCTTAGTTACACTGCTCACAAGTCAACCACTCTTTGTCTGGAAAAATGAATCAGCCTCATCTTTTATTATGCCTGCATTTCATATCGCATGCATTTTAAAGTATAACATGTTTTCCTTTTGACTTCTCTTGAGTACTGTGGTACTCTACTGTCAAGATGTAAATGAAATGTTGTAAGGAAATTCAGTTCTTTTCTGCTTCTGATGTCGGATGGTTTTCCAGGTTCTTGTTTGAAGAACACACACACACACACATACACACATACACACACACACACACACACCTGCCCCCCTGTTACTCATGATGCCAAGTTAGGACTTTATGCATTTCAGTCAGCAGGGGGCAGGCCAGTTTTAACTGTTGATTTTCTGTGTTCTCAGTCAGTTTGTTTCATCTTTTCTGCCACTGTGTCCCTGCCTCCCATCTGTTTTTTGTGTCTTTTTTAAAGCCTGGTGGACAATTCAAACACAAACACAGCACAAGCATTGAAATGGAAAAAAAGGAACAATAATAATGTACAAAAAGACCGTAAGAGAATTTGAAGTATAGTATTACAGATTAATTTTGTATTGTATTTATTGTGTATAATGACACTTTTTAAAAAGAAATGTACATTTAGTAAAACTGTAAATTAAACCTTGCTTCTTTTATGAAACATTGCGGCAGGTCCTCTGGTCATTTGTCCAGCTTCATGCTACATTCCTCTGGATGACTAACGGTGATTGAGGAGTACTGTATGATGGGAATGGGGATGGTGTAGGGGTGTGTTTTCTATCAGAAATCCAGCAGGCGGTGCATGGAAGTGGAAAAGTAGAGCTGGGTTGTGTGCTCCATCGCCTGGAGAGTTCACAGGGTTTGGGAGGAGCAACAGAGGTTTGACTGATGAAGGGAAAATCCGTCACATCTGTAAACGTATGACATGTTACAGTAGGTCCAGTACAAAAGAAAACAACTAAAAAAACATGTAGGAGTTGGAGGGGTGCAGCACGAGGATGGGTTTATGGTTAAAAATATGCATAAGGACACTGAGGTTATGTCATGTTTAAAAAATTAAAAAAACCGACTCCACCCAAAATATTTATTCACAACCCCCCTCCTCCAGGTCCACGCCCTCTGACCACAGCCTTGCTCATCCCTGCCCTGTGCAGAGTGTTAGTGCTGCCCACAGTGTTGCCAGGCATCCCTGGAAGAGGAGGTGCATTAAAACTTGGAGAAGCAAGCGAGGGGAGAGAGAAATCTGCCTCAGTGTGGTGTCCCGTGTGTCTCTCTGTTTGCCTTGTGCTCTTTCAGCAAGCAGAGTCAGGAACCCCTGCCAGATTTGGAGCTCATCTGAAATACATTAACCCCTGGAGAAGAAGGATCCTCTGTAATCTAGCTGCGTTGACGCTCCACCGAGGGTTCCTATTTGCTGTCAGAGGTACACCCATACATGTAGCTGCAGCTCCTCCAAGAGACTGTTTTTGTCTCCTCAAGTCAAAATATTTTCCAGAGGAGAGCGAGAGTGATCAAGGCGCTTGAAGAAGTCCGTGCTTTCTCCATAAAAAATTGGTAAATATTCTCCTTTTTTTCTTTAAACATGACTATAATGATCAGCTTTTAACTTTAATTTTAACTTTGCCTCAAATATATCCAGATTGTGATACAGCAGAAGAAAGTGAGGCTCAGTGGTATTTGAGGGTAAATAGACAAATCTTGGCTGCAGAATTAATGGAAACTTTCTTCCTTTTTTTTGTACTTTTTATTTATTCAATGGAAACTTTGTAACCCCTCAGCAGTGTTTTTGAACAGCTTTTTCCATTCTTCAGTTGGATATCAAAGTATGACTCCTCTGCATGCTACATTTCTTGTTCTGAGTCCAAAACTGTGTTGCAGTTGTGGTGTACAAACCCACAAGGCATTTTCCACCATCCTTAAACTTTAGAAATTGTTCCCAGAGCCTTAACCAGACCTTTGATTCTCACTACAAGAATGTTAAGCAACTTTTACTCGTACAGCTCAGGCTGGCACAGAACTTTTTTGTGTAATGGCGGTCAAATCACATTTAATGTCTCTACTGTAGATGTACGGGGTTCGCCATTTTGACAAGAAGTCTTTCCACACTGGTCTTGTGACATGTCAGGACTGTGTTGCCTAGTGTCCTCAGGGCAGATTTTTTTGTATCTTAGTTCAAATGGGATTTGCAAAAGAGAAGCTCTCTACGGATGAGTTCACGCCTGCTGACACGTGTCTTACCTTTATGCCTTTGCCCGCCTGCTTCTAATAATGAGTTGTGCCCTCAATTCTTAATCCCCCATTTATGTAGACTACAGTTTAAAAAAAGAGCTGGTACTCAAGGGTTAAATTTGTTTTTCCATGTATAGGCTTCCCTCTGGGAGATTCTGTCCTTAAATGAACAATCAACCCATGCACGTATTCCATGTTCCACAAAGAGGTGCTGCAGGGGATAAAGGGAATGTCTTACTCATTTCACTGTAATAAAATGAGCTGTGGCTGTGCAAATCCTGTCACAGGGCTGGGTTTGCAAGTTTTCCAGCTTCAACACCAGCTTTTTCCAGGCATGCACTGACAATGCTTGGCAGACTCCTGGTGGGCTGAAGCTTACTCCAGATTCCACATCCTTACTCTAGGTTGTGGCAGACTTTGATCACCAGGTGCAAGAACGCTACGGAACTTTTTGCCATCTGGATTATATATCTTTTTTAATGTGGATTAACCTTTACTTGTCTCCCTTTTGTGCACATTATAGGGCCAAAAGTTATCAGTGTGGCGACTGTTTTAAAAGAGGAAAATCCAGACTTCAAACGAAACATCAGCCCTATCGTTTCTCTCGGCGTGTGCAGAGGACATTTCAAGGACAAGTGAGCAGCGTTCACACAAATACAGGAAGCACCTGAAGGTTTTCCAAGGTTCAGCCACAGGAAATACAGCTCCAGACAAACAGACACTCTCTGACACTGATTTCTGTAAGAAGCTCTCTATCTCCTTGTAAGTCAATCAACATGTCACGCTGGGGGAGAAAAAATGTGAAGAAGACACCTGAGGTGATCCACACTGTGACAGAAGGGCTCAAGTCCTTGTATCGTAAGAAGCTGCTGCCCCTGGAGGAGTACTATGGTTTCCATGATTTCCACTCTCCCAGTCTGGAGGATGCAGACTTTGATAATAAGCCTATGGTGCTGGTGGTGGGACAGTACTCCACTGGAAAGACGACATTCATCAAGTAAGACATTATTGCTTTGCGTCAAACATTGGTTCATTGTTAAATTTTGTGTGCTTGCCAAGTTTCTTTAAGTACCAGTACTCAAATAATCCCAAGCCATATGTGTGACTGACAGGTATCTACTGGAGCAGGATATTCCTGGCAGCAGGGTGGGACCTGAACCCACCACTGACTGCTTCACTGCCATCATGCATGGGGAGGTTGAGGGAGTCATCCCTGGGAACGCCCTCATCGTTGACCCCAACAAGCCTTTCCGCAAACTCAACCCTTTTGGAAACACCTTTCTGAACAGGTGAGAGCATGGATTTTGTTCACAGTGTGTTGTGTAATGATTCCAGCGAGAGAGCCAGATAGATATCAGCATGAAATGGACCGACTGTGTGAGAGAACCCAAGAGGGGGAAACAGGGAAGGAGAGATAACAGAAAGTTTTTTAGCTCTTTGGAATTTTGAGTCCTTGTGCCAAATTTCAGAGCAGGGAGGCACTTGCCTTATTTGTGGAAAAATGGAGAAAGGGAGCGATATCACCCGAGAGGGTGATGACAGCTAATGTACTCAGCCAGGAACTGCAATGTACGCAAGTTCAAAGACAAGGTCAGAGGGCTTCACAGCCCCTCGGGGCAAAGACAAACACATGAAGTCACAGACTTTGTGAGGCTCAGGAAACCGGAGAAAGCTTAACATTGAAGTTCTTTCCTCTACTCTGTTTACTGTCTGGGCTGCCAGATATCTGTGTATGTTTTTCCACTGATGTAAACCATGAAAGAAGTCACACATTTTACAATAAAGTGCTGTTGGCTGTGAGGAGCAAGAACATGCAGAGTAGAAGTGAACATACAGTCTTGCTATTGATGAGGGCTCCAACATGAAATTTCTGATGCCAGTTTTCCGGAGTCCCCCTCTCCCTCTGGAGGGTGTGTTTGCAAACGTATTTGCGTCTTTCTTTTGCCTTGACTTCCTGTTCTGGGGCCGGTGGGCTCGTTAAGCTCATAAGCTACAGGAAGTGGTGTTGTTGTTCTAAGCCACACATCGTTAGCGGACCTTATTGTTTGATTCTGGCAGTGGTGGTCATTTTCCTTCAGGAAGTCCACAGCAATGAGAGGCTTGCTTGAATACAATGGCCCAAAGCGGGAGGGGTGGGGTGTGTGGAGAGGGCAGCTTCCAATCTGCTCCACAGATCACGTTGGCTTCTTTGATAACAGTTAACCATTTTTCACATGATTTACATTCTTCCCGTCTGCAGTGATTTCAAACAAAACTGACCTTCCTGAACTTGAGTCTTATCATAATTTATGCGCCTTTTCTCCTGTCCGCTGTTAAAAATACCAGGTTCCAGTGCGCTCAGATGCCCAACCAGGTCCTGGAGAGTATCAGCATTATTGACACTCCAGGGATCCTGTCCGGTGCAAAGCAGAGAGTGAGCCGAGGTGAGAGGAGAGACAAAGGTAAGGAGAGGGAATGGGGGGCCTGCAGAGACACACATCCCTGAACGTCGACTCACAAACTCATCTCCTTGGCACGCCTGGCTAACTCATGGGACCAGTTTACTCTGTCACAATAACACTTGGCAGCAGGGAAAGAAAACATCTTAGCAGTACACTGAGCAGCCATAAAATCCTAATCAGGAACAGAGACAGTACAGACAGAAATACTGTCAGCACATCAGAATGTTCTGTTGAGAAATAACTACCATCCTCATCATCATCATCATGGACGTTTCTCACTTTTCTATTCATTCACGCTTTAAGTAACCCATTATTACTCAAGTCAATCTGCATGAGCAACTAATAAGTTTAAAGGGTCAGTGCATCCAAATTGTGAAAAACACATTTCATCACTTATCGCTGGTGGTATCTTGCACATGATTGTGGTTTTGCTGCTGAGGTTTTGAAATATCTGTCTGTGGGATTTGTACTTTCTCCCCAGTACAGTGGAGCTGGATGGAATCGTGTTTGTGGTGCTCACAGCGCTGCAAAATAAAAAATTCAGCATCAACATGCCGTTCCAGAGCCCAAGATCCAGTTTCCCTGAATAATCCAAACTATTTCTTTAGTTAGAAGTAGTTCCAATGAAAGCTGCTCACAGTTTCGAGTTACTGAAACATTGTTTTTGAACAGATTATGCTGTTCTGTGAGCAGCACAAACAATAGTCCATTGAAATAAGAAAAAAACAAACATAGACGTAGATTGACATAGACATAGATATCTCAAAACCTAGAAGGCAAAAGCAGCAAAATTCTCTTTATGGCTATATCACAGGAGGTGAGTGGAAAAATGTGCTTTTTTGTAATTTGGGTGAAGTGACCCTTATAGTATGATCATGTTTATCATTCAGAAATCTGAAAATTGGTTTATTAGACTTGTACAGCAGTGGAAGTAGTACTCAGATCTTAAGTAAAAGTAAAAAAAAAAAA
>CAFUXE010000459.1:513657-548704 GCA_903364295.1 Serranus cabrilla
ATATATATATTGGTATATAATTGGTTGCAGGTTGTCCAGTCAATTAGTTTTATTGAAAAACTAAATTAATTCCTTTAAATAATCATACTCATCTTATTTGTCACAGTCTCAACTTTGGATTTCCTATACAGTTTTGACACTCCAGTAGACATTTCTGTACTGCTAACCTTTGGCTGGTCAAATTTGACTGTTATGTGCAGACATGCCTCTAAAATGCATTGTAAAATAAATAGTTGGGTCATAGATTATATACATTACAGTTTATTATGCACACAATTGTATAACCATTATTTTGACTTTTTCTCCATTGATATATGAAGTAACATTGTTTCACTGATGGCCTATATCTAAATACCACCTTGACGTTTTATTGTGTTTATTTGGTCTTTTCAGTACTTGATGGAGGGAAGCTACAACAAGGTATTTCTTGCCAAAGGGAACATCCCTGCTGAGAGCTACACCTTTTTTATAGATATTCTCCTCGACACAATTCGGTAAGAATTAATATTGTAACCACACTTGTTAGTTGATACAGTACAGTATTATTTTTCCTACAAAGTTATTTTTTTGTGTTGTGTATAGTTACAGCCTGTCTAAACATTCAAAATTTCTGGTGCTAAAATGATATCAGCCTTTAAAGATAACTTAAAATAAAACGGTCACTTTTTCAATTACAGCGATGAAATCGCAGGTTGCATAGAGAAAGCATATGAGCAGATCCAGTTCAGCGAAGCCACGCGTGTGCTCTTCTTCAGTTCCCCCAAAAAGATGACAGAGTACGCAAAGAAGGTATGGATGTATATAATTATTTTGAAAGCAAACATTAGATTTCTGCTGATGTGATTTAAAAACAAAACAGAAAGAACCCCTGTTTTTGAAGTTGCATTATAATATACTGGGAGAGGAAATTAAGTGTCTTCGTTATAGGCTGTGCTATTGGGGTTTTATTTATCCTTAACCCAAAATTGTTGGGATTCTGAAACCACAGCAAGCCTAATGCAGGGTAGGCTGTATCTCTTTTGGTCCAATAAGTAGTATTCAAATAGACAGAAGCTAAAAGGACATTTTAGGTGAGGTGAAAAACAGTCCTTATTGTTTATCTTTTAACTGTTCTTAAACACGTTTTCCTTGTCATTTCTGGAATTGAAACAAATTGTAATTCTAAATTCTTGCTGATTGGTTTGTTTAATTTCAGAGAGGATGGAGTTTGAGCGCAGATGGCTATTACTCTTTTACCAGTCAGCAGCAGCGGACAGAAGAGGTGACCATCCCCTCTACAGAGCTGGCACAACAGGTCATCGAATATGCACGACAGCTGGAAATGATTGTGTAATCCGCCCCCAGGAACACACTTAAACACACACGCTGTTGATCCAGTGTACATCCAGTCAGCTCAAATGCACTCTTTAGGAATATAACTTCATGGAGTGGTTGTTTTTTGCCCATACCTCAACATTTATTTTCATTTATTTCACTTATCTGCAGGTCTTCCTCTCTGGAAGTTTTCTTTTGTTTTAAAAGATGGGGGAACAAAACTCTAAGGTATCACAGGTGACCAGTCTGTTCAGCTGTTTCAATGTTACAGTCAATAATTGTATCCAAGCTGCCATCTGTACAACATTTAAAGTGTGCTTTTTATGGGTTATTCCAAGCTGGTGACCAAAAAACAAGAACTTCATGTCCCGCTAGTGTTAATACCATCGGGCCTCAGCTCTTTTATAATTACAAGAAAGTTCATTACAATCACCACCCTGCAACTTTGTCAGTGCCACACAAAATCAACTTGTTTTTTTTTTACCCCCAAAGTCAAGCAAAGTCTTCTTTTTTTGTATACAGAGTTAATTTTCTCCCTAGTAGAACTCACAGAAATGTATTGCCCTTGCGTTGTATCCTAGCAACTGACAGAATTGCCATTGAAGTTTGTGAGTGTTTTCTAAATGGTGATGGCTCTTCCTCCCTAGATGGTTTGTAACCCAGTTGATATTACAATGCAAATCTTTGTCTGCAATAAACAATTAAAAAATAAAGTTTTTGAATGAATGTTTACATTTTTTTCTGGGATGCAAGTAATTTACAGGAGCTATTGAGTTTGTCATTGATGTAATATTTTGAATGTCTTCTCCGTGCTACGGACATTTGTTTGGTTTGGGCATTTGTTAAACCTGTGTAAGTGGTGGGCAGAGATGTAATTTACTGACTTTCCAGCAATGGTATGTCATTTTCAACTACTTGTGTTAACTGTGCACAGGTGCTACAGTTTTAGAGGCAGGGAGTTTAGGGATCATCTCTTGTAGCTCCTTACTCCCAAAGCTGGTGAAGTTGGCAGATAGAAATTCTTATGTGATCAGTTATATAAAGAGACTTAAAGTGCATTTGACTGTGCACATGAATTAGTGACACATTTTGTGACAGATTTTATACAATATGGGTTAATGCTGAATTTGGCAGATTAACTTTATCAATAGTAGTGGTACCTCTGTAGTTCCTTCTTCTTCAGGCTTCTGCTTTGACTGTGAACTTTTCTAGATTCCATATGGTTACTAAGACCGTACACCTGTATGTTTTCCTGTTTCTCTGGTCCTGCAGATGTTTCATCTGTTGCTGAACTTGGCCCTGAACATCTATTACTGCTGCTGTTTTAGCTTTTCCACATACATCCTGAAGACGCTGTAAAAAGGTCAGACTCCTGAGCATCCAATGCCCCTGCAGCCTTGTACTTGATTAGTGTTGCCAGTGTGATTGAGATTTTGGGAGACTTAATGGGCAAGACTGGCAATATTCAATGTCTTAATATTGACAATAAATCCCACGAAAGGAGCAAAAACCACCAATGAACTGTCAAGTGTCCTGTTATTGATTGCGTTTCTAATATATTAAAACACAACAGTAAGCCACAGTGTTGCACTGGGTAACATGTTGCTTAATTACGACAAACTACAGCAGCTGTAGTTTATTTTTAATCAATGCTACAGGTGTGCTGTCCTGTTTGAGTAAGTCTGTGGCAGTTTTTCAAAATGCTGTCTTAACTTCGGATGTATTATTAAAAAATGTTTGTTACTTAACAACTGAGAAAGCCATTATGGAAATACTAGGCAAAAAAAGTTTTTTTATTTAGCAGATTTAATCGTCATCCTCACACTGCACTGCTATCAACGGTAAGTTAAACTTCTTTCACATTATCCTAATATTTCCTGGTAATTTCCCTGAATAAATGCGAACAATAACGTGTTCAGTTGCTCGATTAAAAATATTTTGTTGTTGGATGCTTTAAAGTTAGCTACACAGACATACATCACTCGGTTATCAAAGTTAGCTTACCTAAAGTTAGCTAACTTTAGCTAGCGTTAGCTTAAGTTCTAACCGTTTCTTGAAGTTCGCTAATTTACATTAAATCCACATTAACTTGGCGTAATTAACTCACTTTACTTGGGGGCAGGCAGACACTATGGTAAGTTTGTTATATGTGTTATTTTAAGCAAACTAACTAGATAAATTGAAAAAGCATTTTTGATTTTTAGCTAATAGAGGTTGACAATGTGGAATAACGGTAGTCAGTTTTACCAAAGACGGATACAACAGCTTCTAACCCGTCTATGGTTTTATTAAAACTATTTCATTAAGACAACCCAAATATGTGGAAAATTATTGCAGAGGAGGAGTAGATATTGAAGCACAGAAAGAAGTATCCGATTTTGTGTCAATAAACCATGATGCACATTGTGCCTTCTCTTGAGGAGCAGCCATATTTATAGGGGTTCATTGACCACTTGCCTATCTTTTTATCAACAGGGTACCTGAAATACACTAATGCAATGTGAGTACATACAACAAATCTAAATAAGTTATCTCATCAATTGCCTTTGTAATATTTTTTCTCATGTATTTCATTTAAAACGTTTGGTTTCTGGGTGCATGGAAATATAATGAAGCAGCACGTTCAGCTGTGTTTTGATGAGAAACGTGAATACATGGTGTTGTACAAGTCAACTTACCTTGCTTCCACTGTATTGTGATTAGATAATAATAATAATGATACATTTATAGTAATGGTGATAATAAGATACAATAAAATAAATCTGTTTTCATATTTAAATATTTAGTGTCAACAAATCTGATCAGTCTTCAAAGACCCTTTATGCTATGTTATTACTTTATTTTTACAGTCATAATTTAATGTTTGCATTCATTCTGTAATATAAATAGAGACTACAGTGCAATTATTTGTCATTATTTTGTAACTATATTTTACTTACTTTTCCTAATGACTGATCCATCCATATAAAGTATGTGCAGTCATGTCATTAAGGCGCTGTCCTTGGTGCTGAAATATACGTGCTCTTAACTTCCTCTAATAATTGATTGAATGAGCTATGATCAGTTTAAAAACTTAACTTTACTAAATGATTGAATATAGCAGAAGTATGGCATTGTGTTGATCCCTATTTGTACAGTCTATTGTTGATCCGCATTAGGGATTTCTGCTTATTTCTCCTCCCCAGGGAACTGGAGTGCAGGAAGCCACGTAGCAGCAGCCGGACCTGGATCTGGACTTTTCTGGTATGTAACTACTATCAGTTTTGTATCTGATCGCTATATAGGAGCGTAGTCAGTGCGAGTGAGTTCTTTGTGTGTCTTTATCTTATTTAACTAGTCAAAAGACTGAATACGGCAGACAAAATCTGGGCTCGTCCGGGATTTGAACCCGGGACCTCTCGCACCCTAAGCGAGAATCATACCCCTAGACCAACGAGCCATGTGGTACAGCGCAAAATTGCATCTCACCAGCAGAATGGCAATTCTGGCTGTGTACGTTGTGTTTATGATTTGCCAAAGTTTGAACAGTTAAGACTTTTAACCCGGTACTCGCACTAAAATCCAGTTTGGTGGGGTATGCCCTGTAAGGTACTGGTAATATTTACCGGGGATTATTGCTACAAATGTGTGTAATTCCTTTAATGTAGAGCTAATAGTCTTACTATGTTTACTAGCGAGTCATGGACAGTGTTGGAATTTAAGTAGCCCACATGACTGTACTTATTTGGATGTACTTTTGAGTATTTGCATTTTTTAGTACTGTATATTTCACTACAATTTATAGGGAAAAAATACTTTTTAATCCACTGCTACCATTTGGTGAAATCATGATGTATTAGATTATTATGAATGAAAATAACACTTAATTGATTTAAATTTACAAGCTACATAGTTGAAAAATGAATTAGTTTAATTTAGACACTAATACGTCCATAATTACTATAAATATTATTATACACTTCTAAAATGGGCGATCCTGCATAATGAGTACTTTTACTTTTTGTACTTTGAACGCCTACTTTTACTTTTGTACTTTCATTGAAGAAACCTTATGAATGCAGGGCGTTTACATGTAATAGAGGACTTCTACACTAGGGTGCTGTTACTACTACTTGGACTTCCTCCACCACTGGGCAACATCGCGACAGCAATGCAATCTATTTCGTAGATTTAATTTGACAAAATGTAGCTCCACGAATTAGCATCAAATATCTTTAGTATAGAGTAGAGACTCAGTTGCATTCAAACAGAGGCAGTAATTTCCAATGAGTAAGCCCCAAATGAAATACCACAGATGTGGTTTGTTTATTAAAAGTGTCGATGTCCATGGTACTGAAACATTTGTAGCTGCCAGAACCAACTCTAGGATCCTATGGGACACTTCTTTTCCTGATATGACGAAAAACCACATAATATACACAGTTAGGATATTTTATTAAGCATAGAAACACAAGCCAAACGTAGATTTGTTAGCAAAAATGCAAGGAAGGGCAAATCCATAATTTATTGTACCTATATTTTATGTTTGTTCTATAGAATTTGTTTGCCCCGTGATAATCAGGGGATCAACCGGAGGTCATTGATGGTTTACCCAGCTTTTCATTTACCACCCACGTCACTGCATATATAAACAACTCAGTGCTGAATTTCAATAATTTAAAATCACATGGTTACACAGACCAAGCCTATAGCCCACCTAAAGCCTCGATGCTGTCAATGATTAGTGCGGATGCGTTGGCACAGGGCAGGTAGAGTGAGAAAGGGAATAAGCGAGGGAGTGATTTGGAGCAAGGGAGAGAGAGAGAAGGAGAGAGGGAGGGAGGGAGGGAGGGAGAGAGGGAGGATGCTGCCAGCGGAAAATGGCTGCTGCAACCTCAAGCCTATCCTGATACACCGAAACGACATCAAGGTGGAGAGAGAGAGCGAGAGGAAGAGAGAGAGGAAGAGAGAGAAAGATTAGGAAAATGAGAGCAGATAGAGAGAGAATGTGAGTGAGCCTGTGAGTGTTTCCTGAAAGGAGGATAAAAAGAGAGAGAGAGGAGACCCTGGGGTGGGCTGCTGCAAGCGGCGGGCAACACCGAGCCATGGAGGGCGAGTAAGTCCTTACATTTTCATTTTTAACATTGCACATATATATTCAGCCATCCGCCAAAACGGATAGAAAGAACGCCACCGCCATCAATGTTACACCAATCCAGCATCATGCACTGTTATCACAATCGGTGCTCTACAATTTAGCAGGCTGCCGAGAATAAAAACACCATTACGTAGTCTTGAATCAACAGCATACACCCCATTTCCGATATATCCATGCCAATATGTGATAAATGTTAAGCCACCTACATGTGGACCTGTGCTTTTAGACGACTGGCACACAACCTACACGCACAAAATTACAGAATAATAATGAAAATATATTAAACAAAGAGCAGAAGCTATGCAACAATTCAGAACTAAATGCGTGGTTAGCGATTGGTAAAAACAGTCACGAAATCAGTCAATGTGTAAAATGTATGGGGGAAAAAAGGCGAAATATGGCGAGTTTGGGGCCAGCATCGCGTCATTCAAGACATGGCTACAGTAAAACGAGGGAGGGATGGAGGCGTTGTGATTTTTATCAACGTGTCTCGGGGTTTCATTATGATTTTTTAAAGCCAAACTTTATGAATGAAATGTGATTTTTTTTCTCTCTCGCTCGCTCTCCCTCATCCTCACCCCTCCTCTCCTCCTTCCCTTTTCTAATCGGCCCCCTCCCCCCATCTCTCGTTTCCTCTCCATCCTCTCACCCACTCGTTCCTTTTTCCTTCCCTTTTTCACACGCGATTGCATTGTATTTAGGCCTTGAACATTTTCCGGCGAAATATCTAACGCACAGCGCGATGTCGAAGCCAGTCTTGCTCCATCCCATTCATAAAAAAATATAACATAATATCGGGGTGTGTTAATGAGTGCGTGCAGCAGGGGCGGAATGGAGAAAAGGAGCGTCTGGGAAAATAATTGCAACACTTAAAATTCAGTGTGATTTTAAAATAACAAAAAGACGCGGTGCATGCACATGTCGAACTGCGGTGCTGAATTATTCAGCCGTTTGGCGAGGGCAGAGCTTATTTTTGCAAGAATGCCGGGGCCTCTGATGGCGAATGGGTGCGTTCATTGATACATCTATCTGGGAAACACTCATTCTTCCTCCCTCCTCCCATTTGGCCATTTCTCTCCTCCTCAACGCTGGCTTTCTTTCTATCCATTTGCTCTGTACTTCCTTTATTCTACAGCCTGCAGTCAGTCTCCTAAGCTGTAGAAATGTTTAAATAACGTCAAACCTTTATCCAGATGTTTCAGGATTCTTCATTTTTGTTTACCATCATCACATGCTAATTAAAATCAGATTTACCTCCATCATGTGATCAGAGATTAGTTTAAAAATGACCTGACTATTACTGTATGATAGGCCTTTGAGCTGTCATGTTGCAACACCAGTGCTCATTTAGGCCATGCTGTCATGTCTGTCTTCCTTATGTGAATTTCATCTTGACATATTAGTATAATGGAGCTGTAAACAGTTGCCTTAGCATCATATTAGTACTGCATTTTTGTATTATGGATTTTCTTTTTCACTTGAATGAATGTGCATACCAGTGCATGCATGTTTGCTTGTATTTGTTTCAGTGTATATAATTGTATTGTTTAATGAGCCTGGGCTTCTGCTCACTCTCTTGGCTTCCCTGACAGTGTGCGTGTTCGTGCAGTGGTGATGACACGTGATGACTCCAGTGGCGGTTGGGTGCCCCTTGGAGGTGGTGGCCTCAGTCATGTGGTCATATGTAAAGGGCGGAGTCATGACGGCCGAGGGCGGAGAGAATACATCATACGTGGAGAACGGCTGCGAGATCGAGCAGTGAGTGTGTGCGTGTGTGTTATGGCTGTCTTTGGTGCCACGTTGCTCCTCAACACCACCTAAAGACTGTAGTTTCATGTTACGCGAGGGCATGATTTCAGGAAGGCATAGATCTTGGTTGGTAAACTAACTTCTTGTGTTGCTGGGGTTGCCATTTGTGTCTTTAGCCTGTGTTGGAGTGTGCAGTGCAAAGAGGGTTAGTGTACAACAAGGTGAACCCCATCTTCCATCACTGGCGAGTAGAAGATCGAAAGTTTGGCCTTACGTTCCAGAGTCCTGCCGATGCCATCTCCTTTGAGAAAGGGCTGCAGACTGTCATAGACAAGCTCGACAGAGGTAGAGATACAGAGTCACTAATAGAAACTTAAATTAGTTGTGTTCAAATTGGCTTTAGAAAGTATCTAGCAAGGCCTAAACCCTCTCTATTCATGTTGCAAGGCTCTGACTCGCCCTCGTCCTCCACACCAGAAGAGGCCGACACCGAGGATGATGGACAAGCTGTGAGTATCTGAGCAGGTTGTCAGTTTAGCTTTTGTTCACTAAAAAGGGATGATTTCTGCTGCAAATGTGCCCAAATGCAATTATTGGTGTTTTTGGCTTGTGGGATGACATGTAGCGTCTGCCAGTCCCATACAGGAAGTGAGTCGTCATCCAACAGCAGAAAGGAGATGCTTCCTAAACCCATCACCATAGTGACGAGCGAGTCGTCGTCGATCTGCTTTGTGCGGTCGGAAGAGTTTAGTTTCGGATCCAGCCATGCTGTTACCACTCAGACACCTGCTCAGGTACCACCAACACCTTCTGCTCCAAAAACATCATTGGCACTTCATTGGGATAATAAGATGCTCAAAGGAACAAACACACACATTTTTAGTGGATTTCTCTTTACCTGAGCTCTAATGATGATTACTATAAAAGAATAGTTAAAAACAACAGGTGTATGTCAACCTTCTTGGGTCCTTTGGTGTTCCCAGCAATAACAATGGTATTTTAATCTCATTATTACACACTTCAGTGGTGAACAACATGGAAGGTTGACTGGTTGTCTTTTCCCCTGTCTCCACCCTGAAGTCTTCTCCTACACACATTTATTTATTCTTCTTGAAATAAAATTAAACTTAAAAGGACCCACTGTCCTCGATAGAATGAAACTGGTCAAAACTGAGGCTCTAGATCATTTGTGCTCATATTTGAGATCCTAGAGAGGAAACCTTCTGTAACTGCTGCCACAGTACACATTGTTCCTGACTCACTCTGTAATTCTATACCATCTCCACAGATCCACACCAGGCCAGGACAGCACCAGCTCTCGCAAATGACGGCTGTGTTGAATCCGCCAGCGCCCCCGCCCCCACCTCCTGCTCCACCTACTCCTCCTGTGGGTCCACCAGCCTCCTCTCCACTGTCCCCCCTCTCACCCACCATTTCTCTGCTGGAGGAGGGAGACTTGCGCAGCGTGGACCCTTGCAAAGACCTGTGGGGTTCTCGAGGTTATGAGGACTACCGACGGGCGGGGGCCACTAGGACTATGGTCGGGGGGCTGACTGGGGGTGTGGTTGTCGGTGGTGGAGGTAGTCTGCAGGAAAAGTCAGAGCTGTGTGTTGTTCGCTTTGAGAAGGAGCTGGCAGGAGTGGGAACGGCAGGTTGTGACGTGACAGTGAGCATGGACAGCAAAGCTTCCCAGCGGCTGTCCTCGTCATCACCCACCTGTATGTCCATGCCCAACGCTGTGTCAGGCGTGTCCTCAGCTGCTGGCTCACCCCAGGAGACGTGCAAAGGCTCACCCTCTCCCTGCTGCATCCACACCTCATTGGCCACGCCCCGGTCGCGGACTCGTAAGAGAGGAGGAGGGGCCAGCAGCGGCGACCCAGGGGTAATCTCCCCTGACGACGACAGCCCGTGTCCTCAGGCTTCATCGTCATGCTCATCACGCTGTGTGTACTGCCGCTCTGTTTTCAGCGCTTCGGAGAACGGGCGGGGCCGCTGCAGAGATGCCCCAGACCCGGCCCTGCACTGCCTGCGCCAGTGGACCTGTGTGTGGTGCGCAGAGAGTCTGCTCTACCACTGCATGTCGGACTCTGAGGGAGAGTTCTGGGAGCCTTGCTCGTGTGATGACTCGTTGGGGGGCCACCCGCACCCCCTTTGCTGTGCCCGCTGGTTGGCCCTCCTGGCCCTGTCGCTCTTCGTGCCCTGCATGTGCTGCTACCTGCCTTTGCGCGCCTGCCTGCGGTGTGGGGAGAGGTGTGGCTGCTGTGGAGGAAAGCACAAGGCGGTCCGATGAGGCCAGGCTAGGGGGTGGGAGGGGTTCCCTGGACCAAGGAGGTTTGGGTGTTGAGAGGAGAGAGCACCTGTAGGGATGCAGGTGGTGGAGCTTAGCAGTTGGAACAGTGCTCTCAGTGGACCCAGACCTCTGACGTGGCCCTCCAAAGCCCCATAGCCTTCCACTGCATTCCGCTCTTTCTCTTTTCAACCTGAGGCCTTCCTCACTGGTCCTTGCCTGCTGAGGTGCACTGCTCTCAGACCAGGCTCTGTGGGAGTCATCTGGAGCCTTCATAGTGGATTTACTGAGGGTTGGCTGATCTAGAATTAGCGGTCAGAAACTTTATCACAGGAAGAGAGTGGCAGAGGCAACGATGATGTGTACACTGTTTCAAATGTCTGTTTGTTTTTTTTTATTTAGAAAGAAAAACACAAAAAACTAAAGATGTTTATATATATGATTGGTATAATTTTAATTGGTATATTTTATTAAATGTAAAACGTATTGACAGAATCCCCCAATGGCACACACTATCACGTATTATTCACAACCATGAGATCTTGGGGAAGTTATTTGTTTCATGTTGGCCTGTTTATCGGTCAGATGAACAGATGTCACCCTTTACCTCTAATTTTACCTCAGATGTTACTCAACCCTGGTTAAGAAATGAAACAGAGGAGGGAGCGAGGACAAGTGAGTGCAGTGAAGAAAGTATGAGCATCTGAGACCACTAGTGTTGTCTTTTGGTTAAAGTAGTAGACCACAGTGGAGGAAAGGTTATCAAACGCAAAGGGACAATTAATGTTGAGGGATGTTGCAATGACAACCACAAAGACTTAAAGTCATAATGTGATTCATTATGGTCCTTTGTAACCAAACACAAGGTTATTTTTGTTTTCTAAAAAAAAAGAAAAAAGAAAATCAAGAATGTGTGTCGAACATTAAACACCCTCACTTTACACATAGTTTTTCATCTTTCCATGTATTTTCAATATTATTCATAGAAAACATCACATCCCACCACTGTACTTGTTGAATCAGTCAAGGTGCTTACAACTAAGGCCTCTGAGCGAGTCTATTCTACCTAATGTACACAACGACTGTACAGTCCCAACCCCAAAGAAAAACAAAACAGGACCCCATGCTAACCAATCTGTAGATGTGTCCAGGCCTTTGAATGAGATGCCACCAAAAAAAAAAAAGAATTAAGTGCAATGAACAATGTATTGAAAGAGTATTTTTGTACCAGTTGTTCACGTTAGGAAAGCTAAATTGAAAAGTGTTGGAAATGAATACTGTAGTGTGTTATTGTGTTCGACATCAAGCAGAAATGATAAATAGAAACACAAACTCGTCTTTGAGCGGCAGCACGTAGCTCGCAGGTGTGACATTTAAACATGCGTGCTGTAGACTGTTGACCCTGTGGTAAGAAAACACATCAACTTGAAAAATATGAATGGCGGTAGGTCTTTGTTTGGGCACAGTGGCAGATGTGTTTGCTGAATGTTGCTTTAAGTATGAAGTCAAAAAAGCTGCTATTTTAAGTCTTGTCCTAACCCTATTCTAACTTTCCCACTGCCTCTTAGCAATCGATGAGGTGGTGTGGCCGAGTCAAACAATCCCTCAAGTCCTTGATCCAGTCAAGGTGCTGAGGAGGCTAAATTGTGTGAGGAATTATTTTGTAAGCTGGGCTTAAAGATAAATTCACCCCAAGACATTTTTAGAAAATGCTTCTGGTGATGCAATTTGCATTTCTGTGTGTATTTTGCTGATTGGTGGGCATATGTTTCTACTTTCAGTGAATAACTGGCCAAGGGTAGATTAAAAGCTATTTCCACTACAGCTCTAACAGAATATATTGACCAATGGATTTCAAAAATCATAACATGTCATCATATTTAATAAATCAAAGAGCAAGGTGCCTTTTTTACAGCTTCCCCTTACCAGTGTTTAACAATTGTTGAAGGTAAATTATATTATCAAAGACATAGAGACACCAGTTACTCTATAGAAATTAGCATCTTGACCAAAATGCAATGCAGTCACAAGATCAATAAGATCACATTTTTGTGTTGACAGAAAAACTGAGATTTTAATATGTTGCTAAAATTTGAAGAAAGCTGTAAGCAAAATGTTGTAGATGTTGATATGCTGGCAAGACTGAAACATAAAGTAAACCTTTCAAAATAACTCTTGAAATGCACAGAGCATCACAGAATGACATTTTAACAGTGTAAGAGAAACTGTGGGGGGTTCTCTTTTTTTTAAAATCCTTTAAAATTAAAGCTGGGAATACATAGAGTGCGCTCTGCATAAGTAAACTACCTGGTAGACCTTGAATTATGGCAGAATGAACCTTTCAGAAGCTTCACCAGATTATATACATTTTAGGTTTAGCCAAGAACTTTTATCCAAAGTGACTTAAAGTGAGTGAACAGACAGTAAGTAGGGTTCAGAGTCAGGACACACAACTGCTAATGAACACGACCCTTGACCTCTTGGTTATAGGACAGTCATCTTCACTACTAGGACAGCCTGCCAACAGTGTTGGTCCACTTAAAAAAAAGACTTGCTGTCAGAATGGCAGGAAACACACTCAGTCAGTCACTAGACTGCCATACCCTGCTGTTAAATTAACCCTTTGTCCCACACACACACACACACACAATCCCCACTAATCTGCAATGCATAGACCTGCACACAGACACACGTTCACTCGATGGTGCAGATATACAGAACTAGTAAAGCCATTGCACACAGTTTGCTACTTCTGGTTCAGAAATGGTGTTAGAGTACAGTACTGACAGTCACAATTGCAGGCCCCATTTTTACATCTTAATAAATGTGCCTTTTGATTTGAGTAATCAATAACTTATGATTTCTAAGTAACTCTGTGTTAAGTACTATTTACTTTTTGGGTTATTGATTTCTGCCAATGTGCATATTTTCAAATGTACGTATTTATTAGTTTCAAAGTAATTAATGAGATATTACCTGTTTATTTATTTATTGAGATATTTATTCTGATTCTTTATTTTTTTGAGACAGGTTTTTATCTTCCGTGCTGTCTTACTTCTGACTTTGTGCCAATGTGCTGCTTTGAGGTGTTACATATCGTGGGTTTGTATCATTATTAAACCCTCACTCTATATTTTAAATCAGTGTCTACTCCTCTCTTATATGTGCATGTCATGAACTCACTGTGCCTTTTCTCAAACACTGTATGAATCCACAATGCTATATAAGGAATTAGAAGAAAAAAATCTTTAAATGTGTTTTGTTTCCAGCTTTTAATTATGTTTACATTTACAGTAATTTTTTTTTATCTCCTATTGGAACAGAACTATGCAGAGGGCTGAAGAAAATACACCCAGTGACCATTAGAGGGAAGTGATAGCACTTTAATAAACAAATACAAAAGGGAAGAAGAACAGTTACACAAACTTCATACTAAAAACTCAACAGGACAGAAGCTGTGATTAGTTGTTTACTTAGCAGAATACATGTGCTGCCTTTTGTGTTTCAGGATCTCCGTGGATGTGAGGGTCAGGTCTTCATCACAGACGTCACAGTGATAAACTCTGGTGAGACTGGACGCTGAGGAGGAGCCCGCCTTTCCACATTCTGGCTCTGGAAACAACAACAACAACGACACACCCCACAGTTAGTCTCAAATTATTCTTTTCAGGTCAGGTGGTAATCGAACACCAACATAATCCTCAAAATAAACATCAACATTCCTGACCTTCCTCCGGCTGCTGCTGTTCTCCTGCCGGCCTGCAGGAGGCCTCGTGCTGCATGCGTTCCAGTGGAGTCAGAGGCATGTAGAGGTCACAGTTAGGACAGGTCCAGAAAGTGCGTAAACACTCGCTGTAGAGATCTTTTGAGTCCTGCAGATCATATAGTGGAACACACAGGAGTCAATTACATTTAGCATGTCCCAATGCAGTATGCCAACAACACTGGGATTCTCAGCTGCATTCCAGTATGCACATCAGCATGCTTTTCTGGCTATTCTGATCCACAATCCTCTGCACAGCATATATAAGGACAGCTGCATAACATACTCAAAGTTAAAAAAAGAAAAAGTATGCAATTTGGACTGCAGCACCTGTTTGACATTCATACATTACAACACTACAGCTGTTTGGCAGCAGCTCTGTGAGAGCAGTTAGGTCCAAGATATATGTATAGGTTGCTGCCTTTTCAAAACCTTTAAACACAGAAAGAAATACCCAGGGTTGAATCCAAGCACTTTCAAGGTACCAAAGCCAAACACGTCCAGACTCCCAAAGCCTTTATCAGCGCATTGAAAGATTGGAGTTGCTGGGGTGATACGATTGTTGGGGCGGTTTTAAATTTGGCAGTGATAATAACGTCATCATGAATATTCATTTCCATGTATCTGTACTAGTACAGTTCACCTGAAGTGACCTAGACAAATACACAATTTTCCACGTATACAAATATACATAATGGGAATTTCATACCCAAAAATTTGAATGTTTTGCTAGCAGTTATTTTCCATCTCTGTAACTCTTTTCTAGATTGCCATTGTTTCAGACAGACTCACAGCCAGACAGTTGTAGGTGAAGAAGCTGGTGACACGTAGGCCTCCTTTAATCGGGTCCGGCTTGGCCTCGACTCCTGGAAACAGTGGATTTACATCTGGAGCTTTGCTGTGAGAGAGCTCAGACTGAGACTGAGGGCCGATGAACAGGTTCTGGGTCTGGAAGGCTGTGAGTCTCCGCAGGCTGTAACTAACCTGGGTGAAAGGTAAAAAGTACACAGAGAGTATATTGAATTAGACTGTAAAATGTGAATAAGCATCTGAGTGGAATATACTGTGACCAGCAGCTCAGCACTGCATCGGTACCTCAGTGTAAAGCAGGAAGCGGACCAGGCCTTCGCTCAGCTTCTCCATCACTTTGCGGGACACTCCCTGGTTTGCTTGTCCCCCCATTGTGTTCTGTCCCAGCTGGGCCAGCAGGAGGCGCTCCCACTCAGCCCTGAGAGTGAGAGCTGTGGACAGCACCTTCAGGGCCTCCTCTGGCTCCTTGAGCTCCAGCTCCAGCCAGCCGTCCACCACCAGACGTGTACAGTCAGCATTACTGTCCACAGAGTTCGCTACCAGCAGCAGAGCCTAGTGAGCACACAGAATTAATTCTACTACAGAGCTGGAAAATATGGAATAGATCATGATACAAGAGACCTTTGTCAGGTTACTTGAACATAACACAAATCTTTATCACTGTAAAAAATAATAATAATTTTGCAGTTTGCAGCAGGTGGGTGTGGTGGGAACAGGAACATCCCACATCTGGTACTAACTTGGAGTGCTGGAACCCGCACACAGTTGGACAAATAGGGCCTGTTGGTCTCCAATAGAGTGACGAAGGCCAGCAGCTGGTGTTTGGTGCTGTCTCTCCTGTCAGGTCCTGCAGGCAGGAAACAGAGACAAAGAGGGAGACACAAATGATCAGGACAAAACAAAAATACTTCATCTGTGGGACAGGAGGCTGAGGAATAGATGCATGGAGCCTTTTGTAATTCATTACTTCTACTTCTACATTTGCAGCCACTGATATTCAAGTAAAGAACTTTTTTTGTGTGTTTTATCTTTTTAAAGTAGCATTTTCACATTCAAATAAAATAAGTCAATCAATCTTGCCATTACTGTGTGAAACCAATATTACAACTCGTCTTGACAGCGGTTTACCCATTTCTCTGTTGTCATCCTCAGGCACTTGTAACACCTCAGGGTCACTGGCAAACACACTGGTTGGGTGGATCACCACTCCCTGCTTATTCTTTGTGTGAAACACCTAAAAAAGGTAAAACCACAAAGTGGAATATTTCAACGCTACAATCAGTATAGAGACAAATGGTTTGCTGACACATGATTTTCTTCTTTATTGTAACATTAAAACGATAGGGTGGCTGCAGCAGCAGATCTGACCTGGTCGGAGTCCTTGCGGTTGGTGTTGTGCTCATCAGGCAGTGCCAGCTGAGGGTAAAGGCCTCTGCAAAGCAGCAGCTTAAGCAAAGCCTGCTGACGAGAGGACATGTCCTGACTGCTGCTGGCTGCCTCCTGCAGCTCTGATACGTTGTGACGCAGCTTGAACTTCACCTCCTGTTGCAGAAAAACAGCACCACACACAGAGATCACTCAGAGTGCAACAGTCCCAAACATTCACAAATATAGCCATCTTTGTGGAGATGCCTTGATAAAGTATAAAGACACAGAGATAATAGCCGCCAACCTATTTGTTGTCGCTTCTACCAGACTATTGTTTTCAGGACTAACAAAAATTTCCCACTCCATCTTTCTGCAAATTGCTGCAGTCATCTTTTAAAACATGACACAAATTTCAAGCACAAAGCAGGACTTATAAATTACAATTAATTACATATTTTAAAATTATGCTTAGTGAAAATTAGTTTACTGGAAAATAGCCCACAGAAATGAATGGACAGGGTTCCTGTTGACAATTTGTTTGAGGTTAAAGGCTGCTGTGTAAAAACTTTTTTCCATGTCTGTGCTTTGAGTTCACCTGTATGTCTATGTTCTGTCCTGATCCGTCCTTGCCCTTTTTGCCTCTGCTGGCTCCCTCTGTGTCTGATCCTGAAGAGAACTCTCCATCCTGGCCTTCGTCCATCCTCAGGACCTTACGTTTGCTGGTCTCCTGCTGCTCATGATCTCTCTTCAGCTGATGCAGCTTCCTTCTCTCAGTTAGTCGCTCCCTACGCTGTCCGCGGTCACCACCAGAGGGAGCGCCGCTCTCTGATTCCAGCAAGCCATGACTCCTAAGCAGGTCCTGTTAACCAGAGAGGAAGTTCATATTGTAAAACAGTGTGCACACATCAACAGTATGTGTGAGCGACTGTCAGTAGCCTGCCTTGAACTGTCTGCGTAGGTTGACCATCTCATAGAGTCGCTGCTCCTCCAGGCCTCTTCTCCTGCACCACTTCCTTGAGCCACCACCTCTCTCTCCTTTCACCTGTTGGGTGTTTAATGAACAGTACAATGAAGACCATCCTATCCTATCCTCACTATCAAATAATGTCTCAATTACTGACCTCCACCCAGGCATTGAAGGTGTTGAGCAGAGTAAAGGGGTCCCCGTGGTTGCTGTTCAGGGGCTGGCGAGCAGTGGCACAGTCTGGGTTGTGCTGCGAGCTGCGCAGGAAAGGTGACTGAACACTGAGGGCTGCTGCTACCGTCAACACGGGATCCACCAGGTTAAACACAGAGCCCAGCACCAGCATCTTCCCTGAGAGAACACAAACACACAGCACAGTGTAGTACTTTTAAACTCCAGTACGTCACTGACAAAATGCAGTACAGTGAGGGTTATATGTGGAGAATCTCACCTATGACCACATCCACAGGTAGCTGAGCCAGCAAACTACCAATAGAGGTCAGTTCACCGCGACCGTCCAGCGCCCCCTGCTCTTTCAGATAAGTAACTGCAGTCTGGATACTAGCAGCTGGAGGTGGATCAATGAAGACAAACGAAAGTGGATCTCCAAGACACATGCTTTTCATCTGAAGGAACAAAACAGCATGAATACAGACTGAAATTCAAGAATTATAAAGATGAACTGCAATCGTGCCTTCTACATCGTTACCTGAAGAATGAGGGAGTCCAGAGCCACTCTGTGGATTTCAGGAACAGGATATGGTGCGAAGGCATCATAGTCAGACTCGGCGTACAGGCGGTAGCACACTCCTGGACCTGTACGACCGGCTCGACCTTTCCTCTGCTCGGAGCTGGCTCGGCTGATCCAGAACTCCTGCAGTCGTTGCATCTTGGCCTTAGGATCAAAACTCATTTCCTTTACCTTCCCTGAAAGAATAAAGAACAAAACAAGTCATTTATATGACTGTTAATCTATTTGAGGAACGTTTAGTATTTTTGCCCTTGACTACATATTTTTCAGCAAAAATTCAGCATGACAGATTTAAAACGGAGAGTTTTTAAACAAAGCTTAGCTGCACAAAATTAGGTTTGTAAGGAATGACCCATTGGTAGGTTCAGCTCATTTTAACAGGTTATTCCTCAGCTATGAGTGTACTTCTGGTGCCATACCTGAGTCTGCAACAAAGCGCACTCCATCTATTGTAACTGAGGTCTCCGCAATATTAGTAGAGATGATGCACTTTCTCACCCCAGGAGGAGAAATATCAAACACCTGAAAAATTATATGATGACAAAGAATTAGAACTGATAAATCACAGCTAACATATCAGACTGAAACATGTTGACTCTAATCCAAAACAAAGCTGTGCCTTATCCTGCTGAGCCAGTGAGAGGGTGCTGTGCAGCGGTAAGACAATCCAGCGACGTGTGTGTGTGGCATAAATCTGGCAGGCCTCCTGAATGGTGGAAATCTCCGCCACACCGCTCAGGAAGAGGAGAAGGTCGCCGCGCTCCTCTGGAGGATAACGCTGATCGATGCCCTGCAGGATGCGCAGATATGGTCTGGGATCCATTTTTTCTGAACGCGAAGCCTGCTCCTCAGGTGGAATGGGCCGGTATATCACCTTAGTGCAAGAAACACAGAAGAAAAGTAAGATGCAATTCAACAGAAAATATCTTACAAGTTCTCAAACATTGAAAAGGTTTCTCGTGAAACTTCCTACTTTAATTCTTCAAATTTGTGTTGCAGGCAGCAATTTCAAATGTTTAGTATTGTTAGAGAAGAACAGTAATATTTAATGTTTCTGTCATCGTGTTCATTTCTCTCAAGTTTTCTGATAGTATTGCATACATTTTTGGTCCTTTGTAGATGCATCAAAATATATCCAAGTTTGGACCAACCGTTGTTGCTTTCAGTAGTGTTTACCCTTTCGGCATGTTTGTCACAGGATTCAAATTTCTTTAAATGAGATGCATATTTACATCTGTGATCACTGCTGTCTTCTTACCTGTATAGGAAACAGCCGGCCTGGTACCTGCAGCACAGGAGCGCTGCTGAAATAATTTGAGAAAAGTTTGATGTTGATGGTGGCCGACATGAGGATGAGACGCAGGTCTGGGTTATCAGCCAGCAGAGAGCGCAGGACCCCAAGAAGGAAGTCACAGTGGAGATGCCTCTCATGGACCTCGTCCACGATCAGCACCTGGTACTGAGCCAGCGTCCGGTCCTGCTGGATCTGTCGGAGCAGCAGCCCCTCAGTCAGGAACAGCAGTTTGGTGGCCGGAGTCCGGGTGGTTTCAAAACGGATCTGGTACCCCACCTGAGAAACATCATCAGTGACACAATCATAAAGAAAATCAATTAATTAAATATAAAGTAGTAGAAAATTAAAACACGTATGAGAAGTACAGTAATTGAATAAATGTAATTTCCACCACTAGGAAAAACTCTCCTCCATGACAAATTAATTTAAAAAAAAATCATGCTCCAACTTAGTGAGCTGCCAAATCTGGCCCTAACATTTTTCAATTCAGAAAGAAATCCATTGATTCACACTAGAAATTTTATTTCCTGAATTTAGAATTTAGAAAGGTGTCAGCCCATAAAAAAGGGCTTGGTGCTCGGGAAGGATTATTTGGCTAATAAGTTAATATGTCATTTAATTTCAAAATAAAGAGTAGTGAAGAAAGATTAGTTGTGGGTCCTTTTAATGTTTATTCATTTAATGTAATAGGCTAAATGTGAATAAGTGTTTATTAATTGTCCCAGGCCTCTTGTCATTTTACAAAAGTGGTCCCCGTCATAGAGTATCCCTGGTCTAGCTGCTGCTTCAACAGTGTAAGAGCCTGTACTACATGACAAACCTTTGAGCCGTACTGATTGAGACTCTCAAAGCTGACCCTCTTCGCGAGGGAAATACAGGCAATACGTCGAGGCTGCGTGCAGGCTATGTGGCTGAAGCCAGCTGAAAGGAGGTACTGAGGGACTTGGGTGGACTTCCCACAGCCCGTGTCCCCTGCCACCACGACTACAGGATGAGTTCGCACCAGCTCCACTATCCTGTCCCGGTACTGGAAAATGGGCAGGTTCTTTTGCTCCCGGCGGAGCTTGGCCAATTTCCCAAAACTCTGTCTCTGGCTGAAGTCCAGGAAGTGCAGGAGAGCCAGGCGGCAGTCTGCGATCTCCTGACTGCCCGGACCTGAGGATCTCTGTCTGCCTCTGTGCTCTGACTTCCCCAGTCGCTCCTCAACATCCCTGGTGCACACAGACACATTAATCCTGTAGCGAGCATCATACTCTTTAGGAAGACCGAGGTCTACCTTTCCAGTATTCCCCCTGTCCTTCCCTTCGTCTCTGCCCTCTTTTGACCCAGACATGTCCCTCTTTGTTTTAAACCTCTGGAAGCGGTCAAAGAAAGCCCAGAACTCTCTGTGCTCCGGGCTGCCGGCCTGGATGTAGTCATGCTTGCGGAAAAAGATCTCATCCAGCTGGGCTCGGCACTGCGGGCTGTCCCAGTCCCAACTCCGGCTGTCTCTCCTTTGATCTGAATCCATGTTGGCTGTCAGGTCAAGCCTTCACAACCCAACTTTATCCACTACTCAAAATTAAAGCCCACATGTTTACGGCTTTTCAAACTGCTAGCAATTAAATAAATGAATCTGGATGAACTGCAGATTAGCTAAACTAACACGGTCCCATCCATCTAAAAAATGTTTTGAATGTTTTAAATCAACCCGAGGCAAGCCGTGCACAGGTCCTTAATATCGTTTTGAACGGTTAAATCTGACAATAATAATTACGGCTGTAACAAAAGTATAACCGACTAATAAAACCTGGACATATATAGCTTCAACTGTTCAACTGTTCCGAAGCTCGGGGGAACAATAATAGAGTGGGACCGTTTCCGCTCCGCTTACAAAAATCTTCCGATAGAGGTTAGATTCCTTTATTATTTGTTCCGGGACGAAAGATAAAATAAAATAACATAAAATAATTTTGTGATATAAAAAAAAATCAATCTTCATTATCACACATAAGTAGAAACAGGATTGTACATTGAAAATATAAAAACATGAATATAAGTAGGGACCTAGTATATACACCATAGTGTGCAGATAAAATCAAATATGTATTCATTTTTAATTAGGTGAAATAGAACACAATCTTGTTGGTCTTAAATACATTTCAGAGCATGAAAAAATAAATGCAAAGAGTTGGAGGTTATATTAGAAATATTTTATTTAAAAACATCTGCTATAAAACAAACATCTACACAGATTTGAGATGGATTAAAATGACAAGATTACTAATATTTTATTGAATGGACAAAAGAAGGTATGTCATATTAAACATGGAAGAAAAGCAAAGATGTTTTGTCTTGATTGAAAAGCAGTTCACAGCAGCTTAAATGAAATGCCATCAATCATGAGATGGGTAATGCTTTCCAAAGTGAACAATCACATCAGTAACATTTCAGGGATTTCTGCTGGACTTAAAATCTATAATAAAATGTGTAAAATACCAAGCCATAGGAGGTAAGATGGACTGAGCTTACTGTCATTTTGTTTTTTAATTTATAAAATTAAAAACAAAGACAGTAAGGAAAAGTGGAGGGAAATTCTGATGATATCTATTGATAAAATCCACAATTCATTTTGTGTACATGTGTAACAATCAAGCCTAAAATCTATTTATTGTGCATCACATAACATTGTTCTCCATCAAAACACACACAAAAAAACATTTATTTACATTTAAAAACATCTCATCAACCCCACCCTCATAAAAACCACAGCAGACATAAAATGTGCTGCAGTTGCTCTTCAAGCAAACAGTGCATTTTCCGCTGCAGCTGCGACTTGGAGTCAAGGCCCCGACATCAGCTGGAAAGCCAACGTTGAAGCAAAAATCTGTACCGTGGTACCTGTCATCAGACCGTGTTCATGTCAGTCTGGCCTTGTGTGGCCATTTTTTGCAGTTTTCTACACTCCTGTCTTTTCTTTGATCCACCCACGGAATTTGGTAACTCTTGTGTAGATGCCAGGTTTGTTCCTGCGGGCGCAGCCATCACCCCAACTGACGACTCCTGCCAGGAACATACGACTGCCGGCCGGACTGGACAGAGGGCCGCCAGAGTCCCCCTAACAGAGGTAAATACAGGTTCATGTTTAAGTATCAAGTTACTTAATGGGGGTGGTGGGGGCATTTTCTTGTCTCTGTGCTTCTATCTTAACCTGTTCCTCCAAGGCCCCTCACTCCACCTTCATTTCATCATTAAATAAATGTACTCAGTAACAATCCAGTAGTAACAGTTTAAGTGAAACAGTTACATTTCTGACAAAGTCGACTATGGATTAAATACTATATCCCTTGTTTTATGGGAGAAAACTGAAACGGGAAATTTCAGAATAAAGCAGGAGCGCACAGGTTCAAACTCTTTGATTACCTGACAAGCATCGACTCCTCCTGCTAGGACTCCTGCACACAACATCCGAGACGTGATCGCCCCTTCCATCAAATTGTCACACACCGCTTGGTTGATGATTCGGACTTGGGCTTTTTGGAGCACATTTGCAGCAAAACCTGAAGCACAAAAGAGGTTTAGGTCTAAATGTCATGTCATCATGTTCCGCCTCAAACACTCATTTAAACTTCCAGTAGCAGCAGGTCATTATCAGAGAAAAGTTGTTTCTATTGGCAGGTAAAGATGTGTGCTGTGTATTAGCAACTTCATTACATCTATTAATATCAAAGCTACTGCAATTAGATCTTCGAACAGATAATGAAAACCCAGTATATAACAGAGCATTACCAAACAAAGCCACAAAACAACACCAAACAAACACATCATCATTTGTAAACCAAAGGCATATGTGAATTCACAATAAATTTGAATTTATCACAATCTTGATTTAGGAATTCAAAGTTGAATTATTCCATCTGACCTCCAGAGGATGCAATTGCATCCCTGGTAAAATCAAAAACCAACAAACAAGAAACTGTTCACAGAATGAGAAATATAAAGTTTGTGGGGACTCACCTCCTTCTCGAGTGGCGCCCCACCCGGTGATCCACACAGTGCTTCCAGTTGGAAAGTCGTGTTGGGGAGCCGGTAAGCAAATAGGCCTGATGTAATCGGAGTAGGTGACAGGACTGTCCAGCTCCATCAGGGCGATGTCATTGTCATAGGTTTGTTCGTTGTAGTTCGGGTGGGAGATGATCCGCTTCAGGTTCTTCTTCACCACGACACCTCCATACGCCCGCTGAGTGTGAAGGCCGAGGTAAATTTCCCACGTACCGGGCTGGTCGTACCTGAGGAAGCCCACCAACACAAGTTCATTCTCAGTCCAGTATAACCATTAACAGGAACATCATGTGGCCCAGAGCAAAACATTAGAAAACATAAACCTGAGTTAGGCCTGACTTCTTAACCATCATCTACAGCACTGAATGGTATTTCATCTTTATGATAGAAAGAATTCAAGAAGCCCTTGAGGCCTTTCACAAAAACTATAAAGTATAACAAACAGTTTTTGTGTAAAAATATATTTAACTGCATTTAAGAGCACTCTAGATGTTGAATAAGCATAAAATATTTCGAATACCTTAAGCACTTGGGCAAAAAAGAGGGTAGAAAACTGTTATTTATTTCTAAGATAAAACTTTAAAAACACAAAACAACAAACAACAAAACTACTTTTGAACCAGAGGATAAGAGTATGCAATATGAAAACTGAACAATCAACAGACATCTAAAAAGGGGCAATTAGATCTCTTCACTTTACTTATTCAGAAATAGCTGCAAGCACGAGCCATCATTCGTCACACTATGCAGAACAATAAAGATTTCTAGTTGCCAGTGAGAACATAAAACATAAAGATGATACCTTGTCCTGCCGTCATTTTGCACACAGTGGGCAGCAGTGACCAGCCAGCCTGGACTGATGAGAGACCCTCCACACACGTGACCGTAACCTTTGACATGGAGGCTGGCCTGCCAGGGATACTCCCCATGTTCTGAATCCTGACCGCCCACAATACGTGGCCTGTTGAACATGCTCCTCCCGCAGTCTGTAAAGGAAAGCATCAATTAATCACAAGGCCCGGCGTGTTGCAGCTTGTTGTTGTCAACTGGAGTGGGTGGAAGTTCACAACTGTTTAGTCATCTAACTGAAACAATGCAGATGGCGGTAATAACTAGTTTTCCTTCTTAGACAAAGTCCATGCACCCACGGAGGATTTGATTGTGACATACCGCAGTTCGACTCGTCAGATCCGTCTTCACAATCCGTTGTCCCGTCACATTCTGGGTTCACTTTACTGATGCATTTGTTGTTTTTACATCTATACGTGAGATCGGTGCAGCGTGTATCAGTGGCTGCAGACAGAGGGAGGGAAGAACAATTAAATCCAAACTATGAAACAGACACTGTACTAATTCCTCCTGTGTATGTGAAAACTCATTTCAACATCAGCAGGTGTGTGCTACCTTAAATGTGTTCTTCACACAGGATAACTTCACATTTGCACTGCAGTTTAAGTTGTTTGACCATGTGTTTTTGAAGCTTTGTAAATTGATTTTGTTGTGGTCTGAAAAACTCTGCAACAACATAAAAAAACAGCAACAAACATCGTGCAACATTAAGATTAATTTTTCACTTTCTGGTTGTGTCCACCTGATGACTGTGCTAATTTCTCCACTATGTTCAAATATCAGTTTCCAACTTTGTATGTCTGGAATTTGATTCTGAGCATATGGTGTAGATGTATCCATTTGTTTGCTTAGCACAGCTTCATGCTGCAGGAAATGGGGTTTAAGTGGAACGAAAAGGGTAAAGACCCACTTAAAAGCTTAATAACTCAGTCAGCACAGAAACCATGCACTTGACTCCAGTGGCAAATGATTCCCCTTATTTTGAGAAAAAGATACATCGACATTTTTGCAGTTCAGAAGAGGGGCCTTACTTCTTGCACAGTCGAGCTCATCCGACCCATCCCCACAGTCGTCTCTGCCGTCACATCGATTCTTCTCGGAAACACATTTGCCATTCTTACATGTGACTTGTCCAGATTTGCATCCACCTTAGAAAACAACAGACACAGACAGGAATGAGAAAACTGTCTGAAAGCTTTCCGGGGCTCCTCTAAAACCCGACATCCATTAGCGCCAACAGGTCTTACCACAGTTCTCCTCATCCGTGCGGTCTCCACAGTCATCTACGCCGTCACATTTCCAGAACATTGGCTTACACAGCCCATTTTTACAAGAGATGTCCTTTGCCTTGCATTCTGCAGGAAAACACAGAAAAACACACTTAGTGTGCTAACAAAATATAGAATAATTGGACAACATATTATGACTTTTCTTTGTGAGAACAGAGTGAGTGTGAAGTACTTACTGCAGTCAAATTCATCACTCATGTCTCCGCAGTCATTCCAGCCATCACACCTGAGATTATTTGCAATGCAGCGCTGGTTTCTGCATGTGAACTGCTTTGGACAAGCTGTGGATGACAGGTTTAGCATGAGATAAAGTTGTCTAATTTTAATAAATAATCATTCACAGGGAGAAACTGAGTCACTTACGGTCCTTGACATCGATGGCCTCGTACCACGCATCAAATCCTCGATCCACATAGGAAGCATCAGAGAAAAACATCACATTAATTTTGTTGTTGGTGCTGGTTTCTGTCACGGTTCCATCAGGCTGTTCTCCACACACTCTGAGGATGAGATGCACAAGTAGTTACATGTCTGCTTTGTTATGCAATTCTTATGCTGTTTTTTTAGATGTAAACATAGACTCACTTCTTTCCGTTGATCTCCACGTAGTCTTTGCGACAGGCCTTACCGTTTTCCTGCCCAGGCTCAGACAGGAGGAACTTTCTGAATGTCACCTTCACCACCTTGTCAGCAGGGACCTTAATGATTGACAGAGATGGTAAAAACTTGATGAGGATATGTGACCTTCTGAGGTGCAAACCCAACAGAAACTTGTGTGAAACAGGCTGATTAAGTAAAGTCATCTCACCTGGATCGTCCACTGACATGAAATTCGTGGAGGATAATAATTTGGGAAGTTGGGAGTAGAGAAGTTTCCTTTTTGACCCGCCAGCTGTCCACCGCAGGTCGTACCTGTTAAGAATACATGTTGGTTTCAGCATTTGCACAAATACTAAACATTTTCAGTGCAGCTTAAGTGGATATCAATCAGGACTCGCACAAACAGTATTCCGTACCTTTACTTCCACGTTTGACTTGTGTCACTCTTGCTCTGAATCCTGGGAAGTTCTTCTTGTCGTTGGTGGCCATCGTCACCAGCATGACGTTGCCAGAAGACAGAAAGGTCAATGGTTCACTAGGTGAGTAGTACCCGCACATCCTGCAGAAGAAAAAAGCAGGCGAAATAAATTTCCACTATGCACTGTTCACTGATGTAATGGTTATAATTCATTTTGTTTCAACTGCATGCTCACTGTAGCTCCCAGATTTCCCAGAATCTACTATAATTTAGCAAGTGTTATAATTCCTGCATGAAGTGCAACCCAAACAATGTTGCAAATACAATGCTGCAAATGCAGGTTAGTGTGCAGAAACAGGGTTCATCAGAAACACAGCAACTGGCCAGCAGAGGGCCTTACATACAAGATATAGACCCCTCTACCCAAATCTAAAATCATGCACAAGGTGCCACTGCATGCAGTTATTTATCTGCTTAAAGCTGAAGTTACACAAGACAAAAAGAAAAACTCACTCTTCCATAACGCGGCTCTCAATCGCCACCAGTGAGTCGTAGATTTTGACAAAGTCGTTTTTGCAGTTCTCTTCCAGATTCATTGTATCAAAATCCAGCTTGATGATATAGTTGGGGTCAGCTCTCAGCTGCCACTGTGAGAAGGAGTTGGGGGGATAAGGTTTGTTGGGGAAGCCAATGGACTGGATCTCCTCCAATATATTTGTCCTTGTATGTTTTGAATACTTGTAAAAATCTGAGACAGAAAAAGTGACATTTAGTGGCGTTCAAGCGTTAAAATCACAATCACAGAAGTGCAGCAGCCTGTAGACTAAATTAGAACCTGTTTACAAACTCTTTTTTATGTCACGCTCCTAACATTTACTTTGCAAATGACCATTATGCCAGTCAGACATTTAATTTTCTGAACAATATGAATGACATAATTCTTTACTCTTGCTCAGTAAAAAGATATGCTGTTAATAAAAACCTCTTTGTTGTCGGCGAAGAAAATGCCAGCAGCTGATAATCAATAATGGTTTCAGCTATGGGAACATATGTTTAACATGTTAGCTGTTTTCTACTTGTATAGATGAGAATAAATGACAGATGCAGGCTGAGAACTTACAGCTGAATGATGTTGAAATCAGCCGGGCATCAAGAACTGTGAGATGAAATATAAAAAAACAGAAAAAGTAAGTCACCCAGACATAACTTGAATATACAACAAACCACAAGCAAAACACATCAAGACCACACTGACTCCACCGACCTGAGGACACCACGTCGTCAAGGACCAGAGAGTTGCCAGGTCTGTGCAGGGTACGCTGCTCTTTGTCCACCAGCTTCTCCATGGCAGATATGGCGCTGTCAACAGATGCCTCTTGGCCGGCAGGGACGTTGAACTCGGACAGGTAGTAGGCAATAACACTGCCTTCACTAAAAGGGTTTAAGTAAAAAAACAAAATGTCACTATATTAAGACAGATGCATGTGTGATTCAAAAGCACAGAGCATATACATGCACAATCCTCCGAACTTGCAGTTTAATGAACAGAAAATGTTCAGAGATTAGAGTGTTATAAATGATGATGCTATAGATCTACATGCACACATACACATGCATCTCTTAGTCCTTCACCAGTGGCCTGGTTTTCCTCAAATTTCTGTTAAATCTGTTTTGAGATATCCTGCTAACAAACACAAAAGACGGACAGTCGTACCTGAAAGCCTGAACTGAAGAGCCAACATAGTATTTGGTCAACTGCGGACTTTTGGAGTAGATGGTTTTAAGCTGAAAGCAAAATTGCAACAGAGAATGAACAAAGTTGTCTAAAAAACACAGTTTAAAGCAGATGAATGTTGTTTTTGATGACAGGGCAGCGGTGTGGAGGCCGGAGTGGCAGTCTTACCTGTGAGATCACCTGCTTCGCCAGCGCCTTGAACTCGGAGCTGTTGGAGTTCTCGTAGGCGTCCTCGAACACCTGGTTTGTGATCCGCATGGAGCCGCTGTACATCCTCTTGAGTCGAACATCTTTACGGACTGCAGGATCACAGTTCAATTTGATTAAATAAAATTATGCTTATATTGCCAATTGAAAAACAGAAGTTATCGAAGAGACCCAACATTCCACCATGAGCGAACACTTAAACTTCCCTTTACAAGAAGAACCCAGACTGAAGATGCACACCCACACTTTGACTGCACAAGAGTTCAACCTACTTCTTTTCACTGCAGTCTCTTTTCATCTGATTTTGGCCTTTTAACTTTTCTTTGATCATCACATTTCTTTTCCTTCTATTTGAAGGTTTAAGTCCCTCAGGTGTTTTAACTGATGTAGCTTTAATCTCTCCTTCTAGGAGTCAGTCATTTGCATGTGCAAATAAGAATAAACAGAGTGAAGGTACATTGACCTCTATGTCACCTACAGACATTTGAAAGTTTATATAATTCTTACAGTGGAAATGCCAGACCAGCAGTCCGGCCATAAGCGCAACAACTGCAGCAAAGACGATCACTCCGATCACAGCCCCGACTTTTCCCGGACCCTTCTTCTTCTCAAGCTTTTTGTTGTCCGATGCAGGCAGGAACTGGACAGATGTGTCCCAGTCTTTGTCCTAGAAGACAGGCAGACAGTTGAATGAATGATGAATGAAGGAATAACTTCTAAATATAACCTGCAATGCATTAGTGGACGCAAAGCTGCAAAAGCTTTATATTTTTTAGGGACACTGGTGATATTTAGGATAGTACCTGTCTTTTCTCTACCCTAGTAGATGATCAGCTGCTGATAAGTGACAGCAGCAGACAGCAAGTAGGTACTTGCGTATTTTAGGAATGTCCTTGCGGTGACTGACAGAATAAGGCTCTCAACCGGCCAAACTATGTCCTGAAATGTGTTGAAATGCTTTTCTTTGACCAATAGCTGCATTTGGGGGGGGAAATGGGAGAAACTTTAATTCAAAATCTGCTCACAAAACACAGAAAAGGCCGTTTCAGTGTGTGGTTCTGTTCAGGAGTTAGAAGGGATCTCTATGCATGAGTCACGGCCGTGTGGTTACCTTTAAGAGGTGAGAGGAGGGGGGAGGGAGTACAAAGGTTTCACCATGTAAAATCCTGTCAAACCTGCTGGGAGTAAACCACTCACAGGTCTCAAGTGGAACACAACAAGTTTCTGTGGATGTTCGCTGTGCTGTGGTAGAAAATTAAAGGTTCCCTGAAAAATGACACAACCTCACAAAGCAACAAAAGATCATTTAAAAAAAGATTACTTTTCATCTGTTTCACAATTAAAGGCACTTACTAGAAAAAAGTGTAAAACTCCACTGATTGTTTTAAGAACCAAGGACAACACGTTCTTTCTGCTTATATAAACCTGACACTCTCTAAATGACTAGGATGAATTAAACTGCACCTACGAGGGCAAGCATTTATTTTTAAGCAGGTTTGAACTCTATATTAAATACCCGCTTTAAAGGCTTATTGCAGTCTGTGGAATAGATATCCGTTTTCTCCATTTTGTTTATAAGCCAAATATTTCATGCTTCGCACACTCGCTGCCTGAGGGTTTTTTTAAAAGCTACAAATTAGAGGGAGAGAGATTCTGCAGAAAATGAAACGTCTCGGCTCCTCATTAACGGGAAACATGACTCATAACTTTTCAGCTTGTAATAAATTTCTCAGTTTCCATTTGGCTCAATCAATATCATCATTATGAAACACTTCTTTAAAGCGCCAAATAGCTACTTTTGTCCATCTTTAACAGGTACTTGCTTATTATTCGTATAGACAAGATAAATCTTTAAACACATCATGTATTCATATTACCTTGAATTATTACCCTGCCTCACTGTCAGCAACTGAAACACACAACTCTGCTACAGAATACTCCTCTGATCTGCTCCCGTGTGTCCTGGAGGACACATTTATTTCACATAATGCCTTGTGTTTATCACTGTGATAATGTGTTTATCACTGTGATATTGTGGAGTAAGATTAAATGGATGTAAGAGCACAGAAGATAAGTGAACAAGTCACAACAGGGCGGAGGAACCTGGAATTCGGTTGCTTGCTCTCTGCATGCTGATGAAGCTCCAGGAGCTTCAACACAGAGAATCACCTTTTTAAAAAAGGTTTTAACTGAAACTTTGAACTGGTTTTAAAGGTTGAAGGGTTTTGGGGTTTTGTCTACTGTATACAGCAGATGTGGACACGCCTCAGTACATGTTTTCATTGTGCTAACTTCTTGGAAATCTACAGAGAAAGGAGCAGCAGCCTCTTGAAGCTTGTTTGACAAAAACATGTTACAATAACAAGGAAGTTTGGTGGAAAGGCAAACCAAGCAGAGCCATAATGATTATTAAAGTAATCGAGATTAAAAAAAATCCAACTATAATGCAAAAATTATATTTCCAGCCTCTCCAATATGGAGATTTCCTGCTTCTCTCTATTTTATATCACACTTATCTTGAAATATTTGGGACTGAAAAAACAGGAGATTTAAATACATCACATTGGAAATTCTTCACTATTATTTTTTACTTTTTATAAACCAAACGATTATTCTGAAAAAATATCAGAGAGATTAATCCACAATGAATTTGATAGTTAGTTGGGGGCAAAGATTTAATGAATTATCCTTGTGATTTCTGATATTTCCTCATTAACTACTGGTCTTGCTTGAAAGAAAAAAGATCTGACATATGTATCCTATGAGTATTTATCACAATGTGTATGTAAATCCTCAACCAGATGAAGATTAGAGACCCTTTTGTATCAAAATAATAACATATTTTGGGGGATCACACAGCCTCAGAAGTGGTATTTGCTCTTTGAGTGCTCTCACAACTCTAAAAATGACATTTTTTTTGCTTTGTTTTGTATATTTATGTGACAATTCCAAGTGTAAAATAACAAATTAAACTGCTGCCACAACCTCTAATCAGTACAGAACCAGAAGCTTGGCAAAGAAATGAAAGCAGGTTGTTTTTTCAGCTTCTAAGTGCTGGATTTCTTTCTGCACTTAATAACATGTTTGTCTTTAGGCAAAACAGTGTGCTGGTGATAAGAGTGCCTGAGACTGTTGAGGGGTTTAGAAACAATTTGCAGGGTTGTGTGCAGTGATATCCTTTCAACTGTTGCATGCATGTGCGGAATGAAAACACGCCTGCTTCATGTCTGACAGGTTTCTTTCACATGTAGCCATCGATAACTTTCATCTTGATGTTTGTCTCTGCATCGGTTTGTTTCACTTCCGGTTCCACAAATATGCACCAATGTCAGGAAAGATTCAGGTCAACTCTTTCATTAATGCACACACGTCTCATCAATATTTAACCTTGTAAAACATCATGACTAACAGAAAAATGCGTGTTTCTTACCGACTTCGGGGTGTATCTCAGTCCACTATCCATGTAGTCCATTAGGGGTCAACACCACAACTCGATGGCCAAAATTAAACCCAAAACTTCCTCCTTATTTCTTGCACTTGTCGTTTTTAGAGCCTCCCACTGGGTGTTTTTCCGAGGCGTACCTGTGGGCCTGCTGGTCGCTAAGAGATGGCTATTGCCAACGAACAAAATAAAATAATAATCAATAAATAAAATATATACGAGAAACAGATTCCTACGAAGAAAAATGTCCCAAAGTGTCTTTAAAATAAGTCTCCTCTCCGGCTCAGATGTCTACACTGTGTCCGTGTGACCTGAAAACGCTGTGTGCGGCTGCGACGGAGGGAAAACTGGGTGAAAACCTTTCCGGGAGCTTCAGGTTTCTGCGGGCGTGTCTCCAGCCCGCACCTGCAGCGACTTCCTGTTTACCTGCCACAGGTGAGTACAATGTCTCTTTGATGACCTTTTATGGAAAACTACAGCACAAAAATACTGAAATGAATGAAACGTACCATGAATCAAAAATAATTAAACTGTTTTCATGTAGTTAAATCTTGATATCGTAAAGATTTCGTGCAGCCTATTTTTAGTTTCAGTCACGTGGCTGTATCTGCGCAGCGTAAAGTATGATTCACTGTTGAATCACCTCCGTTTCTTTTTCGTTTATGATGAGCCATAAGTTTCTGTTTGTAAAAACGGAATTCCCAACTGGAAGGATTAAATGAACAAATATTTCCAATTTGTAGTGTAATCAGACTATTTATCCAATGAATTAACTAGCTAGCACTATTTGTTATTTACTGTGACAGGAAATCAAATATATCTACTCAAGTACTGTACTTAGGTACAATTTTGAGGTACGTTGACTTTATTTGAGTATTTCAATTTATGTAACTTCATACTTCTACTGCCCTACATTATGAGGCATATTGTACTTTTTACTCCACTACATTAAGCTGCCAACAATCAGTTTTAGTACTTTTGATACTTTAGATACATTTTGATGGTGTAATACCACAGTGTAGTATTAGTACTTTTACTGAAAAAAGGGATCTGAATACTTCCTCCACCACTAGTTATTTAGAAGAAAACACAGTAAAACCATGAGCCTTTACCTAACGGTGGAAGAAGTGTATAATAATAACAACAACCCAAATGTACACAACCTTAAAATTATACATCTGCTGTTTTCTTTGTCTTCTATATTAAATAATAATATATAACAATAAAATAGTAGGCTGAACAAGACCAACAGCATGAATATTTTCCCATGAGGTATTTTTTTTTATCTATCTATCTATCTATCTATCTATCTATCTATCTATCTATCTATCTATCTATCGAGATGAAAAGACGACACATCCATATGGAAGTTGTGAGTTTATTGATGTGTATCCCCCCTGTAACCATAAATCTGTTTCCATTGGTGTCAATCATTTTTTAAATCACTAATATGCATATTATATTAGTTCCCGGTCCCTTCCCACAATCAAGCAGGCAGTTACAAGATTGAAGCCGTTTGGGTGCATAGTGAGACAGTCGCATACAGAGATACTGCCACAGGAAGAGGAAAAAATAGAAAACAAGAAAACAAACTTAAAAATATATATCATATCATTTCATATAAGAACAATGCACACCACAGGTAATCCTCCGGAAAAAAGCCATGATTGCAACATCAACTATACAGGCATACAAAGACAATACTAAGAGAGAGAAAAGAGGATTTTAGGATTCAGTTTACTTGTTTGTGTCATTCTCTACCTGTAAAAATACACAAGTTAGGTTTTTTTTCTCAGAAAACCAGCTCTCCAAGCCTTGTCTTTCTGTGTCTCTGTCTGCCTGCACAGCCCTCCAGCTCCGAGTTGTCTTCCACTGGCTTTGATCCAGGGCCGGCTCGAGCTATCTCTGCACCCAAAGCCCAAAATCCAGAGAGCAAAATCTGTCATAGTTCCCCCAAAACCTAAAAAAGTTTGAGTACCCACTTAAATTACTTGTAATGATCTCCAGATTTGGTATATTCAGGTTCAGAAATAACATATTTGGCATTTGTTGTGATCCTAAAATGAGATATAATTGCACCCCAAATCCAACACATTTGCTGCATTTTCACTTAATTGTGGTGCCCTCTGGTGGCAGATGGGCGGCCGGCCCTGTTTGATCTACCAGACTGTTGCTTTATGACCAGCAAAGCCAACAGTTTAAAAAAAGAAAAACGTGTATACATCATCCCCAAAATTTTGCTTCAAAATTGTTTTTCTGGTACTTGGTTTTTGCTTCAGATAATTTGTGCAAAAAAAACAATAACAGAACAAAAAAAACAACACTTGTTTGTCAGTTTGTCGTCGCTCGCTGTCACAATGTTCGTGACGGTGCGTTAAAATCAAAGCCACGTAGGAATCTGTCAGGTACATAGTATGGAAAAAAAAGCTTCCAAGATACATTCAACTATGTAACACATCAATAGGTATTATTAATCTACCGATTTACGCTGTTTCCCTATTGGTTAGACGTGTTTGTGTGTAGGAGGGGATATATCATGACATTCACTTAGTAAGGGTTCAGAGTTTGTGTGGTGTGTTTGAGCTGGGGGTCTGTGCACACCTTCCCCTTCCCCGACTCTTTCTCACAGTGTGCCTGCAAACACGAAGCTAAGAACCCTAAACCGACTCATAACCTCTTCCCTGGGAGAAAAAAAAGGTGGAATAAAAACATCTATTCTTATATATATTTAAACTGTATATGTATATTTTGTCTGTTATCATAACAAAGAACAGAAAGTAAATAATTCATGATTTCATTTTTTTTCTCATTTGTTGTTTCACTATACATTTTAATTGGTACAAAGAACCTTCATATACAAGCAATCTATTGAGAGGAAAAAACAACAAAATAAAACACCAATTCTTTTTGAGAAAACCATCAGAAACTGCATGAATGACACTCGCAGGATGGAGAACTGAAGTGTAGTGTCTGGTATGCCGGTTTGATGATGGCGGCTCAAAAACATTTAAATTTTTGCTTGATTTCAC
>CAFUXE010000459.1:562132-584127 GCA_903364295.1 Serranus cabrilla
TGTAGGTTCAAATGTGATTGACTTTGTGCTCATGGGGGATTTTCGAATGTGTTTTTCTGGCTGCAGTAATCCATTCTCCTCATGATGAATTGCAAGTTGGCAGAGGGTCTTTTGACAGGCTATGAGATTAGCCACAGGCCATAAGTAGTGTAAGGTGTGAGTGTGGTCTGACAGATATGTGTGTGTGTGTGTGTTTGCATCGACTGAGGGGAGGAAAAAGCAATAGACAGATGGAGAGAGAGGTGAGGGGAGGATAAAAGATGCACTCAGAGGCCAGTGTGTGGTGTTTACCCTGGGGGGGTCGGCCTGCAGGGCAGCCAGGTAGTTCTCCAGGGCCAGACGGCGCCGGTCATTCAGCATGGCCTCCACCCGGGCGAGGTGAGTCTCCACCAGCTGCTGCTTCTCGCTGGCTGCCTCCTCCTCCAGGGACTCCACCATGGCTTGGAAGTGCTACAAACAAACACATAAATAAACGTGTAAATACACCTCCAACAGTAGGTACAACGCAGCTTTTTTAACTTCCACTCGGTTCTCGGTTTCACTCAAGTCGCCTCTCAGGCTTGTCAAGGGAGATAGGGACTCATTTAGAAGTCTCCCCATTCAGACAGCGCCCTTATTTAGCCCCTGAGTGATAAAGATAGAGCAGCCAGGGGAAAGGGATCTTTAATGGCACAGGGAGTGAGGGACCCAGGGCCTGTAAGCCATCATATCTCACCCAAACAAAGGGACAAAAGAGGGACTCCCAGGGGAAAGGATCAGTGTCTTACCTGGATCAATGTCTGCCGCTCAGCTTTGGGCAGGTTCTTCGCCTGACGATCAGCCTCTTCCCACTCTTTTCTTACCTAAAGTGTGAAAGACGGAAATTAAGTGAGATGCAAGATGGTTATACAGCCGCTGGTCACTCAAAGAGAGTCACTGTATTTCTGTGAATTAAAATCTTCTGTTGCACATGAGCAATAAATCCTAAAAGTATTTATTTCTTCTTTTCCATATTCTTGCATTGAAATGTTTTGGACATTTGGGGAAAACTGAATTCTTTCAGTCTCTCAGCTTCACCACAACCAGCTTCAGACTTCTTCTCTTTCTCTTTTTTTTTTTTTTACCACTCCTTAAACTACAAAAAAAATATTAAACTTGTTCTTGACTTATTTAAAAAGAAATGTTTTTCTTCTTTTAGCAAAATAGGTCACAAATTGCATCACAGTTATGAAGAAAGACAAAACTAATCCTCATTATATCATCTATGAACCCCTCCGGTTTTTTTCCATCTATGATTGCTTCTGAATAAAAAACATTAACACAGACCTCATCATCTAATAAAGGGAACAAGCTCCACTCATTTTGTAGATGTAATGTTAATCCATTCTTTGACAATCATACTGTTTCTGTTTTGTAGTTTTTGGCTCAAAAGGCAGCTATTATGCAAGTATTACAGGTTTTGAAATGATGTTCCAAAAGACTGTGGTTTAAAAGCTGGAAAATATTATTTGATTTGCTTGTTTTAAACAGTTCCACAGATAATTTACGCTATTGTTCAAAACTTTTAAAAACCTTTATGTATTTTATATTACAATACTATAATGAGTTTTTCCTTCTTTAATGTAATTATAGCTATTTCAGCAGAGATAAAAACAGTATCATTCAGACACTAAATGTATTACTTACAAAAGAAGAATACTGGTAATTACATGATTGATTCAATCGATGTCTCCACAGTGTTGCATGACTGGGGAGAATACTGTTGTTGTCCCGCAAATGCAGTTTGATTTTAAATGTGTTTTCCAGTTCCTCGATCATAACTGGCCTAAATAACTTTAAACTGTAATTTGTCAGCATGTTTAGCTGATATTCCCTGATCCATTTCCAACAGTGCTAACCCGTCGACTCACTTTCTATTTCTGTTTTGAAGTTTAAAGTATAGCTTTGCTAAAGCAAGACGCCTGGGAAATTCCAGCTTGTTATAGGCATCATTGTGCACTTGACATTAAACAGGAACCTGCTCCTTTTTCAATCTGCACACATTTTGATGCTGGGCGTCTTGTTTCTTCTACCAAACACTGGTGATTTCTTCTCTTCTGACTGAACTGTTGCTCAGAGGGATCTTTGCCTCTTTCTGCCCTCCCAATTATCAGTCTGGGTGAACTATGGTGCAGATTTTGATCTCTTTGTATAAAACAAACCCTTCATACAAAGTAAAAACTATGTGTAAAGAGGACTTTATACAACCTAAGATTTTCAAAGACCATTTAAAAATATGGGGTAGTCTTCTCAGCCGTCAAACCAGAATATAGAGCTCATATTGTGCAACTGAGCAGTAAAAATTATAGTTATTGCCTCTTGAATTAGAGAAGCACTCTGCCTGGTAACTCACCCTCTCCATGCGGTTGCGGTGCCTGATCTCCAGCTGCTCCTTGGCCCTCTGGAAGCGACTGTGCTCCTTGTCGTCAGCCGGGGTCTCAAAGTAGATGTCCACATCATCAGTGGGCTGAGGAGTTGGTGGCATGGCTGCAAATTGAGGAGCAGATGGTGAGTGGACTGGGCTGCAAACTGACAGCCAGGCAGACAGACAGGCAGACAGACAGACACAGAAAGGGACAGATCGAGGCAGACACAGGTAGGCAGAGAGACAAAGACAGACAGACCACTGAGCACAGGGAGAGAAAGAGAGCTGAGAGTGGAATGCAGATTGAAGTTGGACAAAAATCCTCACAGAAGCACTCCTCTCATTGGCGTGGTTCCACCCTCAGTAACTCAGATAAATCTAAAAGAATCTGACAGTCTTTCCTTTTGAATTCCTTTCATCTTCCCATCGGCTTTCTGCTGACAGGTCGCGTCTCCAACACTAATGGAAATATCTCCGTGTTTGACGGCTGGGTCACGTGGGGCGAGGCCAGAGGGCTCCGTTCTGGGTTCCTCGCTATACAGTCACGCAGGACTCACTCCCTGCACCGCTGCAGCTCGCAAAAACAATAATGCTCCGGGCTCACAAACAGGAAGAGACCTCATCGTTTCACCTCACCATCAAAAACAGGAGGCACAGGTTAATGCACGGCTCCCGCTCTGAACTTTACTGCATTAGCTCCAAAAATCTATTTATTTTTCTAATATGCAAAAGAAAAATCCAATTTAATGAACCGTGTTTGGATTAAGGAAACGTGAGTCAGTGTAAGGTGCAAAAAAAAAGGTGCCTGCTGACATATACGGGTGGGTTTCTAACAAAAGTAGTGGCAGTGCTCTGTGAGCAGACAGACAGACAGACAGGTTGTTTACAGGCAGACAGACATGAACAAATGAGTGAGAAGTTAACACTGACAGGCAAACAGAGAAGAAAGAAAACTCTGAAGTGTGTCTGAAGGTGCATGCAAATGAATAAACACTAAATTAAGAACAATGTTTTTTTTTTATTTGGTATTTTTGGAGTATTTCTTAAATTCTAATTTTACTTTTGTTTCCCAGATGAATATGAAGGTCTTGACTTCAAAACTAGCTCCAAAATGAAAATGTTTCAGTATCGATAACAAAATCAATCTTCACCTTTTGATTCATTACTGAGTAAAATAAACAGTTAATCTACAAAACCCTTCCTGTTATTTAAGAATAAAATGTTTAACATTGTCTGAACACAGACAGCTGAACAAGACACAGAAATTAAAGTTTAAAATGTGCAAAATTATGATTAAATTAGTACATATGATTAAAGAATAAGTAGACATTCATATGAATTATCTCAAATAAAAATATCTATATATCTTTAAGTGATTCATTCAGTCATGTATGAGTATGATTCTTTCTGTCATATATAGTTTTTATTGAATATTTTAACAGGCAAGTAAAGAATAAACTAATGCTGATGGCCAGTGCTTTGAATGAAAACATTAAGATCAATTAGTTAAGAATTTTACAGTAAGTGACATTTATTAAGTGATAGTGTTGAAACTGTTATACTGTTATATATGTTTATTGGACAAATTGTTATTCATCAGGAAAAAATACCAAACGAAATCTGTGAAGAATTATTACTTTGTCTTAAATAATTTTAATTAAATATCTTTGGATTTTGAACTTTGAACAAAACAAGCAACAAAACATAATCATGTGTTGCAGCACTTGATATATTAGTGAAACAATAAAAGAAAAGAATGATGTTGAGTGAATATTGTTGTTGTGATTGTTGTTGTGGAGGTGAAATGCTAATAACAGCTGTGGTGATTTAAATGAGTGACAGCTGAGGACTGCAGAACAGGTGTTCTACTTATAGGTCAGACTAAACCTGTATTACCCTAAAGTGTTTTCAGCGGAGAGTCTGCAGCAAAGACACAAACAGAGAGAGAGATGGAGGGGGGGTTGTTTTCAAACCAGCCTCTGTCCTGTGAGACTTACTCAGGCGCTTGCACACGGCCATGCAGTACTCCTCTGAGTCGAAATTGTTGCGGTTGCCGGCGCAGCCCCCGTATATGAAGCGCACACACTTCCTCTGGCTCATGTCGAAGTGCCAGCGGGGCATGGAGGCGCGGCAGGGGCCGGTCTCAGCCTCCAGGGTGCACACCGCTGCCAGGGGACAGCTTGTTAGATCATCCGGCCACTGGGGGCAGCACTTAATTCCAGTCTCTAATACAAACACTCACACAACTACCACCAAAAGCACTCCTTACCTCTGCTACATCCACACATATCATTAAACAGGGCAATAAAAAACTGGAGCAACTGCTTTTTGTACATGAGCAGGATTTAGCAGCTACAAATAAGGCAGAATGATTTGTTCTTGTCGTCTGAGAAAGCAGAGCAGTACATCACAGTGTCTGCTGTGAGCTGAAGAAAGGAGTACTGCTGATGCATACACTTATCTAATTACAGTCTGGCTGAGATTTAAGCATAACTGCCCATAGTTTAAAACTTAAAAAGGTTTGATTATATTTAAGTGGCGGGCAAAGTGCCAATAAGGGGGAGAGAGAGAGAGAGAGAGAGAGAGAGAGAGAGAAGGAAGGGAGTACATTATACTTTAAAACAACTCATTACAAACCTTTAACTTCCTGCAGAGTCTTGTCCTCATCTTGGCTCTCTGACATTTTGCTGCTCTCTTTCTTGTCATACTCGTCCTCCTTATCTACCTCCTCGTCCCCATAGACGTAGTTGTAGTCCTCCTCATCTTCCTCGTCTTCATCTTCGTCCACTGGCTCCTCCTTTTGTGTGGGCTGCTCATCAGCTGGTGCCTCACTGAGGAGAGGAGGGAGGGAGGGAGGAAGGGGAGGTGGAGGTGATTGAGTGAAGGGGTGGAAGCCAGGAAGTGATTTATTAAACAAGGCAGAGCAGCTGCCATAGGTCAATGTCACGGCACTTTAATTCATCCAGATGGCCAGTAATACCTGCCCTTCACAAGAGATGCACATGATGCGCTCGCAATATTTCTCACAAACACAACGCTCACCTCTCCTCTACGGCATCCTCGTCATCCAGGTCGGCCTCGTCAATCTCCTCATCCTCGACCTCCTCGGCTTCATCGTCCTCCTGGGAGGGCAGTGAAGGTGGAGCGGACTCCCCGGCGCGAGAGGCGGGGCAGCACACGTACTCGGTGCCGTGGAACTTGTCGATGCCGCAGGGCAGCAGCATGCCGTAGCTGTGGATCACCATGGAGCTCTTGGCACAGGCCTGACAGGGTACAAAGAGAAGTGATGATATCGACTGAACACGAGCACAGGGGCTCCAGATTGATGAAGCTGCTGTGGTTTCTGGGCCTCTTTAAAGTATCAACTTTAGCTCTGACAAGGTGACATTTATTTAACCTTTATTCATCAAGGGAAAGACAGAGGACTACATCAACAATGCCAGATGGAGGAGCGTGTGAGTCACAGTGGGAGGAAACTGGAGAAGGTTTAATGAATTCAGTCACATGATATTGTTGACATGCTGTAGTAAAACTCTTGGGTTTTATTTTTAATATAGATTTTAGACCAAAAATACCCCAGATTAAAAACTGAGGATTTTCACTAATGATTTATGTCTTCCTGAATCCAAAAGTTGTGTTTTCTGCTGCAAGAGGGCAGAGTTTTCTATAGTGAATTATTATTTTTATTATGTTATTTATTATTATTATTTCTTCTTGTGTCTTTCAGCAGTATATGCACAAAACATTGCATGTAAAAATTTTACTTAAGGTCACCTATTTACCTTCTAGGCTGCCATATTTTTGATTATTTTGTCGCAAATTGAAACTTTTTGTGTTTCAAGTGTTGGATTAATAGTTTTTATAATTGATTTGTTTTTGTTATCCTTAATTTGACCAATCTTGGCAGGCATATCGTCACTATCAATCCGCCCAGAGCTGCAGTGAGTTTTTATTTCATGACTTCTAGCTCCGCGCTCATCTCTTGCATCTATCCACCTACAGAATATAGACATACTGATTTAAGAGCTACTTCTCTTGTCACAAGCTGACTTAAACGATTAATGGGCCACACTTCCAAAAAGTCACACAGTCCTTTAACTGATGTGCGATTTCTCAACCACGATGTGCTTCATATAACAACTAGTACAGAGCACAACTTCAGTTTAACTGATGGCTGCTAAGAAACTCCAGTGGAGCAGCGGAGGATTAGCTGCCCTGCTTAAGAACATCTCAGTGGCAGTTGGCGAGGGAGCTCAGATTGTTTTTGAGTCATTTTTCTTACGCAGATGTTCCCACTGGTAAGATTTATTACTGCTTGGCTGCAACAAATTTGTTATTGAATGTAGGTCGTTTGTGCCTCTGGATGTCACATTATCTAAGGCTGCAGATGATACTTGGATTCAGGCATTCGTAATACACGTCGGGGAAGAGGAAGAGCTGTGCACGAAGCAGAAGGAGACAACAGCAGATGGGTGATGGTGCTCTGTGTGCTGCTGCTCGTACAGTCGTGGTCAGAGTGGCCCCCAGGGGCGGCTCTGGAGCTGCCCAGGGGGGATTAGCTGCATTACGGCCACAACACTAATCTGATTAGGAGCTGAAATGTGAGGGCTCCCTGCCAGCCTGTGATCAGAGGGCCTCAGAGGCTCACAGAGACAGGTGAGGGAAACTAGGGAGAGAAGAGGAAAGACTGAAAAGTAATAAAATCGTGGCCAGTGTGACGGGGAGAAGGGCCGAAACATTTGTTTAGTTTGATGTCTGTAAATAAGAAGTGTCAGAGTCTGATTTACTGGATGCAGACTGGTAAACCTGTCATATAATATCCTACCTTTCTGCTGCACCTGGGGCTTAGCACTGCCCAAGATGGAGATCGGTTTAAAGAAATCAAGCAAGTTTTATTTTCTCTTATCCAAGAATAATAATAGGTCCAGCCCTTTCTCCAGCACTGACACGGCGCTGTGGAGAAAGGTCTGGCTGTGTGAGACAATGACCATCCGGTAGAGGATGTGCTCTGTGTATCTAACCATCGTCCTCTCTCTCTACATCATTCCCTGTTTGTCTTTAGCTGTAAGGGCAAAAAGCCCAAAATTAATTGTTAAAAAAAGAAAGTTTGTGCCAATTTTTGTCCAGTTTTGTGTTCGGGAATGTCATCTGACGGACTTCTTTCCAGCAAATTAGCGACGTGCTCTGGGTACTGGCAACATGGAGAGAGGCCAAGCAACCTTCATCTGCTTATAGTTGTACTACCCACTCTGCAAAGACACAAAGCCGGTTAAAAATTGGCAAAGTTTCCCTTTAAATTGATGCTAAAGGCTTCCTCTTCCCACATGACTTTTCTTTTCCATTGCTGTGCTATCTCAGAGATACAGCCTCCCACTGTTTCCTATGAAGCCATTCTTTCCTTACCTCTTTGGCCACACCGTGCCACTGCTGATGGCTGACGCACATGTCCATTCGCTCCTTATGGAAGAACTTGCACTTCTCTGGAACCAGAAGCACGTCACTCACGAACTCGCCCACTGTAACAGCAAATCACACGGACCAACACGCCCGTTAGTCACACCACCAATCTGTCCAAAAAAATCATTTCCCTGCCAGGTCACTGCTCAAAAACACTGGCAGGGTTAGAAACAATAAATCACAAAGAGGGACTAAAAAAGGAATAGCAGATGAGATGAGTGAAAAAAGGGCACGATTCAATAATTCATAGCTGCCTGGTCCTTTACATTTAATCACAGCAGTATAATAGAAAGGGCATTTGACACTTGAACATCTGCCCACGCACCTGAAGCCGAGAAGGATTCATCCCTCTTCCATAGCCACATCTGTAACTCGCCAATCAAAATGGCAGTGGAGAAAATCAGGTTTCACACTGTGACTCTTTAAAGACACTTCCTGCAGGTCAATGATATCATTTGCTTGATTCAATTCAGAGATGTTTTATTCATGGAACGAGCTGATAAAAAGCAGATCCGGGGGAAATAAATGACATGAAAGACATCTTGTGAATTCCTATGAATAGTTGCAGGTTGAAATGTGTGTGTGTGTGTGTGTAGGCATATGGCGCAGGGGTCAAAAGAAAGATTAAATAGGACAGCGTCTGCCGATTGGCTGGCAGCGTGACGAGGCGCTCAGGTAGAAAAGTGCCATCAGAAACAGATGGAAAGCCAGGCGGAGAGAGGGAGAGATGAATAGACGGCTCAGGGCAAAGTCCAGATCAGAGTGGCTGAGGAATGGGCGGGCTGAAAACACACAAATGAGGGTCTGGAGGTTTCACGACGGTGACTGGGAGTCGTTCCTATAACTGCTCATTTTGAGGTTTGCCGCGACCTCGGGCCTGAGGCAGAGCTGCTGGAGCAGTTCATATGAGCTGGGCAAAGCAGGCAGGCAGAGGGTGAAAAAGCAGTGTTTTGGAAAATGAGAGGGTAGGATAGGAAGAGGAGAGAGCTGGAAATAGCAGAGGACTCGGCAGCTGCTTCTCATCTCCGCCCAGGAGATACAGTAACACCCCCTCACACAACCCCCCTCATCCCTGCAGACCTTCATTCTCCTGCTTCTCTACTTTGTGCCCACAAGTGGTAGAAAGTAACTCAGTACTTATAAGTGCTGATACAGTTTTCCATGCTATCATCGCAAAGAAAACCCTAAACACAGCCAGAGTGGTTTCTCAAATAGGAAAATGGGCAGCTGTTTTTTCTGTTTTATTTCATTTTTAAAAGAATTTATTTTAGTTTGGGACTTCAATAAATTTGTTCAAAATGTTACCTTGGGATTTATAAAACTGTGATAGATATTTTTCTGACATTTTAAACTCCAATCAATCAATTGAATCATCCACTGCAGGGAAGCTTTTTTAGAGCAAAATTTAAGCACTTTTCAAGGACTTTTAAAAGGTACTTTATCACACATTTCAAATCCTTGAGCATCACATCTACATTGATACTATAAGTACAACTGCAAAAATAACGTTTACAGAATTAGTTCATACCAACAGCAATCAATACATATTTTAAGGAATAAGGAATCAAGAGATCTGGTTTGAAATGCTAACAAACAACAAACAAACAAATGATTGATTGATTTCAAATATCAAAAGGTTGTTTGGTTTGCATGAGAGATGAGAAAACACCAAATGTTATTCAAATTCAAACATACTCTTACCTGAAAAAGATAATATTTAAAATGGAGCATTTTCCAAACTTCCAAGGCTTTTTGCAAACCCTGCTACAACTTTAAATTCACCACATTTTAGAGGGCAATTCTGTGTTTTACTCCATTTATCTGACAGCTCTAGTGCCTTTGCAAATCAGGATTTTGAGATATAAGATATGATGCATTGTTTAAGTCTGCTCAGCTACCCAACAGTATAATAAGTGGTTAAAGTTACATCCATCCTGACTAGCTGTGGCATTTAAAGAGAATAATAGAACAGAATATCATAAAATAACACTGAAAGTGGCATTAAAATACATGAGTGCTTTCACTTTTGATGTTAGGGGACTTTGCTGATACTGCTTACTGTAGAACAAAAGCAATGCATGGCTTATTTTTTAAGAGATTCATTGATTACTGTTTTATTGCTACTTTTGCTGAGGTAAATTGATCTGAATACGTCTCCCTGTGCCTGCCCCTCTCTCTAACTTCTTCCTCTCTTCACATCCAGAGAAACTGACTCCCAGTGACCTTCAGCTACATATCCTGCACACCGGATGTCAACTGATTCATTCACTCACACACCCTCTCTTCATTTCATCTCTCTCTCTTTGTCTTGTTCTCTCACACTCACAGGTTGCTGTGGCTGTGAGGTGGAGTGGGTTTCGAGCAGACGCCGTATGCAGTCACACTGCAGTGGGTGATGGATGGTGGTGTTTGGAGAGCAGCTGTGCCTCGCAAGCACTACCGCTCGATGTGGTTCTGCCTGTGTGTATTTGTGCAAGTGTGTGTATGAGAGCGTATACTCCTCTTCCTCTGTGACCTCCTCGCCACCTCCTCTATTCATCCGCCTTTCCTTTAACCTTCTGTCTATCAGACACCCTCGCTAACACTCTCCAGTCCCCAGACTGACTGCACTGGAGGCATCTGAGGAGTGTGAAGGTAAGAATACACCAATGTAGCAATGATACCTTCAGCACTGGGAGGAGGTGAATTATATTAAGCCCCAACCAAGATCTCCTCATCAACAGTACGGCTATTGTGTTTCAAGGACTTTGAACAGGAAGCCTGCAACAATCAAATCAGTATGAATTCTAAAAATGCAATGTTTTTCCTGCAGTTAAAAGATCCAATCTGTATCTTACTTTAATATACTAACTGCATGCTTGTGCCCTCTTTTATTTTTTTCACCACAGCCTTTTAGACAGCCAGATTCTGCCACAATATTCTGAAAATATGAATAACTTTGATGTCTGGTGTGAGTTCTTGTTATACAGTTTAAGAATATCAGGTTCCAGTCTTCTTCTTTGATTTTTTTGGCAGTTCCCTTTTGTTTACATTTGCATCGTGGATTGTGCCATTAAAGTGGAAGAAATCTGATCCACCACCATGAGAGGATTACAGGAGAGGCAGACCTGACTAAAACAAGAGTCTGGAGGTTGATGTTACATTATGGAAATAACATTTGCATTTAACTCCAGCTCATGTTTTTATTTTCATCAAATGTTGATCACTTTGTACCCCAGGCAACATCCGATTTTTTTTTTTACCTTTAGCAAATCCTTTCGATTAAATTTGTTCAACTCTCATATTATCCTGCAGTTGTGAAGGAATGTAGTCACAGTTTTGTCCAAGTTTCACAGTTCAAGCTGCTTCAAAACGTTCCCAGGCATGCGTGGAGCCAGAGGTGTGGTGCTCTGAAACAAGCCTGAGTTTGTATCCATTATCACCTTTTTCACAATCACGAGTCTCAGCCCCTCTGATGATATCAGGAGTCATTGTGTGCCGTGCCCTTCGTTTAATAAACAGACTTAGTCAACAGGAGAGGCAAAGTATGTTTCATATGTTAACATGTTACTAATTCAATCCAACAAAGTGCCCTTAAAATACTTTGTACTTGAAAACTCAGTGAGGTAGAAAGTTGCACTAAAGACAAGATCAGAGCTGAGAATAAGCCTTAATATGCCCAAAATAAATGTGCCGACGGTAAAAAAAAGTTGAAGTAGTTACATAGCAACAGAGGATAAATGTAAATTTCCCTTTATTTACTCCGAAATGACCCCTTGCATACTTGTTCTTTTTCAGTAACACTTGCTGCAGTTTGTGTTGTGACAGCAAATTTTTCCACACAATTTAATCATTCTGCAACAGATATTTTGCCGTGCACACTAACCAACACCCCAGCCACACATCCGCCACTGACTGTTCTCACCATTCCAGACATAATAATAAAAAAGTATCCAAAATAATCCTCTGCTGTTTGACAAAGACATCATGCTGCAGGGATTAGAGTGCCATGGAACAAAAATCACATTCATTTGCAGAGCCATTGTTTGGGGACAGGAACATGGAGGGATTGTGGCTCTGTGACTGAGCCTTTGCATGGAGAGATGGGATACAGCATAACCCATCGCTCTCTTTTCACACTGAGCTCCTTCCTTTGCGCTTGCATTATTCATATAAACCTATTAACTTGACATGGGTGCTGGTCTGGCCCTTTTAATCACATCCTTCAAGCTATAGCCCACCTCCCTTTGGTCTATTTAATTTCTTTTTGATTTTACTATAATTAATGTCCACCGATGACTATAAGGCTGAATTTCTGATGTTTAACACTATGTGAACATCACAAATAATGAATAATTCACAAACTTCATTGCACCTAATATGATAGATAGGCCTGACAAAAACTGGGCTGGAGAGGTGAGGCTCAGCGAGGTGGCAGAGGCATGCCGTGGCTCGTAGCATATGATCAGAGCCCTCCAATTAAGCCCCTAACATGCTCCATTACATAATTAAGCAGAAACCCTCTCAATAGCCTCCTTCTCGCCAACACCTTATGTTTATCTCTCCTCCTCCATCTGTCTTCTCTGTTCTCTCGGTTCAGACTCCTCATTTGCAACCCAGCAGAGCAGCAGAGAAGGCCATTGTAATTTGATGAGGCATGAGTGTGCAGACCTTTAACTATGATGACAAAAAAGTACAAGAACAAGCAACGAAGCTATTTAATTATTCCAGAAGAGGTAGAGGGATTGTTTTAATTAAAGGCACTGTTGCTGAATCATAATGAGAGGGTCTGATGGGTTGTTGATCGATGCAACAGGAGGGCCGAGGCCATCAGGTGTGGCAGAGGGAAACAGCTTCAAGATGTAAGATGTGAGCAACTGGGGGGATTTTGGAGACTGATTCTGCATGTGAACCTCCCTCATCTGTATTCCTGTCTCAGTCACAGAGTAGCCACTCCAGTTGTGGTGTTTGCTGTCCCATGAATTTCCCAAAAGCCTCCTCTCTGCCTTTGCCAAAAATGCTCTTGAATGGTAGCCCATTTCACAGTCCAGTGCAACTGCTAATGGCTTTTTCATCCCAGAAAGCGGCACAACTCAATCAGCAAGAGGCTTTCGGACAGAGGAAGGGTGCCGGGAAGTGTTTGAAGCATGGAGGAAGATGTTTTTTTTCCTTCCTGACATAGCTGGACAAGAACAGAGAGGAGTCTTGTTTCAAAACTGTATTTCACTGTTATTGCAATCCTCAGAGGCAGTCTGAGTGCGCTCTGTTTTTGTGAGTTAGGGAGCACAAAGACATGTGGCTAGCAAAGTCTGAGGCTCCATCTGACATTTAATAAAGCAGAATACAGCCATGTTGCCAGTGCTGATTACAGTGATGCTGCAGGAGACAAAGGAGGGAGAGAGGCGTGTATGACGGCACAGGCGAATGGAGAAATTGGGAGTAATAAAAGCAGGCCTCCTCGCAGACCTCCCTCTCGCTGACCCTGTGTGTCTGTGTGAGTTTATGGCCACTGTCTGAGGGGGGAAATAAGATTGTGCTTTATTGCTCAACAAGCCTCCCCAGCAATAATAGCTTCCCCCCCTAGGCTATCCATTCTGAGAGACATTAGCTCCCATCCAGCCTGGATCTTCTCAATCTGCAGCTCAAGGCCAGGATTAGTCAACTGAATCAGACTCTCGATATTGCTCCATGTCACCTCTGCCTACAGCTAACATGCATCATAATCTCCTCTTTCTCTATGCTGAATGATGGACCAATAAAGAAGAGAGGAGGCAATGGGGACCACCTGAAATGAAGGGTCACTCACAGTGGTTTCCCCCAGCCCTTGAACTACTTATTAGTGTGAGAGCTTACCTAAGCATTTGTAAGGCACCACGATGTGGGCGTGCCCTTTGCACACCTTCTTCTCCTTCTTGCACCAGTTTTCAATACGAATTGGCTGGTTGGCTTCCACCACGTTTGTGATTTGGAGCTCTGGATACATCTGTTGGAAGAGGAAGCAGAGAGTTAAATAATGAGGGAAGCATTTTGTATGTGTGTGTATGTGCAAGAGAGAGATAGAGAGAGAAGGTGCGATGAGTGGAGCTTCAATGGGATCCTTTAATCCACGCTTTATACCCTCTAGATGCCATCTGCTCAACCATGAAAGAGCACACAATTTACACTTTCCCCAAATGCCATCAAAATGTCATCAATAAATGCAACTGAAGCTTCTGGAGAAGACTTTCTCAAAATATACAGCCATGCTTTTTTGTTTTTTTGGACAGCTGCATAATAAACCATGACAGTAACACCAGCAGCCTCTTGGGTTGGCAGATACTGGAGCAGGAGCAAGTCAATAAAAGCGAGAATATGCATGTCATGGAAAAAACATGTACTTAATTGTAAAGACAGCCAGCACCGAGGCAAAATGACAAAATGACAGTCACAGGGACTGCTAATTAAAATGCCACCCACTATACTGTAAATAATGTCTGTCTTTCGGGAACAGCTCAATAACCTCTCCGATGAAAAATTACAGTGAAATGAAAACTGACTTTTTCCACCTTTGTGGCCAATTCCCCTGAATATCATCCGTTCATTTCACCGAAAAGCTAACACATGTTAGCCCATGTTAGCACAAAAGCTGGAAACATGGGATGCCATCCTGACTATGACTAAATCTAACAAAATGTGCCTCGCAGCATCTCTCAAGTTCACAAATGAACACGTTATATCTCCTTGTTTAATCCAGCTGTTCTTTCACTAGGGACGTGAATGTAACTATGATCCATGTGTGACATAAACACACAAAAGGGCCCTGATGCAGACTATGCAATCTTGCTTTCTTGAATGTTATTTAAATAAAATTAAATGTGGCTTGTTTTATATGTCTGCTTTCTGTTGGGGTTTGGTGTCAATAACAGTTTTGGTTTAAAAAAGCTATGCACCACAAAAAAGTACTACTTGTTTTGCAGCCTCTAATCTACTTTGAATAATGAAATATGTCAAACTCTTCTAATTGAGACTATTCACAGTTAATTACAATCACAAAAAGAAAAGCATGGTTAATAAGAAAAGTAGAGCAATTAAATTAGATAATAGCACATAGACATCTAATCCAAGCCCAAAAGCAAGAAAATGTCCCAGTCTTAACATCCAATACTGAACTACATACCATAAAATTAGGACATTCAAATAAAAGAAATTTAAAATGACATATTCAAATCTAAAACAAAATTAAAACTAATTCACATCATCTGCCATCAAGGTGTCATTGACATGTCATAGAGTAAAAGAAATAATGGTAATGGCTCCAGTTTATATGGAAGGTCACCTCCACACTAACTTCTCCCACAAGTAATTCAATTAAATGTCAAAATCTAATTCCAAATTTCTTTTGGACACTTTAGAAAATGTGATAAAAACAGAATGCATTGATTTGTATCTGTGATGGCAACCCACTTAGTTTCTGCTCTTTCTGAGGTGACTTTGGTGCGAGAGTGATGGGACGGATGCTGTGTTCCAAATCACTTTTTCTTTTCACTTTTAGGCAGCTGCCCTTACAAAGTATGCAGTGTGCATGCAATTGGGACAATAACATTGCACCTCAAACTTTGACCCTCTTGCTGCTGCACAGAAGATTATGGCCCAGAGTCTAAATGTGGCTGGACAGACTAGGCCATCCTGGTATTTTTGGCATACCCCATTCGTCATTCTATGTACTGGAGCATGCTAAATCTTTTTCTGGCATACTAAATAGTATGTTAGCCTGTTTATTGGAAGCACTCAGAGATGAGAGGCGTGTCTGTGTCACAGTGACTCACCTCCTGGCAGTACTGCAGCACACCCTCTTTGGTTCCTACGCAGCTCTTGGTTCCGGATGGGTCGGGTTCCCAGCGGCCGGTCTGAATATTGACGTGCATGTTGAGCTTTCCGCAGAACATCGCCACCTGTGGCTCGGCCACGGCAAACCCTGTGCCTGCATTTGCTGCTAGCGCCTGTCAGAGAGAGAGAGAGAAATGAAGGTTAATGCAGTCAATCATTACAGAAGCCATAAAGGCTGTGGAGTGTTGGAGCTGACTTGACTTGAGACACTGTCTGCCCCACTTGCTTTTCTCATAAACCTTGTTATGAGCCTGACACAGGAGTCTGAACACAGCTCATGCAGTGCAATGGATAACTGTACGAGATGTGATGGAGCAACATCAGGACTGCCTGTCGACGCTTGGCTGCTACTGCGGCTCAACGCTGCAGTGCTGAGAGAGCAGAGGGGCTCAGACAGGAGACAAATTAAATGCACCTCGGGAATGTTTGGCTAGGTTGACAGTTAAACGAGTAGGGGTTTGATTGGATTTGTGCACAAGGTTTTTTTTTTTGCTCTGGTGCCCATTGAGTGAGGGAGAGGCTACACACAGAGTGCAAGGGAGGAAAAAAAACTGCAGTCCGTCATGCCTCACAAACCAGGACATTCCTAGTTGAGGGCAGAGCTTTGCTCATCCAGGCCTACTGGGACCAAAATCTTTCAACAAAGGACGGATCATTTATTCTTCAAGGTAAACATTGACGGTTCTTCATCCACTATATGTTTGCTGTGCAGACACACATGAACATATATGATGGCATGAAACTCTGTGTTCTGAGACACCACAGGGAAAAAGATTATGTGATTCCCTACCAGAATTTCCCATCTTTGTTTCCCTCCCAACCCTCTGACCATGAGAGGAAATCTGCCATCTTCCCCCATGTTGTCCTTCCTGTCATCATTTACTGAACCAGGGACGCAATTTTGATTTCAAAGGCGGGGTGGACACAGTGAGCACAGATACAAGTCTTTGAAAGATATGTCCGCCTCATGAAATGGATGGCTGTAATAAAAATGTTATATATGGGAAAAAGTAATAAAAATAATCAATATATGGACTCATCCTGTAGGTGAAACTGCACAATAAAAAATACTCCTATTGCTTGGATTTGTTTAAATTTGCCGTAAAAGTGGCCTGATATCAAAAGTACAAAGTTGGCAGAGGCTGGAATGGACCCTTTTTAAAAGTTACTTTACATAAGCTAATATAAGATGTTTTGCTGGCACAGTTCAGGCCAATGCAGCGATTATGAAACTTTCACTTTGAAAAGATTTTTTCTTTCTTAATATGTGAGAAAGTGCAAAAAATAACATGAAATCTCCTTTCTATGTGAAGAAACTGTCATTTTAATTCCATTTAACCCCCTGGAGCCCAAGATTTTCAACAAGAGCTCCACTACTATTACCACTTCTGAACACTTTATTCAGACTTTTTTAGTTATTCTCATTTCCATACTCTCAAGCAATCTCTTTGTAATTTACTATAAGACACAAAACACCATTACGAACGTACCTACGCCTAGTGTGTGCGATATCTCCTGTTTTTAAAAGGCTGTAATAATTGGCAGGGTCCAATCCTGCCTTCGGAAAAAGTGTGTATGTGTGTGGGGTGTCCGCCCTGTAAATTACACCATGTACTGAACTCTGCACTTCCTTTAGCAAGCAGGAAGCAGGAACACCCAGTCTGCCTGTTGATGTATACATCCACGCTCTATAGAAAATGGACACCAACTGTCCAAAGCTACTGTATAATCAGTTTCCCATGATTGCCTTTCAAATGACACGGTGTAGTGCTTGCATCAGTCCACTCATCAGCTCCTCAGTGAGACAATAAGTCACGGCCTGCTAACACTCGCCTGATGCTAGGGGTGTCACAGCACGGGAAACTCTAATGAATCAGTGAGGCGATGTAGCTCTGCATGCCAAACTATCCCAAAACACACACCAGGGAGCCTCCAGACAGGAAGTGGAACGGAACTGATCCTCTCTCGATTGTCATAATGTCATCAGGCTGAGTAAACAGGCTTCAACCCCAGAGAGAGATCAAGGGAATGAGCATGGAGTGTTGGACTCAAATGTCTGACCATTTGCTGGGTCCTCAGCCTGGAGGAGATGCCGTCAGAGGTGTCCTCTGCAGCGTGGCGCCAAGGAGAAAACAACTGAAGAGGGAGACTTGAGTAACAGTGTGTTAGACAAAGCTCTCCGTCTAATTCTGCGCAGGCTCCCGGGCTGATAATGGGCGCAGAACAGAGTAGAGCGAGGACAAAACAAGTGCTGTGTAATCAGCAGTTGGCTGTAGCGTGTGACGAGCTGCAGAGCCAGCCAGAGCTGAGTCTGCACGCACACACACACATAAATTGAATACAGCTCCAGCCACATGCATATATTCAGCCGCACAAGCACATCGGTGCCCACGCAAACACACAAAAAACATGCACACGGATGCATGCTCATCCAACACACTCTGGACAATCTTGATTTGGTCCTAGAGGCACAACATCCTCAGATTCAACCTCATTTCCCCTCCTTCCTCCATCTCCATGTCTTTGTGCTCCACTCCTCCCTCTCTGCACCACCACAGGCTTGTTTGCTCTCCTCCCTCTCATTCCTTTGTGAGATTGGCTCGGGTGTATGAGAGACAGAGAGGCAGGGAGGAAATTAGGGACGCAGAGTAGCACGTTAGGGAGGAAGACGTGGGGAGGTAGTGACAGCCTGACCACATCTAGATTTTGCGGCTGTGGAAAAACAAGTGTTGGGGCCTCTTCTACGTCTCCTTGTCTCCACTAAAGTCTCAGCATGTCTTTAATTCTTCAAGTGGAACAATCACAGTGGAGGCAGAGTGGAGGCGGTTTTACCAATGTCTTACATCTGCAGTCACATGCCTGTTTAGTACTTAAGAAAAGGGTCAGAACTGCCCAAAGAGAGGCACCATGGGGGGCAGCAGAGAGCAGAGGTGACACACAAAGGGCTGGAGGAACAGCTGGCAGAAGAAGAAATTTGTCCCGTCTGTGGACCCCGTCTCATTACCAGTGATAACTGACCCTGAAGGATGACTGGCCTTGAGAAAACAGATTGGACAATCACTTCTGCGGCCTGTGTCACCCTTAAAAACAGACTCTCACTGCAGCAGGAGAGATAATCCACTTTGTTCTTGAGACATGTTAAGAGTTTTGGGTCTCATCTTGAAAGTGACAGAGTTTTACTGGGTCGTGACTCAGTCTTGGACAGCCTTGACTGGGAAATTTCGAGCACACAACTGAAGTGTCATCATCACAATTTTTTACATCATCCCAGACCAATTTGTTCCGTCGGCCAGTGAAGGCCGGTGAAATGGAATAAGAAGAAGAAAAATGAGAAGAAGTAGAAGCTGCTGTTAGATTCAGAGGGAAGCTGTGGATGGATACAAACTGCAGGCCACAGTGAGCTGTGGGTCACAGTTTGGGTCTTGTTTTTCCTTTTCACTGACTTGATGAAACTGAACTCCTCCTTAAAGGTCACATGAAAAAACGTTGACAGTAATTTGCTTCCGCGGTTTGTCGTGTTTCCACATGAAACAGAGGCTCAGGGCAGGACTTCATGCCAAGGGACTTAATTTTCAAAAGTGGAGAGACAAAGACTGAAAATTTGACATGGATGGCAACCCTTAAGGAACGCTTGTTTTCTAGTTTAGTTGGTGTGAACCAACACCCAGCTACACACCTTAAGACTCATGTAACCGCTCGTGCTAATCAAGCTTGGAGGTTTTATATGACGGGAAGTGTTTGCTGGATCGCCTCAGGATCTGTAATCACACTTTACTAACTGGGCACAAAAAGATGAGTGAAAGATGAGATGAAAGATGAGAATAAACAACATTTTGACAGATTATGGGAAGAGAAAAGTGTGGAATGTGGACGTAAAAGTACGAAAAACAATGTATATTTTTAGATGCATTTGACAGATAATGATGCTTTTAGAGACATGAACCTTCCATCATTAATTCATTACTATAATTTTAGTACTTTATTATACTAAAATATCTAAAGCTTTAACAGATACATTGACTGTTATGGTTTCAGACTGGAAAGGCTCTAGTTTTGGCACAGGTACACAAAGAAACACACATTTACTGGGACCACACCTACCAAGTCATCAAGCATCTATCTCTCATTACTGACTCACTGTGAGATGTTATATCATGTGTAAGTGTGAACACCTGCTGCTATGTGGAGGTTTCGCGAGTCAGAGGGAGAGACAAAGAGGGAGAGAGGGAGTGGAGGTTGGGAAAAGGGAGAGGCAGTGAGACACAGGAAAGCTCTGACAAATAGGGTAAATAGACAACGGCAGCAGGGAACGTGTGCTGATTGGCTTATGTCCCGGCTTGACATATTATTCTCAAATGAACGCAGACTGTAATGCAATAAAGAACGGCACGAGGCGGCGTGAACGCAGGAGAGACAGGACTGCCACCACAGACGCTTGTCAAAAGCTGTGTGGGCTGAGGATCATTTAGCTCGTTTTCACCCTTTACTGCAAACACACACAAGTCTGTCGCTGCTTTCCCAGTCTACCTCCAGCACACAAACATGTTTTATTAGTCTGCTCTGTGTTCCCAGCCAAGTTTCACATAAAACAAGCTAAGACACGACAGTGCCAGTCAGGAAAAAAACGCATGGAACATCGCATGCACACACAAACAAACACTCCTCTTTTATCCTCGTTACAGATAAATATACGTTATGAGTCTAGGTCTCTAATGAGCAACCAACACAAACACACACATTAAAGCTAAATCTGTCTTCATTTCCAGTGGAAAGCGTTATTAGTTGACATTTAAAGCAGAGGAGTGATGTTGTGTTGAGTTACAGCATCTTTACGGTCTACATCTAGTCTACATTACCCCGTGAAGCATTTTGTGATGCATATATTGCGGCAAAACAAACCACCATCTTAAAAAAACACATATGAGAGGAAGGTTTCATTTCTTGCAGGATTATTTCCTGCTGTGTGTGATTGACAGTGAGCAGAGTGTAAATGATGCATTCATATGAGAATACTGAACGCCGATGCAATGAAAGAACAATAAATCAGGAAAACTTTGACAAAACCAAATTAAGGCTTTACATTTACTGTGATAGATTATTTAACTCAGGCAATTTTCGAACCAGTGGAAGCAGTTTTCCTTTGTTAAGGATAAAAAAGCAGAAAATGATCTCTTCTAAAAGAGCCGAAAGGGAGGAAATGAGAGCTGGTATCTTCAGAGATGCTGATGCCGACACCAGCAGAAATAATTCAAAAAGAATACTGGCTCAAAGATACAAACAAAACTGAGGTGATATTCCTTAATGAGGTTTTAAAAAACTCCTCCAGGACGGCTACGGGTCAGTTAGTACATGACCTACCACACAGCATCTGGGTAAGAGCCAAAGAAGCTAATCCAATCTGTGTGTTTGTGTGTGTGTGTAAGCATGTGAGTGTGTGTGTGTGTGTGGTCTCGGGTCAACCACTCAGGGCAGCATGATCAGCAGTGTGTGAGCTCAGGACACACTGCAGGAGTATAGTGAGGAAGGGGAAATAAATATATGAGTGCAGTGATGTTCCAAACACCGGTGGTTTGAGCTCCTGTGATGAGCCTCCAACACAAACACTGAGACTTTTAAGCGGCCAAATCAAACTGCACATAAAACTCCTCTGTGACAGTCTAATGAACAGGTTAGATGGTTGTGCCTGGCTGAGATTTCTGACAAATATAATTCCTGGTAAATTGCCGGGCGTTGCATACAAAAACAGCTCCACTGTCAGCCTGTCTGCTGGCCTCCCTGAGTGGTGGCAACTAGTCTAATTTTGGTGAAGCCATCCTCACAGTCTGGCCCTTATAAAAGCAGCTCCAGAATGAGGCACCGGTCAACAACACGTGGGTTCCCAGAATGCTTAGTGTCCATGTGACTCTGCAGAGAAATGCCTGGCATCGTTAATCCACCTAATCCTTCCCTGTGGTGACTTAATACTTAAACAAGATAGACAGTGGTGAGAAAGCCACACACATACACACACACACAAACACACACTCACACACACACATGCACTCCTTTATATGACCTATATGTACAATATATAGAGACATAAAATTTATACTTCCTTTTCTTATTGCTTGCAGTAAAAAGTGTTGATGTGTGTGAGGGAGAGGTGTTTACCACAATTACTGTGTTGTGCTAATATGTCTAGGGCAGTTTTATTTCTTTATTAGCTTCTATTATAACATTTATATAACAGCTTTTAGAACAGCATGTTTACTGTGTGTTGTGTTTGATGCTTCTGCAACAACTGAAAGTCTTTGTTGGATAGTTTCACAAT
>CAFUXE010000459.1:584257-608197 GCA_903364295.1 Serranus cabrilla
TCAGACAGTTTCATGTGCTTTAATAGCACCATTGCTGTGAGAACAGAGGAATGTGGGACAGTGAATATTTGCTCTAAATTGAAGGGTATGAACGGACTTTGGTGTTTACAGTTTCTCACGTTTAAGAACTCAGAGAGCGGTTTAACTCAAGCTGCATCGACTGCAACGTCAGTGGTGACATGAAAGCTGCTTTGCTGTCGCTGCAAAGAAACGAGTTGTTTCCCAGCACTGGTATCAGCACTGTGCTGCATTTGATTCACTTTGTGGCTCACACTGCAGTCACTACAGCAGACAAAGATCTGTGTTTATGCCAAGAGGGGTTGAAATACTGCCGAGCACTTAAGCTCTAATCAAGTTTTCCTTATTCATGAGGCTTAATGTGAGTAAGATACATGGTTAAGATGTTTACATTAACTGACAGTGTAAGAGCAAAGTGAGAATAGCAACACAAATATATACCGTGGCATGTGCATATATATAGATAGAGAGAGAGAGAGAAGACAGATGGCACTTTCAGAGGTAATTTATGCACAAGAAGATTCTGAGACTAAAAACACCAGGACAGAAGATGTGACAACCAAACTGTAGTAACAATAGAACAATTAACTCTTGACTTGAAAACATTTCAACCATCATTTACTATATATATATTATTACAGATTAATCTACCAATCTTCTTTTTGGATTATCCGACTAATTGTTAAATATATTTCCACTTCTTATACTGTACTTAGTAGAGCCTGACTGATATGGGATTTTTGAGATTGATAGCGCTGCTGATTTTAGAGGGGAAATATAAATAATAACTGATATGAGCTATAACTTCTTGAGCTGGAATAAAAATAGACTTTTTTTTTACATGGATTGTGCCGTGATTTTAACTAGCAATGAGCTTCTATCTCTTTATTAGTTATTATTTATTTTTATACATTATTATCCCTAAAACAAACAATGCATAACATTGTCAGCCAATTTTAAAATTATAACTGAAAAAATAAAGAATAAACAGGAATAAAATAAATAGCTAAATAAACATCAGTGGCAGTAACTTGCTGACAATTTTTTTTTATTATAAAAAATTAAAAGCAATATGTTCTGCATCATATATTGGGTGAAAAAGTTTTCAGAATGGCCCATATCAGACAGCATATACACAGATACCAATATGCTATGATATTGTCTGATAATATCAGTCAACCGATATATATCTGTCAGGCTCTAATTTGAACAGCTGATGCAACGACATCCCTATTGCCAAGTACATTTGTCTAGTCACTGTGTTGCTAAATCAATATCATCTATGTTTATAAATAATCTCACTTGTTATATTTGGAAATTGTGGCTTTAATATTCATGTCCATAACAGGCAATTATGTGTGTTTCCCTGCTCAGTGATGGAGTCAATAAAAGCCCTAAAATACTTAATACCCCTTCATCAATCTATGAATTTCCAAACACACACACACACACACACACACACATGGCAAATGAGGTAGTGTGACATTGGTGTGATTCCTCCGAGGTGAAGCCCATGGGAAGGCCTCCGACACCGTCACTACACAAACAACTCACCAGCAACAGATAACACATGAGAGGGGGAGGACATTTTAGCGGCAGAGGGACAGTGACATTTTCCTACTGACCAAAACACCTCCAGCACCTCCCACCCTCAAAAGGGCAGACAGTAAAAACGGAATAATAAAAGGAAAAAGGTGTCATGTTCTTAGACTCTGAATCAAAAGGGCAACCCCTCGCTGCAATGCAAATGAGCTCCTCTGTCTCGGTGAAATGGCCTTTTGTCTTCAGCTTTTGAAGTGTCCTGAGACTCTTCTGGAATTGCCCTATGAGTCACCACTCCCACAGTTTGGGGAACAGTGGTGTTCAGTCAGTCCCACTTCCCTATAAAGAAAAACAACCCTAATCTGTGAAATTTACTGTAAACTCTGTGTGACATTTCTCTTCCGCTTTTAAGAGAGAAGTCACTTTTTCTACTTTGAAAACCAGTCTCTCAGAAGTGAAAACTGTAAGGGAATATGCATGTGAATAAGAGCAAAGAAACTCTCTTTTTATACAGTTTAAACATGTACATTGTGCAAAAACGATTCACTGTTGGAGGAGTTTGTTGTGTAAGCTTGTGTGAGTACGGTGTTTGTGAGAGTCCGAGGTGACAGCAAGATGCTCCGCAGAAAGCTGAACATAATGTTTCTGTTCACTAGCGGTCACCTCTGCTTGGCTCATTAACCTCCCATCATTCACAGCCAGACGGGGCCGGACAGAAGAGGAAAGTCTGCTGTTCCTTCTGCCCCGAACTGTCACAGGGGAGCGGAAAAACACTGTCACCACACACCCAACGCCCACCGTGGAAGACAATGGCAGGGCCATCACACGCCGGTACCAGCCCCGGTTCAGACGGTAAGCCTATTTGTAATCCTTTCCGCTCAACCTGTGCTTGATTGAACATGCCTTTGTTAATAAGACTGTGTGGAGCTGTTCCAAAGTGTGAAACACTGGAAGTACGATTGACGCAGCCGTGTCCTATATTCCCTTTCATGTCACGTCAAGCCACAAAATTATTCAGAGGGGAGAAGGAGTTGATCGAGGGTTCAAAGTAAAGAAGGATCTGAGAGAGACTCAATGAAAGACATTTCTACGTGTTTGACTCCTCATATCAGTGGTCTATTAGATTAGCCCGCCGCCTTCTCAGTAACTCATTTTGAGTTTGGGGTTATTTGATTTCAGCTGTACTGCTCTCAAGTGCATCACAAGTTTACTTGACTAGACCGGGTTGTCCTGAGCAGGTCTCCCTTAAAGACAATAAAGTGAACAGAAACTGAGGAGTTTAATGTGCCACTTGTTGATTGTGTTACTGCCACCACCACCACTTCTACTAACTATAAAAACAACTTATTTTACTGTCATTATTGATATAATTGGAAGTTTAAACTAGTCGACAAGTTTAAAGTAAGAAATATTCATAAAACAGACAAAAGTAAGCAAAATTTAAACTGTAAGGTCAAACATTGACACAAAAAATACTGCATATGTTATGGTAGCAATTTAAAATGATTTGCTTGGTCAGCATTTATGGAGTTTCTGCATCTGTGCTCCGGGAGTCCCTCCACCATCACTGCAGCGGTGATAGCTCAGTTTGACCTGATGGCTCTTTTAAAGACACTGCAGGTGAATAGGATTTTTTATGACCATGAAACTTCCCCAGTTTGTTATTTACATTATGACAATATCTTTTTTGCATTAAGTTTTCTGAAATGTTATGTTTAGTTATTGATTCATTAAATGTGAGCTAAGTTGCATATATTTCCAGGACAGCAATTTGAACATTAGATAAAGCAAATTTGAAATGTATTATTTTGTTGTTGTTGATAAATACATTTCAAAGTTGTTGACAATTTTAGGAACAAAATGTGCTTTAAATCAGGGTATGGATGATATATAGACAAACCTTCAGAATATAGTTAGGACTAAAACTGGTAAGTTTGGTTTTCAAGAGAAAGATAAAACTCATTAACAGTCTGTTTCAAGTATTTGTACTCTGTAACTGGAAATGGAGATGGGTTGTGTATTAACCACAAAATAAAATTGAATCCTGCTTAATGAGTAATTTTTCCTGTTTAATCAGTAATTATGAACTGGTGTTAATATTCTACATGTTGAACCCTGAAGTAAACCAGACTCACAGTTTCAGGGGGAAACTATGATTGAGCTGCAACTTGATCTCACTGAGCGCCGCCTTAATGTCGCCGTGCTCAGTGAAGGGGGATGAACAGAAGCGAGACGTGTTCGTAATTAAGCTCCAGCTAGAGGATGCGTTGCAGCTCGCCGGTTGCAGGGTAACAGTTGTGGAGATTGAGTGGCGGAGGTCTGCCTGTGTGTCAGGGGGAGATAACATGGCCTCTCTCTAGCTTACAGCGAGCAGACGTGAATGACAACTTGTTCAAATGGCCCGTCACTATGGAAACCTTCTACAAAAGCATCCCAGCTATTCACACAGAGGAACATTGAGGCTGCAGAAGAAAGAGAGGCAGAGGGAAACAGACAGAGAGAGAGAGAGAGAGAGAGAGAGAGAGAGAGAGAGAGGAGGGAAAAGGCGAGGGCAAAAGAGAGAAACAGAGTGAAGAAGTGGAGCAGGGAAGAACAAAGCAGGGAGATAGATAATCAGAAGCTCACGCTGACAGAGAGGGAAGACAGCATGGAGGGAGAAGGAAAGGGGGGATTCAAGAAAATAATGGAGAAAGAGGGAATGAGGCCACAGTTGTGAGAGACAGAGAGGAAGGAGTAGTGACGAAGGACGACAATCACAATAACAGCTGCTCTGCCCTGTCTGCTGCGTTCTGCAACACCACGTCCTTGTGAGCAAACAGGAAAATGACCGTCAGCTCCATACGCTCGCAGATATCCCCCAACACACACACACACACACATAACAGACATGCAGCACACAAAGCTGCGTCTGTGCTCCGTCCCCTCCTGAACAACAAAAACTGTGCCCATCTCCATGGCAGTGTGCATCAGTGTGTTCAGCAATGTCGCTCCCCGTGACGAGCAGACACTGCACCAACTGCCGCTTGTTTCTCTTAAAATATTTACAAGACAGTAAGTCACAGCTTGACTTCTGAGCGGAATCATGATAAGGAAGAATGAAACACACCAGTGGCTTTTTAAGGATGTTACAGCTCAGAGAAAAAGGTGAAACACAAGAGTTCACAGTGGGGTGAATGCTTCTGCAGCTCCATGTGAGCAGGTTTAGTGGTGAAGGATTGTGTGAAGCTGGGATGAGATGAAAGACAATCAGTCCTCCAAAGTTTAACCAACAAACTTGACAAAAAAATCAAACTTGAGAAGTTTCATCGATTAATTGACTTTGTATTCTGCTTTTGTAATTTAATGTGTGTTTATATATTGTTTCTGTTCGATTAATGTCACTATAATTACTACCATTTTGCTTATTTTTGCATAACCTGTTCTTTTGTGAATCAGGACAGTTATTATGTAAATCTGTATAGAGTACATAATCATTGAGATTCATTATCCTCAGAGCTCCATTTTTATCAACAAAAAAAACAAACAAACAAATAAAAGGAATTAGGACAAAAAACCCAACAACATCCAGATGATGTTGTTGTGATCTAAGGTGAAAGCTGCCACGATATTTAGAGTCCCTGAAACAACACAAACACCTAAGATCTGCACTAGATTTTCACCTGAGTTTTACCTGAAATGTTTTGACTCATAACGAAATGCAGTTATCATGAGTCTGTGACATGAGCACAACTGAAACCGTCTGAAATAAGTGGAAGTGAAGTTCCTGTTAACATCTGTACGGTCAGTCTGAGCTTTATGACTCTTTGTGGCCCGTAGCGACCGACAGCAAAGCTGCATCAGCTGTCAGAGTGAGCAGGACATCACATTCACGTTCTGCTTGGAGAACACAGTCCGACGTTTGAAAAGGTTCATACTGACTCGTCCACAAACCATGTTTAGGAGACTTTCTTGGATACCTTTCCAGCACCTTAGAGCTCTGGCAATTTGATTTATATACTGTAGATATTGTAATGATTACGTCCCTTCATCACATATAATTATGCCCAGAACAACCAAAATTATGTTTTGTGACAGCACTCTTAAGGAAAACACAGCAGAGTTTCAGATTTCTAAATGTGTCACAGGGTTTGTTCCGCTTTTCAAGAAAACAAATGTACCTAAAGCAAAAATGTCCAATGTCTTGAAGCCTTTATCATCACATCTAAACCACAACAATAAATGCAACTGCAAAAAAATTTGAAAAAATACCAGCACAGGGTGAAATAGTGAAAATCAAGTCATTCTTTTAAGGAATATATTAGAATTCAAGCTGTTCCTAACATTGAAAACATAACCACTAAGATTAAGCATTTGATTGAGCACAAAATAAAGTGCTCAAGTCTTCTTCGTGCCAGTTTCAGCCGTCTGAAGCACGTTATAAAGACAAAAGTAGGCGTTTATGTGATTCAAATGTGTTCTCTTAGAGCTGATTTCATTCAATTTGTCCAGAACAAGCACTGCAGAAGTTACAACTTGTATGTATTTGCAAGATTTTGCGAAGTCTTACAGAGAGACTGGAGCTCCGTCAAGCAGCAGGGGCCCTGTTAGTGGGCTTCATACTCACTCCACATTTTCAGTCAGAGCCTAAAAATTCATCTCTTCAAGAAGAACCTCATGTCACTTTCTTTCTCTGCTCAATCACTTCCTCTCTCTAATCTTTCCTCCCTGCTTGCTATAAATTGCTCACATAAAAAAGAAAGCCTTCGACATCTCTCCTTAGCTTGTATTTTTTCTTTCCCTTACATGCCTCTCGTTGTATTATCACAAGAATATTTGTCGGGACACTGTCCTCCTTCACCCCTGCGCTCTTTACTGTACGCCGCTTATGATTGTTGTGATCTTGTAATTATTCTATGAGTTCATTTTAAGTGGCTGTGGACAAGAGTGTTAGCTAAAAGCCTGCCTTGTTAATGTAAATGTGGCAAAGTGGAGAGATACTAGGCCAAGAGAGGAGAAAAACACTGTTAATTAGAGCAAAGCACTCCTTTTCGTCCTGTGGCACGCTGCCTTTTCACTGGGGAGAAGGTGTGTCTGGGCTATTTATAAGCTCCAGTTGGTGGGCCAGTGGGGTCTTGTCTTCCAGGCCTGCCCTCCCCAGTAGAGCTTGTTCAGACAGAGAAATAAACATTAGGACAATGCTACCTTTTTGGCTAAGTAGAATGATCCCAATTAACCCCTTGGCAGAACTTTTTGAGGCTGTAGAAAGTTAGAGTACATTTTTAGTGAGGGAAAAACTGACATGGCCATTTTCACAACCTCAAGATATCTGAGTGGAAATGGTGCCCACAAGTCTCCCCTTATAAACATGCCTGCATCATGCTAATCCAATTCAGTTAAAGGCAAAAAAGCAGTTATTGTCATACAGTACAAATATGTAATTTTCACCTATTGTACTTTTGCATACTGGAGTTTCCAAAACAGTCCTAGAATTGCATGAATCAGACATGGTTGGAAAGCTGAGACTCTTGTGGATTCAATAAGATCAATAAGATTCAAGTTTGTCTCCATAGCAACATTTTATTCTGGTAAAACCATTTTTTAAAACTTGACCTCACTGTATAAAATGACTTGTTGCGACATCTAGGATAATGCAAATTGCAATTGTTATTTGCCAGAGGGCTTGTGTTGTGTGTTGTGTGTTGTTTGTGTGTGGTTCTGCCTCTCCTCCCCCCTCCTTTCTGTTTCTTCCAGGTGTAAACGACCTGATTGGGATCCACCTGTGGAACTGATTTCTGCCTGCTGAGCTGGCCAATCAGAGGTGGTGTGTTGCAGTTTAAAAGGGCCCACATTCAGGATCACTGGTGGCTGCCATCTTGTCCTTTGTTAAGCTCTGTCTGTTGGACCTGTGATTTGTGATGGTAGTCTTTGACATTTTTATGTGCAACACTGTGGTGGTGAGATTGGGACATTAGGTAAGTTTGGGACCCTACATTCTGCAACACGTAGGTACATTTCTGTTAGACACATTATATTTATTGGTTGGTGCCACCCATGTAGTTATTTAAAATCTGTTTGTAGAGAAGCCAGTTAGGTCTTTGCTTCCTGATTCTGTTTTGTAGTTATCAGAAGTTAGTCAGGCCTTGTTTTGTTTTCTAACTTTCAATTATTTGGCATCACCACTTTGTCCCATTCCTCCCACCTTGTTTTGTGAAGCCTTGTTGCATATTTTTGTTGGAGTACTGTTAAAATAAACTCCAGTTTACTTTTCATATCACATTGACTCCTGCATTTCTTTGGTTGTGTTGCTATCCTCATTTTTGAGATGTAACACATTCTCACAAAAATCTTTTAAATTTGATACCAAAACACAGCATGGATTTTCCTACGATGTTCCTCAAGGTCTCAAATGTCTTCATGTTGTGTTTTGGAGGGACTGCTGACCATTTTTATCAACTCTTGAGTAAGAAAATTGTCAATATAGTATCAACCCAAAAATAGCTTCAACAGCTTATTGTTAACTTGCATAACTGAGCAGAACAACTTGACACACAATGCTGAGCTTCATCTAATTAATCTTCAGATCCACAGCTTTCAGATGACGTACACCTCTTCCAGGTGGCATCTACTGCTGACCTGCTATCTTCCAATAAACCCCCCTGTCCTCTACCCCTAATTCTCATTAAAAGGGGTTGGAAAGTTAAGGGGTTTAAAACATATTTCATCTCAAGAGGTTTTCTAAATGATAGCTCAAAGGGGATTTTGAGGCAAAATAGATCTAAAGGTAATATACTCCATTCTCTTTAATGAAAAATTCAGTCAGAAGACTGATTAAAAAAGGTAATAACCTGCTTGTGTGGCATTAATTTATTTTGTGTCAAATTAGGGATTCAAAGTGATTCTGATGCGCAGTGGTACACTGTCACAGCAGCTTCTGTGAGGTAGTGCAAGAGCCAAGAAAAACTATGCCGTTAATTCACACAATAAAATATCAGCTGTACATTTATATTAGACCTATGCAACTATTGATGTCGGGGTATTCACTAATATAGTCATTCACGAAATAAAACTGCAAAAGGGCAACTGTTGTGTGTGCCACATGGTGTCGACAGCTGCTTCTTTCCACCTGCCAGTGATAAACTTTGGGAGGCGTTTACACCAAAAAAAGCCTGTTAAAACAAAGCCAGGCGCTGCGTGGTGAGGGTGTGTTGCTTCAGGTACCTCTGAGACACAAAATACACTGCAGTCCAGTTTAAGCAATGGATCCATGTGTTGAAAGGTTTATCAGATGCCAAAACACAGCGGTGTTATTACTCAGAGACAGGATTTTACAACTTATCACTGCAGCAATTATTTTATCTTTTGTAACGGATGAACAGTCAACAGAAAAATATGGTTCAGTTTACAAAGAAATCTGCCAGGAATGTGCTCACAGACTGATTTACTTTACTTCACTACATCAATCCAAACCATGATGTTTTATTAAATGTAACCACTTAGTTTTGCCATTTTATAACTTGTTTGAAGATATAATATATAAACCATTGTTTTAACTAAATCTAACCACATTTTTATTTTATTCTCTACCTCAACAGTAGTTTCACCACCAAACAAGAATGAAAGTGAAATGTAATGATAACCTAGTAAGGGGATACTTTATGGGGATGATAATGGCTGATAATGTCCATGCAATCACATGATAACGTATAAATGGGTGGTTGGTTCGACAGCAAACAGGGCTGAAGTGCCACTACTGAGAGAGATACATGCTTGATGATGGCTGAGAAAAGTTCAAGTGTATTGACTTGTTTTTCCTCGGTCACTGAGCTCTAATAGAAAGGAAGAAATTTACTCACTGGGTTTTAATTTTCCCTTGTTTTGTTTGCACTGCAAATGAAATTAGATTAATCAGTGAAAGTCTTTGTGGGAGACATCCTTCCTGAGATTTCCATAAGTGAGGGTGGGTGTTTTTACACAGAGGCAAACCAAAGAACCCATTAACTCATGCAAAGTGCAGCTCAGATATTTATAATGTCAGTCCAAGCGACCAAAGGGCAGCCAGTCATGGGAAACAAATGCCAGTTGGTTCAGATAGCGAAGCCACGCTCTGTCATCACAGGCCAAAGGTCCTCACTTCTTCTCATTTTAATCCCTCTCCCCTCCCTCTCTTCACACAGTGTTTCTCTCTTCCTCAGACACCCAGTGCTGTCAGTGCTGTGTGGTCTCGCCATCTTTGTCTCAGCTGTTATCTGTGTCGCGTCAGACAGACACACAGAGCCGCTGTTCAGATGCCTGCCTGTGCACTGAGTGCCTGATGGCCGACATCAGGATGCCCGCTGCATCTTGTGTTTCATTACTCTTTCATTCTGAGGGCAGGGGCTGCCAGTGAAGCGAGGAGAGCCGGACAGAGCGGAGCAGGAGGGGACCGTAGAGCCATTTCCCCTACGGCCCCTCTTGACACAGATTTCAGGCTGCACGCATCTCTCTGGAATATTACTCCTCCCCGTCCACTTCTCCAGCCCCATCAAACAGAGCCTTGAGGGTCATCCGCAGCCATCATAATATTGCATTTGGATTTCCCTGCCTACCTAGTTCGATTAGATAGATACAGGTTTCTAGCGGGCTGGGGAGCAGGAGGCAGAGAGGACAGGAGATGGAGGGGAGGAGGAAGCAAGAGAGCAAATTTGTTTCAATTCTGCTCGGGGTGTACTATCTGCAGTATATGCTGCCAAATTTGGGAAGAGACATGTCAAGTTATAGCAAAGGCTTGACTTCAGCATCCTCGTTAGTGCAATCACTGTCAAGTCATGTTGGGAAAGAGGCAAAGAAGCAGGAATAAAGAAGGGCTGAGGGGAAGAGGCAGGGCAGGTGAGCGTGTCTCCTGAACAATAAAACATGGGTGCTGATATCTGTTATCTCTGTTATCCAACATTAAACATTTATCTTCTACCCCTGTACAGAGCAGCAATGAGTTGTCATAAACAGCTTTAAAAAGAGAAACAAAAACAGCACAAGGTTCTGTAAATCGTTACTAGCTTCTTAATCGCTGCAGGTCTGACTGTGAGGTTTATTAGACGGGTAATTGAATTTAAGCCAAGATCATCAAACGTCTGATATGCAAATACAACAAAACAAACCAAGAAATCGGATTCTTAAGGTGTGTGCTGTTTTCTTTGCAGAGGGTTGGTTTATAGAGTCAGTATACAGAGAAATAACTGATAACTGTGTGCTGCGGCGATAAAGAGATAATTACACCGAGGGTTTTACCCAGAGCTTGTTGTTTAGTTGCTAAGCTACGCAGGTGCATGATTGCATAAATAAGGCACTGGAGTGTAAAAAAAATACTTCTTGCAGGAAGAAGATAATTGCTTTCCATTTTGCGTTAATGACTCGAGGACTGTGATGATTGAGGTCCATTTTCAGGTGAACTTCTTGCAGCACCCTTACAGCTGCATGGCGTGCTGACAAAAGGTTTGAGCATGCCTTCCTCTTCTGTGGCGCTCCTGTCAGTACAATCACCCATTCTTCCCTTTTGCCCACTAAAAGCTCTCTGCATGAGCAACCCCTTCAATCCCGCATCTCCCTCCTTTCATCTCTATTCACTTTGAGCACTCTGGACAACTCTTTGTGCACCCATCTCCTCCTGCCTCAACCATCTCTATGTTTTTACCTCTCCACCTGCTTCTCTCTCTCTCTCTCTCTCTCTCTTCGAGCCATGTGAGGTGGCGACCCTCTCAGCCCTCTCTATCCAGGCTTACCATCCACGTGGCCCTGAGCGGATTACATTCTTGACATCACTGGGCCAGATGTTTATGACTAAAATAGACAGAACAACTAGCCTCACCGCTAAGTCAAACAATGCATTTAGCCTAAACTTGACACCACATTTCCCTTTTTATTCTTAAGCAGGTTCCTCTGTTTTAATAGGAAAGATTTGCTTTTGCCTAATGATCTCCCCTGTTTCCTTTGTCACCAACGTCGCTCTCTTCAATTGGAATCAGAGCTGCTGTCTTCATTACCTTGTTCGGGAGACTAAATTGACTAGCTTTCTCTTGTTTTCACTCCATTGCTTCCTTTCTCCCCCCCTCCCCAAGCTCGCCTTTTCCCATTTTTCCTGCTGCAGCTTCTGCTCCCAGCTCTCTCCAGTGAGCCGGTATGGAGATCAAATAGCCGATAAGCCGCCCACTGTAACATACACATTAGCATGATTAAATTGGCGATTGCCTGTCCATTTATTAAAAGCCTCTCTGGGCTGGGTGGGAGGTCTATCAAGTCGGTGAGGAGAGTCGGAGAGGGAGGGGCTGAGTGTGTGTGTGTGAGAGTGGTTGTACATATCGCTATCATGTGTGTGTCTAAGCCTGACATCACCAAGGCAGAGAAGTTAATGAGGGTTGCAGGGGTATTTCTGACAGCGCTGGCTTTCTGTGGGGGAATTTCAGGTGACGTGATGGAGAGCGAGCCTGTTGGGAAGCGATAGCTGGGCGGGAAAAAGTCTGTGGTGGGCTCGGCTCTGGCAGTGGCTACACAGGAGATTTAGGGCTTAGGCGATTGTTAGATGGGGCTCAGTTTGTTTTGAACTATGGGCCTGTGTTTTCCGCGGGCTGCTTTATGTGGACACTGACTCTTTCCCCACTTTGTACTGCACTCTCAGCAGTTTAAAAGAGGAGGATTAGACACAGGAGTGTGCCTCTCTCTCGTCTGCCGGAGAGCACAGCCGCCTAATCTCTCGCTCTGAGGAGAGGGGATTTGGAAGAAATGACCTGTGCTCACTTCACTTTCTCTTCCTCTCATACCCTCCAAGTTGAGTGAAAAAACTGTGCCGCATCCTTCCTTCCTTCCGTCACTCCCACTCCTGCTTTTTCATTTTCCTGCTGGATGACTCGATGCTCATCAGCATGCGGCACCACGCGGCTGCTCCTCAGGACCAGGCAGGCTGGCAGACAGGCAGGCAGACTTGTCAATAAAGGAACAACAGTAACAGGGCACCTCAGCGAGGCCTCCAGCCCTGTCACTGACGTCTCTCTCAGTGGCCTGGACTCCCTCACTTAATGAGCACGTAATTGTTGAGCAAGCAAAAGAGAATTTAGGGAAGCGAGGAAGGAAAAGTGGCCATGAGGTGAGAGGTGTAATGGAGAGATAGTAGAGAGGAAAGGGAGGTGAGGAAAGCGCAAGGACAGAATGTTCCAGTGAACAAAAATAAGACACAAAATAGCCAATTTGTTCTAAAATATGTGGTGCAGTACAAGAGAGAGTCAGCGGCAAGAGAAGAGCGGAGGAGGAACACTGTGTCTAAATCAGAGGGACTGTGGGGGGAATGCTGCTCAGTGGGAGCTGACATTGAGAGCAGGCGGGGGAAAGCAGTTTCAAGGACAACATGGAAATATCACATTCAGTCGCTACAAGGCAGCCACGAGTTGTGTTGAGGCCATGCTGGAGCAGGAGAGCAGCCAGAGAACTGCAGGAGAAAGAACGAGATCAAGGACACGCAATGTTTCCAAGATCTGACAACATGAAATGATAGTGGGTGACAGATGTACTGCGTGGGAATGCTGAAACAGAGGAGGAAGTTGTTGACCTTACTAGTATTGGCATGATACCAGGGATTTGACTTTGAAGCCACAAATATTTTCAACATTCTTGGATTTGATGCTACAAAACTACAGCAAAAATAGTGCAGACATAAAGCAGCGTGCTGCCACGTTTTACTCAGACATGTCCAGCTCTAATTGTGCACCTTTAGATAGAAGATTAATGAACAGAAAATCAAATGCTTGCTGTTTGTTGAATGTGAAGCACTGAAAACCTATGATCTTTGAATCTTTTCAAGCGTTAACTAGGAGAGAGCTTTAACTTTTCACATATTTTCACAAAACTACATGTTCTTGAAGCCCCGAGGAGGTGATTTTAAAATGGATTTTCAGCCCTCTGAACAAATTTTGAGAACATATTGAATATTTACAACTTATTATTTAATTCTAAAATATTTCTTATCACTATCGTACAAGGTTTTGAGACATGGTGTCGACATTAAAGCCTGACTCTAAATTACCACTTGGACATAAGTTATGGACAGCAGTTTGACTCCTGCACGCAGTGCCGCTCTCCCAGGACCACCCAGGCTGATTTTAAATGAATCTGTGCTCTGATTGCAGAGCTCCCTGCTCATTTTTCTCCCCTGCAGATTCTGAGCAGTGAAGCAGAGACACAACCCACGTGTCTGCATTAGCCAGTGATGCTCCGGGCAATGCAAGGGAGGCCATCTTTACCAGGGGAAAATGATGGATGTAATGTAGATATGCTTATCTGTCATTAAGCCCCGCTCTGCCCTCCCTTAGTCTCTCCTCTGGGGAAGGGTGGAGGGATTTCAATCAGACTAGTGAAGAGTATAACTCTAGTGAGACATGCTGAGGCCAACAGCTAATCAGTCATGTCTCTATGGAGAAGACACAGACTTCACAGCAGGAGCATCCGTCTGCGAGACTGTCTACTACACTCGCTTTTTGTCAATCGACTGACCTTGCTCCCCCACCTCCTGTGTCTTTCCCTACAGTGAACGGCCCAAGTAGGACCCCTCTGCTGCATCCCAAATCCAACCCAGCACGCTGACAGCAACTATGAGGCAGACAAATCCCTGCACCCTCGCATGACTGGGCCGCCTGTCAGCTCCCAGCAGCTCAATAATAGCGCAGTGACGCTAAATAGGCTCCTGAAACATAAGGACGGGATGTGATGAACACTGAAGGGAGCGGTTGGAGGGTAGGTGGGGAATGAAGGGGGTGGAGTCCGGTGCAGGCGGCTAGCTGCTCAGAAGGCTCTATAATTAGCTGCAGAAGATCAAATGACTTTTAATGGGTTTGTCTGAAAACAGCAGACTATTTCAGATTTGCGCTCGGAGCTATATTCATATCTCATCAAACTAATGGAATTCTCTAGAGTGCTTGATTGGTTTTTATCTCAGATCAAAATGGCTGATAGAGGTGCACGGCTGCAGCATTCCTGAGCTGCAGCTTGGTAATGAAAAAAGTGCACTTTCAGGGCACTATTATGTAAAGTGGAAATGGTTGTAACTGAAAAATTTGCACATGAATGTCAAATGACATGAGTACTTCTTCAGCTGGTGCTCTGACAGAATTCAAGGTTTGATTCACAACCATTGTTGTATAGAAGTCATTTCCCACGGACGTTTCAGTGCAAATGGTGTTATAATAACTTCTTGTGACAGATAATAGAAACGGTTTAATGGTTATTAGTTAGAGAATTAATAATAGGGACACTGCAAGGGTAATGTCAGGGTCATAGATCAGCCACGGCCTGATCTAGGTGGTGGGAGGTCTGGTGCAGAATGCTAAATAAGCTGCCTACAATTACTCTGTGAGAGCGCAGTAACATGCACGGATACACACACCGTGCAATGGGACACGCTTGGGGAACAGTGCAGTGCAGAAACAATTAGCTGAATAATCGATTAGTCTATCAACAGGAAATTAACTGTACAATTTGATATCTGATTTATCTGTTAAGTCATTTATCAAGCAAAAAATGCCAAACATTTGCTTGTTTCAAGCTTCTCAAATGGCTTCTTCGTTTCTCTGTTTTATGTCATCGAAATGATTATCTCTGGGTTTTGAGCTGTTGTTCAGACAAAAAAAAGCAACCTTAAGAATTCAACTTGGCTGCTATAGGGCGATATGATAAACACTTTTCACAAAACTCCTGCAAGGTTATTGTTTCTGCATAATAAAACTGAAAACATATGTACGATTGTTGCAGGGGAAATAAAGGGAAATACAGACAGAGGCAGAATAGGGAGTTGCTGCATATGCTCTCAGTAAATTATACGTGCCACAGTCTGTCTGTGTGTATATGAGTGTCCTTTATTTCCCAGGGTTTCCTGCTTGCATTCAAGCTACATTAATTTCACCCACTCATTCATCTGGGGATTTCAAATTTAGACTGAGGAAATTATGTCCAATGAATTCCAGCCGGGTTCTCGCTCTCATTTACGTTTTGCCTTCTCCTGAAATTATACAATATACAAACCTGCTTCTCTTTATTGCTCCAGTGAGGATCTGCAGGCTTTATCTCTTCATCATGCATGAACACCTCTCATTGAATTAATCACAGTGCATGACTTAGCAGCTTAAAGATAAGTAGGGGGAAACTCAAATACATCTTTTAGTCTAATTTCTATAAGAGGAATAAAAAAATCAGTTCTGCCTCAGGAGTCCAAGGTGGAAAGTCTTCTGCCTTTCCTCCTCTGTAGGTGAAATCTCCCCCTCGTTCTGTCTATAGTCCCAAGTGGACCATCCTACAGAGCTGCTGTTTGTCCTTGGCCACCTTCTCCTTGAGAAAGTGCTGTATCAGACAGGCTGCTAACAGGGCCGTCACATATCTTGAGTACCAGCGGCGGCAGCAGCAGCAGCACAGGCCTCTCTCTGGGGGTATTCAGTTACACTGCACTGCTTCTATCTCTTACCGTTCTGACATTTTCATTTCCCCCCACTCTCCTGAGGAAAAAAGGATAAACTTTAGGGAGAAAAAGAAACAGGATGGACTCCATGCCGCTGTTGGTTCCAGTCTGGATGATACCATTTCCACTACAGGCACGGGGGTAAAGAGAGGAGGGATATGAAGGAAGCTTGGTAAGCAGGAAGATGGAGAGGAAGGGAGCTGGAACTAACATGCTGTTTTCCCTGGCAGTGGAGGCGTATTTGTGCAGCGTTGCTCAGCAAAACAGAGCACTATAGCAGCGAGGCAGCCTGCCAGTCATCCAGCAAGCTTATCAAGACAGGAGCACAACCTCCTCCCACATTTTCCTACAGTTATAAAACTGTGGCACTGTGTTACACCTGGGCATGCAGATAAGTTAAGAGACTTATCATGGCTTTCAAATCTAAAGAAAAAAGACAGCGTGGCTCTGACAGTCTTCAATCATGTCCTAAAGCAAGCTCAACATGATGCCACCACACAAAACACAACAAAAGGCCTCCCAGCGTGCTGCACGCACATCACCAGGAATTACAACAGAGACATACGATGCACAACAGACAGACAGACCCATCCACACACTGGAGCTCTCACTGAATGAGACAAAGAAATAAATCAACAAAGCGCTAAGAAAAGACACATCAATTATAAGTGAAGTTTGGGAAACTGGGTCTGATTTGAATGCTCTTGTTCGACAAGAGAGACAAATTCAATTGAAGGGGGGTTCAAACATGCGTAAAAACAGCCCTTGAGTAATTTATGCTCTTACATTTTCTGGTGCAGCTGAGCATGCAAACAGTGGGAAACAATGCCTGGCACACAGCTAAACTGGCTCTTTGATTCTGCCTGCCTCCATTCGATTTCACTTTGTGCAGGCAAAAGAAGGCAGACAAATCAGTGCACGGGCCTCACCAGAGTCTGCACATGACTCAGTGATCTTACAAAAATGAGAGCTGCACACCTGAATGAGACAAGGAGGGGGCTGCAGACATATGCTGTGTCTCAGCTGCCGTTCTTCCTTCCTATCTTGCTATTTTTGTTGCGTTCACACTGACAATTGCGTCAAAATGCCCTATGAGTACCTGGATGGTGCATCACGGTCAAAGAGTTGAAAGGGAAATGCTAGACACTTCTTGCACTCAATAGTTGCAATTTTGGCTATGTAGCAGAAGGGGAGGGACCACAAAACCTTTTTAAAAATGGTGGCTCATGCAGGTGCAGCAACAATTGTAAACCCTAAAGCTCCTTCCAGCTGCAATTTACCATTAAAAAGAAGTCGTCAAATGTTGTGATTTTCATTATTTGGTAAGAGCAAAGCAGCCATATTTCATTTTAAACAATTAAATTAGATGCAAATAAGTTAATATTGTACTCAGTGAACTATATGGAAGTGTATCCGAATTGAGACACAGCAATAGTCTTGCTCACGTATGGACAGACAGGGACTGAAGAAAGAGACAGGCGGGGCCATAAGCAGAGGTGCAAGTGCGCTATAACTCATAGATAGCACACCAGATATTTTATTCATGGGAAGAAAAACCCAAGCAGCAGGAGTGACTCACTGAGCCACAGGGACACACACACACACACACACACACTGAGTAGGGGGGTGACAGGGTTTAACCCACCTACGTTGACTGTCTTCTCATTCTCAAACAGAAAACACATTAAAAAATAAAGTCTGAAATGGCAGGGCTCCTTTCAAAGGGATTTAAGGGGATGTTTTTGTCTACTGAACTAGTCAGAGTGTATAGTCACTCTCTCACTCTCATACCGCTATCACAGGAAGAGAGCCGAGCACCGCACAATACAGCGAGCCGTTTGCACTTCAGGCTATGCATTCCTGAGCACTCTGGCACATAAACTGACAAAAGGAATTCTCATGCAGCCGTGCTGAGCAAGGCTATTGTCGAAAACACACAGACTCAGGTGTAGTGGCGCTCGCAGTGGCTGCGTAGACATGATGAGGATTGTTGGGGCTGTGCAGATTGGCCTACATATGGCAGGAGGCCTGGTGCAACTTAAGCGCTGTGCAGTCATGAGTGTGTCGATATGAACCCACTCACACCGCGCCAAGTCCCCGTCGCCCAGGATCTCACCGAGAAGAAGGGACTAAATATGTGATGAGCAGAGCTATAAACACATGTACACACTCTTAGGAGGCGTACACACAAACGTGCATTTCCAGATGCAAAAAAAAGAAAAGAAGGCAACTCCGCTCACTTGGGATAATTAGAGCGCACGCAGAGCCTGGGAGACAAAGCCTGGCATCGTGAGAACAAGGCTCGCCTGATGAGGCCTCTCTATTTAAATCCGCGGGATGAGCTGCGAGTGTGTCTGCTGATGGAATCGCTCCAGGAGACATGCACGGGCTTGGAGGAAGAAACAGCCAAGGCAGTGAATAGAAGACGGAAAGACAGACGGAGACAGAAAACTGTAGATGAACCGAGTGGCAGGAAGGTGTCTTTGAGGAAATGAAAGGACACCGAGTAAAGGCTCAGATTCAATCAGACATCCCTTCCTACTGTTAGTCATGGCGCACGGATCAAACTTCAGTGTTGAGCGAACACCACTGATATTACACACAGGTGACTCACGTTGTTCTGTGCCACTTTGAAGTCAGTTTTCCTCTGCAGAGCTTGGAAATGAGGGCTTGACTGAGTGAGTGGGCGAGTGGGGGAGTGAACTGAGTGAGCGTATGAGCAGACGGAGAAGGGTAGGGCTCTGGGATTAGTACCTTTCCCTGTGCAGATCTATAAGCACCCAGTGTTTCTTGTCACTAAGAGGATTCGCAGGGATACGGGGCTGTCCCAACAATTGAAAGCAAGGTTTTAGGCGCTAATCTACAAATTCAAGGGCGATTCAAAGGCTGATTCTCAGCTGATGGAGCGCACGCCGCTGCCTTCAACTTGATTGACATGGCAGAGGGTGGAAGTCAAAGAGGCAATCTTTGCAGCTTAGAGGAGAGAAGACGCCGCCTACAGAAGGCTTTGACTGTGCTCCATCACCCACAACGTTGCATTGAGAGATCATTATCAAATGCAAGTGCTACTTATTGTTGTTGGTTTCTTTTCCAGGCGTGAAACGTCCCCTACAGTCTGCCTCTGCCCTCGTCTCTGCTCACTATCTTGATCACCTCTGTATTGTGACGACACCTCGGGTTGTCCCGGCTATTCAGGGGCACACAAAAGGCCCTCATGGAGAATCATTCATCCCTGCTAACGGTCGACTCCATAGCACCCGCCCCGGCAATCACAGCCAACTGGGGGCATTCATTCACATGCAATTGTTCACTATCAGCCCCTATCCAGAGCAAATACACACATGGAGGCACACAGGAGCACACTTTAATATCAGTGCTCGCCTACATGCACACACAGCCGAGCACGCACACAGACTTAAGATGATAAGAGGAAAACTGCTGCTGCAAGAGGACTGCAACCAAAGAGCAATAAGCACAGCTCCAAAGTCATTTTTTTTGGGATTATGCTGAACAGATTTTTTCTCTTCTTCTTCTCCCTGTACAGAAGTATTCAGCATTTCTGCACTTGTGTTGATTGGATGTGCTGGTCCCGCTCCTCTAGGGCCACTCTGACTCGTGCATGTTTGCAAACAGACCCCTGAAACGCCAAAGTCACTCCACCAGCATGAGTCAACACTGCGATTTTCAAACGAGTCTCCTCCACACGAGCTCAATCTTGCCTCGAATTTAGACATGTGTTGATATATTTGACACCGCCGTTTTGTAAGATTTATGACAGGCACAAAAATCTGATGTGATGTTGCGTAACGCTCTGTCATTTCTACACTGTGTGTGTCATGGCTGTGATAATCTGTGCTTAAATCAGCAGAGAATAAAATGTACCGAATGCATTAACCGTTCCAGATATTCTCTGTTGCATTAATCCAGTGGGAATCAGATCTGCAAATGCCTCAGTATGATGCAATTCTCTGGGTAAACCTGCTCTGTGCTTCTAGCCTGCGCTCTATTTCTCAACCAGCTCCAGAAAAGATACAGCTGTTCACCCTGAACTGCTTGTTTTTATGGATTTGAAATTATAAGCCAGGACACAGGGAGTAGAAAACACCAGTGCAAAACCTCTCGTGAAGCCACTGCGACACAGAGATGCTCAGATGAGAGAGGGGGAAACACAGCTGAAGAAACACAAAGCCCACAATCTGGCACTCTCGCAGGTATCTGACAAAACAAAAGCGTTTACACAGCTGAAGTAGCTGGCTAATCCCAAAACGCTAGAATGGAGGAGGAACAGAGAAACAACTCCGGTCCTATGACACCGTGACATTTGCAGTTGCACAAAGAGAGGAGGAACAATGGGAGGAGAGGGGATAAACCAGCCCTGACCAACAGCGTCTCTGAGGAGCTCGTAAAATTCAAGGTCCGCTCAGTCTGCACGTCAACATCTACCTCAGCCGTGAGCTCATCAACATCTGCACACAGCAGCAGCTTCACCCACAAACAGTTCGGCTGTCCCGTCCTGACACGGTCCAAACAACGGAGAGACACACAGGAAGAGGAAACACAGATTTGGCTCCATTTCAGGGGTTGCACCATTCTCCAAATCCAGTATACGATCACCATTCAATTCAGTTTGTGATGGCTCTGTCATTGTTAGACTATTGTGTGTTAAAATGACTATATTTAGTAGGAAAATACCGGGCTATTCTTCGCCAGTCCTTCTTTTATTTCTGAGCATTGAAACTGAAAGCTGAATTCAATTGATTTTCAGTTTAGAATTAAACTTTTGAAGCTCCAACTTAACTTGTATCCTGGCTGAAAGAACGGCTGATGTTTAACTTGAAGTTTGAATAAAATAGAACTTTGTGAATCTGTAAAGATGACATAAATCTTATAATTGGATAAAGCTGCATCTGTGGATTCGTCCTTTCTCCAACTCAAAAGCACCAAAGGGTCATATTTGTGTTTCAGCCTACAGACGTTCAGGTGTTTCTATATTCACTTCCTGTAGACAAAGTACATTTGGATGCAGAAGGGAAATGTGCAAACAAAGGGAAGTAAAGATCTGCATTCTATGCATGTGATGTTGCAAGTAAAAATTCCATATCAAAGAAAGAAAAAAGCCTCGTCCTCCAGGACAGCCATCGATTCAAACACAGGAATCCTCTGCATGTGCTTTAAAGTCAAGGCGCACAGCAGCCACCTTACATTTCTCAATTTAATGTGGGTGACTGATCAGGAAAATTCATTGATTTCATCCATTAATCATGTCAGGAGAGTCTGTCCAGTATCGACCAGCGCGTCCGTGCGGTTAGGAAGGCTGACTGAGGAGGCAATCATTGCAGAGGGGACAGGTCTTTGTGGAGAGAGTGCAGCAGCATAGATTTTGTTGGGGACATAATAACCATTATTTCCCCCCCACACAATGCCAGCCATTACCGCCTCAAAATGGCCGAGTTTTTTGTCGCAAATGCAGGGGAGAGAGAAACATTCTCTGATAACCACTTTGCACAACAGTGCCAGGAGGAGACGTCTTGTTAAAATGTTTTGTCATGCTTTGCTTCAGCAGTGAGCAGGAACACTTGTGTTTACCCTCTGAGGGGGATGTTTGCTGTGAAAATGGGTGCATTGTTACCCGATGACACACACGTCTGACACCGCAGGCATCAGTGTCCGTCCGGGGGACAATAAGTGGTGAGGCAGCAGGAAAAGAGGACATCAGGTGGGTGAGGGGTGTGTGTGCACGTGGGAGTGGTTGTTTGTTCAGGAGGGCCTGACAAATGGACTCACATGTGCAGCTTTATAATAGTTAAAATTATAATCTAAAGACATTAAAAGACTGTGTGAAGTGAGGCCCTGAATGCATCACAGGTCTGGCGTTAGAGGGGCCAACCTGTTGACACAGGAAAAGCTGGAGCTCCTCTGTGAAGGATTTCCTCCTCTCTGTTTAGAAAATATAACAAACACACACATGATGGACACAACAGGCGCACGGAGCAGGAAGTGCACAGTTTGAGATGTATTGCAGAGGTCCTGTGTGTCCCCAAAGGCCTGACAAAGCGCCTGCTGTCTTTCATTTGATCTCTGCAGCAAACACTGCTGTAATTCCTGTTACAGCACCTTCTGGCCGCACATTGTTCAAGTCACAGCAACAAAACTGCAATCAGAGCTCAAGAACGAGGTGAAGACTGACCTGAAAGCAATCCCATTAATATTTAACTACATCTGACATTATATCAGCCTCTATGAGCACGTTCAGACCATTTAAAACTGAAAAAGTGTTGTGTAAATCCTCAGTAAAGGGAAATCAATCAGGCCAACCCCGCTACTTGTGTGGAAATCTTGTTGGGACGTAAAAGCACAACAAATAAAATCACATCAAGATAAAACAGTGCATTCGTTATAGGAGCTGAATCATGTGAAGAGAGGACACATATACAGGCCGAAAAGATTTGCTTTTGCATGAGAAAATCTGCTGTTTTGATCAGAGTTAAAACAAACCAGGCTGAGAATAAATAAGAAAACATTTCAGGTTGCATACCTCAATGTAGCCGGCCAGCGCTGGAACCACAATGCCCAAAATAAGGGCAGAAATCGCCGGGACTGAACCCATCTTCCAGGATCTCCGTTTATTCTACTGTAAATAACTTATATCCTGAGAGCTCTATGTGTAAGGTGGCGTCCGGGAGAATCAACAGCAACCCGCGTCCTGGAAATAATCTGATAATCTTTCCCGGAGAGCGGGACGAGTCCTGCTCCGCTTGTTTTGTTACCCGAGCTCGACAGAAAATGTTGGTGGGAGACTGAGTGTCGGTCTCCTCTGGAAATGTGGACTGAGAGTCTGTGGCGCGGCTGCTCTGCCTCTGCTGCCTCCTCCCTCCTCTGCTCCGTCTGAGCCGCACAGCAGGGCGCACTGCGCCACCAGGCGGCCGGACACACAATGCACCATAATAATAATAATAATAATAATAATAATAATAATAATAATAATAATAATAATAACAATAGTAATAACAATAGTAATAATAATAATAACTCGGCAAAGGTCCTCAGAAGGTAGCTTTTAAAAAAATAGTTTTTAATTAAATAATATTTAATATTATTATACATTATTACATTATTATGCATTTTACATACAATATATAACACTGTCAAACAATGAATAAATAAACAATAAAAACATTAGTAAAATTAAGATCATTGTGTGTTCAGTCCATTGCTGAACATAATAAAATAAAATAAAAACTTCTTCTAGCAACATGTCAGGGGTAAATAATAAAGCTTTTACTCCATTATATTCATCGGACAGCTGTTTTTAGTTTGTAGAGTAAGATTTTCGATTCAAAACATACAATCAAATTATATATATTGTATTATAATATGACATATTTGTATTAATCAAACTAATAAAATGTAATTTCTGGTTGATTAATTGAATTTATCATTTTCATTGAAGTGAAAAAGGGAAAAAGGCCTCAGTAACATCTTCAAATGTCTTTTCCCTTGTCAAACAGACAATATTTTCAGTTTTCAGAAAAAACATAAATTCTCACACATTTTAAATAACACTTCCAATATAGGACTTTTAATAGTAATGGTAATAGTAATATGTTATTAATATGTTATTGCTACTGTACTGAAGTATCTTATCATATAAAGTATCTAACTAAAGTGTACTTCTTTTAACCATTAAAAACTGGACGAAGAAAAGCAGAGCGATGCACGCTCCTCTTTGGATGGTCATATGTCCGACTGCCCTGAAAGTAACCTAAAGACATGCAAGAACATAAAAAAAAGTTAAATGCTGCTCAAGATGCAATGCCTGATTGGATGGCATTTAAGAAGAAAAGTGCATTTCAATTGCTTATTTCCTAGACAGAAATTTATTTTGGTTTAGGCTTTCTTTCCTTATTATCATTGGGGAAACCACACACACACAC